>OU015767.1:36352056-36373523 GCA_907173295.1 Fagus sylvatica
CATTTATCCTTTGGCATATAAAGATTAAAAGTTTTCTTACAAAATGTAAATAAAGAATGATATAAATGAACCAGATTTCATAATTAAAGAGCATGCAATTTGTGTTTTTTTAAATATGATTTTTGGATTTAAAGTCGTGAAAATGTGAGCTTTTTCAAAATTAGTAACACGATTATGTGTTATGTGTAATTCGAAATGCATTTTGAAATATTTTATAATAAATTATCTTATAACACATTTAAAATATTTATCACGTGTTATAATATTTGGAGTGATTATTCAGTAGTCTCGGTCTACAAATAAATGCATAGTCCCCTCTCACATGAATGGTGGGTCCCACTAATTAAATTCATGGTGGAACCCACTACTCTGTGAGAAGGGGGACTACGCATTTATTTGTAGTCTGAGACTATTGAATAATTTTCCTAATATTTGAAAAATCTATTTAAATTATATAACATGTCATTAGAAAGAGGGTTGATGACATACGATAATTAAGGTTGTAATTAAGGCATGATGACAATTAATATAAGACATGACTTAATAAAACGATGATAAATCTATTAAAATAATTAGAATGGATTTTTATTAACATATAACAATTTTTTTTTCCCTCCAAAATTAGTTATTCATTTATATTTTTATTAGGGGTCTTAGGCCAAGGCCTAAGTTGCCTAGGCTCTTGAGCCACCCCTGGATCGCATTTGTGGTTAAGTGGAATATTCTTCATACTAGGAATTCACCCCCTTTGTAATTGGATAAGGATCCTCTCCATTTGGAATAAAATGGAAAGTCTCCATTTCATGGTTTGGATTAAATATCATAGATCTAACAGTGTACAGATTGACATGTCATTTAAAATTTTAAATGACAAGACAGTCTATATATTGTTAGATTTGTGAAATAAAATCTAAACCATGAAATGGACAAATGGAGAGATTTCCAAATGGAGAGGATCCTTATCCTTTGTAATTGGACCTTTCCTTGTGATGATGCGATAAGTTCATATAAAAGAGAAAACATACCAAAAAGGACATAGTCCAAGCTCTTGTTTGGCAAGTACTCATAGATTAACATCTTCTCTTCTTCTTGAATGCAACAACCTAGAATCTTTACAAGGTTCCTGTGTTGGAGTTTAGAAATTAGTTCAACTTCATTCTTGAATTGTTCTATTCCTTGTCTGGACGACTTTGATAGTCTTTTTACTGCTATTTCCATTCCATTATGAAGTAAACCCTGAAATCAAAGTCCAAATTTCATTTAGTCATACTGCACACCTACTGAGAAAAATTCAACTCTTGATTATTTGGGCAAGCTCAATTTCACCTAACAAAGTCTTGCACCATGAATCCCTAAACATTAAAGATGGAATTATTGATGCCTTAACACATGAAATGAAATTATGCAAATTTTGGGACTCTTTCAAGGAGACTACCTTATAAACTGAGCCAAAACCTCCTTCTCCAAGCTTGTTAAAGACAGAGAAGTTATTTGTGGCTGCAATAATGGTACTTAGATCAAACAATGGTAAATCTGAATTTCTTCTTGTTCCATCGAACTCCCTTGGAGAGTCTTCAAAAAAACGTGAATTGGATGCTACACCATATGAATATTTTCTTTGCCTCTTCCCTGTCATCAACCACATTAACAAATAATGCTAGTTACAATATTGATCAAATTATGAATATCTACACTAAAAGAAAAGTGTAGGTATCAATTTATTGAAATCCAACTAGTTTAAAAAGTGTTAAATGTGCTAAGTTGATAATTTTTTCTAGCTAAAGGATTATGGCTGTGAGATTCTGATTTTTCTGTTGCCTCCTCACTCCTCACTCACCAAATTAACTAATCCTTTTTTAATCTCTGATTATTTGGTTTTGCACACTAGAGGCACCTTGGAATTATTTGTTCACCACCTCATAAAATAAACAAATAGGTGAAAAGAAATTGCTTCAAACAAAATAGAGAAAAAAAAGTTGCTTACCTTTTTTCTTCCTTTTTACCAACCAATACAGAATGGAGACTACAAGAAGCAATGTTACAGAAACAAAAGCTCCCAGAATCACCGGCATCTTCTTACTTTGAATAAGAGCGTTATTCTTAGCATATTGAGCTAAGGATAAAAAAGAAAAAATAAATATTAATCATATTGACGTCTTAAAAGTTAAAGCTATGAAGGTAATTGTTCAGAAATTACTAATATTGGTGCAAATTGAGGAAAAATGAGGGTAGTGAGAAAGGAAAGGATACTAAGGGAATGCTTGTGTTTACATAATATTAAGGAACAAATGTTGCATAGGACACAATTGATGAATATAATTGTAGGAAAATTTCTGGTGTTAAGACTTAAGTGTGTGCAAATTCTAAATCACTTTTGACTTAGTCTATTAGTTGTATGAGTTTGGACTAAAGTAAGACAAAGATCAAAGCAATTGTGAAAATTTTGATTTTTTTGGATGGTTTTACAAAGCTGTATATGGATTCTACGCAACATGCTTGAAATCTGAGATGTTCTATGCCATAAAATTGGAATATTACAAAGAACATAACTTACAATTTCGGTTGTATAAGTCCTGCATGCCTTGTTAGTAGCAACAAAAGTGAACACTTATTTCTAATGATCACTTGCATTAAGTACAACAGATTAAAACTCTTGTCAACCACAACATTATCACCATTATCGTTAACCATATGTTTGAGAAATTGAGAAACAAATTATGGATTATAGAATTAATCTTATAGAAATTAAGATCAAAGAGTACGTACCTAGTGTAACTGCATCCACACGTACGTATAAATCTTGTCCATCTACGGAAAAGGTCCTTGTGTCCACCAAATTCCCATGCCATGTCAAACACCCAGTCCCTCCCTCTCTCTCATCAGCACTCGTGTAACCCATACAAGAACAATTCCTCAAGCATTCCTCCTCACACTCTTTCAAACTCAACCTCATGTCTGCACGTGCTACAGAAGTATCCGGCAACTTCACCCGTGTCAACTTCACAAACCCTTCTCCGTTCTTGCACGTGGACATTCCTTGGTTCCTCACACACCCACCCGACCCATCTCTCAAGTACCAATCATGGGTCGACTTGGGTTCAAAACCGGGTAAGCACGTGCACTCGAAATTTTCCGCATTGGACATGTCACAATTACTATTTGGACCGCAATACAAATAGTCTTCACATGAGTCTCTCGAATTTAGACCAGAACCCGACCCATCTACTCTGGTGCCATGTGGTCCTCTCCAATGTTCCTGATTCATCTAGCACTAATAAAGTTTTAGAGAAAACTTCGGGGTCAGTTATACTGTACATGGAGGTGATTTCATCTTGATTATTCACAAAACAGACATTGAAGATGTGACTAGGTGACATTTTGGGTAAAGCATTGAATCTTTGCCCGGTCCAAGATCCGACACGCCATATTAGATTCCGACCCATGTACAACATCAACTGCGGGTACCCACGTGGGTCCAATCCGAATGAATAATTACCGGTTCCCGGGTCATCTTTAGACTTCCAAGATGTTAGGAACCGGTTCAGCCCGGTTCTCCGGTCCAGACCAATTTTCATATTTGGAAGGATAATATTCGTGGGATAATCAAAGCTTTGCCATATGACCCTTTTGTTGTCTTGTTGAACCAATACAAGATTTCCCACATCTAAGAGCTGAGCCATAGAATTAATGTTTGTGGGTGATACTGAAACTGAAACATTGGTGGACCAAATGGGAAAGGTTTGGTTTTGGTTGTGGAGTACGAGGTTTCCCTGACTGTTGATGGAGAGGACTCCGGAGGTATCATTGAGAGGATTGTCTCTGTTTGCAACCCACACAACGGTTTTTTCGGTAATGTCATTATACCAAATTCCAACGTAGCGGCGGTTGGAATTTCCGGGGCTGAAAAAACCAAGTGCAAAGGTTTTTTGGTTTGAGACTAGAATTTGACCATCCTTGATGGGCTGGTTTGGTGTAATCATGTGAAGGGAAAGGCAAATTGGAAAAAGAAGGGAGAGAAGTAAAAATGCATTCAATAACGGTTTAGCAGGAATCATTTTTTTCCAATGAAGATTATAGGACATGAAACTGTGAAAGTCCGAATGGAGGGCATGTGAATTACACTGGCGATCCAATGTGTGATCAGGGTGGCACGTGCCCACCTTGAAATTAAAAAAAAAAAAAAAAATTTAGTAGATATATATAAATTCAAAAAATATGGATTTGCTAAAGTGTTTACTCTCATTTTTGTTTTAGAAAAAAAAAATTAAGGGAGATAAATCTATCAAAATTATAGCAAATAATCCAAACAATTCAAAATTACAGCATTCACCACACATAACAAACAACCAAATAACACAAAAAAAAGCCCAAATAACACAAAGAAAATCCAAATAACACAAGAAAAAGGCCCAATAATATCCTCAAAAGCCCAAAAATGAAATTACAACAACAAATCAGTCCAAATAAATCAATTCTATTATTATTATTATTTTTTTTTAAACCCTAACTTTAATCCCTCCCCTGTCGCTTGCCCCGTTGCCCACTTACCATTGGCAGATCCAGTGTGTGACCAAGGTGGGCACGTGCCCACCCTGAAATTAAAAAAAAAAAAATTTAGTAGGTATATATAAATTCAAAAAATATGGATTTGCTAAAGTGCCTTACTCTCATTTTTGTTTTAGAAAAAAAAATTAAGGGAGATAAATCTATCAAAATTACAGCAAATAACCCAAACAATTCAAAATTACAGCATTCACCACACATAACAAACAACCAAATAACACAAAAAAAGCCCAAATAACACAAAGAAAATCCAAATAACACAAGAAAAAGGCCCAATAATATCCTCAAAAGCCCAAAAATGAAATTACAACAACAAATCAGTCCAAATAAATCAATTCTATTATTATTATTATTATTTTTTTAAACCCTAACTTTAATCTCTCCCCTGCTGCTTGCCCCGTTGCCCACTTACCGATTACCATTCGAAAGAGAGAGAGAGAGAGAGAGAGAGAGTTGAAGCAGATCCGCCAGCTTCGCCTTACCGATTACCATGAGAGAGAGAGAGAGAGAGAGTTGAGAGGGAGAGCCCAAAGGTGGTCGCCAATCAGACGTTATTCTTCTTCTTCCAGCTTTCTCTTTCTTTTTCTCCCCCCTCTCTTTCTTTCTTCCTCTTTCTCTTTCTTCTTTCTTCTTTTAGTCAGTCAACTTAAGTGGACGACTTGGACTTTGTTTAAACTTGAAAGCTTTGCCATTTTTCTATTTTAAATTTTTACCTCTATTTCTCAACCACACATTTATGCCACCTTTTGCTTTACTTTGTCAGGTGAAATGACTTTCATGTCCATTGCTTATTTATTTTTAAGTTAGATATTAAGCTTAGTGTCTAATGTTGGTTCCGTTGGATTTTGTTAGGTCTTTTACATATTGGTTGGCTTTGTCTTATTTTGCATCTAAAACAATTATTTTAGTTAAATATTATCCAAAGTCTCAATTCATAAATTTTTTTTCTTTTTTAAAATGATTACAAAAAAATGGTAAGATAACCTTAATAATTTATTTAAGTTCTTTTTGGTAATTTGCATCGGAAAAATGGTAAGATAACCTTCGTTTTTTTTTTTTTTTTAACAAAATATAAGATTTGGAAACTCATATAAAGTGTTTTAAAATGTATTATATATTTTTTAATCGGTTCAAAAGACAAAAGGTGCCTACCCTAAATGGAATTCCTGGATCCGCCCCTGCCACTTATGATTACCATTCGAGAAGAGAGAGAGAGAGAGAGAGAGAGAGAGTTGAGAGGGGAGAGCCCAAAGGTGGTCGCCAATCGGACGTTATTCTTCTTCTTCCAGCTTTCTCTTTCTTTTTCTCCCCCCTCTCTTTCTTTCTTCCTCTTTCTCTTTCTTCTTTCTTCTTTTAGTCAGTCAACTTAAGTGGACGACTTGGACTTTGTTTAAACTTGAAAGCTTTGCCATTTTTCTATTTTAAATTTTTACCTCTATTTCTCAACCACACATTTATGCCACCTTTTGCTTTACTTTGTCAGGTGAAAGGACTTCATGTCCATTGCTTATTTATTTAAGTTAGATATTAAGCTTAGTGTCTAATGTTGGTTCCGTTGGATTTTGTTAGGTCTTTTACATATTGGTTGGCTTTGTCTTATTTTGCATCTAAAACAATTATTTTAGTTAAATATTATCCAAAGTCTCAATTCATAAATTTTTTTTCTTTTTTAAAATGATTACAAAAAAATGGTAAGATAACCTTAATAATTTATTTAAGTTCTTTTTGGTAATTTGCATCGGAAAAATGGTAAGATAACCTTCGTTTTTTTTTTTTTTTTAACTCAATAAAGTGTTTTAAAATGTATTATATATTTTTTAATCGGTTCAAAAGACAAAAGGTGCCCATCCTGAATGGAATTCCTGGATCCGCCCCTGATGTGAAAGTGTCCAAGGAAAGGAACTTTAATTTATTAGATAAAGTACTAGAATTAATATTAACAAAGGAATTCTAGTAGGCCATCCATGATCCATTCCTTCACTCAATCTTCATTACCTTATATAAAATGAGCTATGCAGTTTTGTCTATATGTTGAGCACTTCGGTTTTACTAGCTGTTTTGTTGAGCACCTGGTTTTTGTTAAGTGACTGGCAATTTTTTCTGACTTTTATTTGCTACTTCTCTCTGGATATTTGCTGCTTCTCTCTGTTTTACCCTTAAAAAAGTTGCTTACACTTAAGAGTAGTGGGTTATTTATTTATTTTTATATTTTATAAATTTGTTTGACAACCATCTGATTAACATGCAGCTGGCGGCAGTCACTATTTGGTGAGAATTAGCCCAAATTACCCGTTTGATCATTTGAGCAAGTTTGACCTTTGAAGGCATGTGAGAGCATTCTTATCAGACTTCTAAAAAATTTTGTCCAATTGGTTCTAAAAAACTTACTTTTTCTAGTTTAGCTAAAGCACCACTATATCAGACTCCCTATTCTAACTTTACTATTCTATTTTTTAATATATTTTTATTATTTTATTTTTATTTTTTTTTTTTTCACAACTCCCAAAATACCTTCTTTTCCCATTCCTCCTCTCTCCTTCCCGTATATTCCCCCTCCCTTTTTTTTTCCCCACCACCCACGTACACCTACTCCTCTTTTCTTTTTTCATTTTTTCTTTCCTTTTTTTCCCCATCACCCACGTACCCCCTCCCTTCTTTTTACTTCTCCCCCACCAAACATCCCCCCTCCCCCATTTCTTTTTACTCTCAGTCTCAGACCAGTTCGTCCCCCATTTCTCCCTCTCTCTCTCTCTCTCTCTCTCTCTCTCTCTTTTCTCTCTCTCTTTTCCCTCAGGCCACACAACACCCCTCACGTCTCTCTTTCCCCCTTTATTTATTATTATTATTATTATTTTTTCACTTTGTTTGTTCTTTCTTCATCACGTTTAGCAGATCCGGTGTTTTTTTGTTTTTATTTTTTGTGATTATATTCTTTTGTTTGTGTTTTTTTATTTTGTTTGTTTGTTTGATTTTGTGTGTGTGTGATTTTTATTTTGTGATTCGATGCTCCGGTTTGAGTTTGTTGCTTGTGATTTTCTGATTTCATTGAGCATCCGTTGTTTTTGTTTTTGTTGTTGTTGTTTCTGTTATTCTTGGCGCGGGAGAAAGCTTGCAAGAGAGAGAAAAAAAAAGCTTATTTAATTCCACTAAGAGTGAACAGTTGCTCCTTCACTTGGGCGAGCTACTGTTCATCAGCTTCGGAATTTCGCCCGATTGAGGAGTCTGCTGTGAGGTGGTTTTGGCTGTTTTTCGTTATATTATTGGTTTTTCAATGGAAAGAAGAGCCTAATGCGAATGCTCTGAAGTATTTGGTCTTTTTGTTTCTTTATTAAGAATCATCGTCTGCTACCAACTCCGACTGATAGCGCAAAATGAGGACAAGACAAGATAGAGGACAAGAGAGAAGAAGAAAAAGAGTGTTGGACTAGTAGCCAACTGCTCCACTGATGAGAAAACCTTAAGCTCACGTGTGAATTAGATTTAATTAATTAATTTTTATTCTAACACTCCTCTCTACTTGTAGCCTTAGATTTTCCAGTAAGATTTTAACTTTTCAAATAATAGATAGAGTAGAAATATAGTTCCAATTTGAGATCAAACATGTTGATAAGCTATTAAAAATTGATGAATTGAATTATTTAATCATTATTCTAACAATTTAATACTTAAAATATCAATATTTATTAGTAATGGTTTGGGGGTTCAAAAACCAACGGATATAATATGATAATACCATACATGATAGAGACTAGAACATTAATAATGAATAAGAAAATTAAGGATTGGACCACATTTCTATAATCGCCATTAAAAAAATCTTAATAAATCACATGTAAGAAAATAAATTGCTTCGAAACAATCATGCAGCACAATTTGATCTTGGCAAAGCTATTCTGTAATCTGTCTTCTAAGAATTCGTTTAAAATTAAATAGAAGTAAGGGAATAAACTATCAGGCCTTATAAAATAGCAAGATATTCACTCATTCTGTGGATTAAGGCTTGTAATTCTCGTCATTCAGGTGTGAAAAAGATGCATGTGACAGCAATAGTAAGAAGCAAAATCTATGTTGAAGATAGTGTTGACACCTCACATGACCAGGTGTCACTCAAGAAAGAAAAATAAAAGCTTCTCAAGTATTCTAAATTCTAATACATATTCGGGACGCACCAAACCGCCTAAAACTCAAGTATAAATACTTGTAATGAATGTACAAAAACAATGCAATGAGAAGATTAAAAAACAGAGCATTACTCTACTTCCTATGATCCGTGTACTCCCTGCTAGCCAAAAATATATGCAATCTTGCACCTAACGAGTTCCATATATGGAATGATCGTTGATTCAGCACTTAACGGAGGCAATAAATTTGGGCGGCAGAACCTTAACTTGTTTTACACATGTACATATATAGATTATCAATGCTAAATGGTTATGGTAAGTTTGGGTGGCAGAACCTTAATTAACTTTCTTTTATACATGTAAAAAATGGAACTTGAGTGTTAACAAAGTGTGTAATTTTAGTGTAAATAAAATTTCTCTTTCATTGAGAATTCCTTTGTGATATTTGATTAGATAATTTATTCTTGAGTGAGATTTATTATTTTAACACACAACTTTCGCACTGAGAAATCTCATCAGTCCTAAATTTAAAAACTTTTTTGTATAAATATAATTAAGAATAAGTTTTTTTTTCTACTACCCCTAAAAAAAATTATGGGGAACAATATTTTGTATAAATATAATTAAGAATTATTTTTTCTACTTTCCCTTTAAAAAAATGATGAGTTCCCTTTAAAAAGAATATGAGTTCCCCTTAAAAAGAAGAAGAAAGTTTAGTTGTCATAAACTTGTACCAAACGTGTCCTAATTGTTAGGACCTTGGCTACACTACTCTAAACAAGCTCGTGCTTTAGAGCATCTCCAGCAGTTAGTCAAAACCCACTTTTCTGTATTTTTGTGGAGAGCAAAGCACAAAATAGAGCTCCAGCAGACTAGCTATAGGCTCTTCGAACTTTCTAAATGCTACAGTCTTTGTAAGTGTGGAGAGACACTGTAGCTCTCTACTTCCTTAAAAAATTATTTCCCCTCATTATTTATTTTCATTTTTCTTTCTCTCTCTCTCTCTCTCTCTCTCTCTCTCTCTCTCTCTCTCTCTCTCTCTCTCTCCATCTGATATTCTTCCCCATTTCAGAAACCCAAGAGCAGCTCTGCCTCTCGGCTCCTTCTCCCAAACCGGCTTGGAGGAATCTCGCGGTGGAGGAGCTGCGGTGTGGCGTGGATCTCGCGGGGGAGGAGTTGACAGCGTGGGTCTCGCGGTGGAGTTGACGGCTTGGGTCTCGCGGTGGATTTGATGGCTGGGTCTCGCGGTGGAGGGGGCGACGGCGTGGGTCTTGGGTGGAGCTTGGTGGAGGGCTGACGGTGTGATTTGGTTATTTTGGATGATTTTTGGTTGGTTTTTGGTTGATCTCTTGGTGTGATTTGGTTGATTTCGGAGTGGGTTGATGGGTTTTGGGTGTTTGCTGTTTGTATTTGATTTTGGTTGATTTTGGAGTGGTGGTTGTTGCTGGGTTTTTTGCTGGATTTTGTTGTTTGCTGGGGGTTTACTGTTTGCTATTTTGTTTGATTTTTTATTTATTTATTTATTTTTATGGTCTCACAGTATTGATTTTTCTTGGATGAATGGGTTTGGTTGATCGGTGATTTTGGGGTTTGCAGCTTGAACAGCAACATCAACAAAGATTTTTGGATGAATTTTTATGGTGGTTGTGTTGATTTTGACTTAATAAATAATGAATAAAAAAGGATGAGGAAATAATATTTAAATGGGAATAGAGAAAGAATAAAGAGTCTGTTGGAGATGAAATTAGTTAAACTAATAGAGAGTGGCTTTTTTCTCCACATGTGGAGAGAAAAATGAAGAGACTGCTGGAGTTGCTCTTAGCGACCATCTATTACAGTAATTGTTAAGTCATTTACAGAATTAGCTCCTGCACTAATTGATCTATCTTTACTACTGTTAGTGCCCTTGAATATGAATGCGGGTTGTTTTGGAGATGGAAGAGCTGTGTCATTACCCAACATGAAAACAACTGTTGACATAGTTGGTCGATCTGTTGCATGTTCTTGCACGCACAAAAGCCCAATTTGGATGCATCTCAAAACTTCATTAGCAGGGTATGTCTCACCAAGTGATGAATCAATTATTTCCATAGCAATGCCTTCTCTCCATAGGTCCCAAACCTACCAATTACATATTCATATCATAATAGGCTAAATAAAAGTAAAACAAGGCTAATATTGCAAGTCTCAGTTCGCACATGCACTTACATGTTCAATCAAATTTGAGGAAGGATCATCATGATAGTAAGTACTGTTCTTTTTTCCAGAAATGACCTCGAGTAGCAACACTCCGAAGCTAAATACATCAGACTTTATTGAAAATAACCCTTGCATTGCATATTCCGGTGACATATAACCACTGTTATAGCACAATAAAACAGAAATTGTTGAGCCTTACTCATTATTCAACAAAAGTGATCAAATATAACTCTATCTTTATGCATTAACCGATTAACATATCATATAACCTTTGCAATAACACAAGATGAAAATGAACTATAAAGGTATGCTTAATTTTTATTTAAAAAGGCCTTTTGTTTGTTAAAAATTACAGATGTACATAGTTATGATCATAAGAAACTGTGAATCTAGTACAATTATAGATATTAGTGATAAAAGAAGATGTCTGAATATATGTAGAAAACAATGTTGATAGCAAGGGCACACGCGATATGTGTGTTTTTTTGTTTGTTAAAAATAAAAGATATACATAGTTATGATCATAAGAAACTGTGAATGTAGTACAATTATAGACATTAGTGATAAAAGTAGATGTGTGAATACATGTAGAGAACATGGGTTGTAAGTTAAGTACTGGTAGTTTATATGGGGATTTGAACTCTAAATGTCTCCTTTGGAGTAAGAGGTGCCAACCAGTTGAGTTACAAAACTCTTGATTATGATCTTCTATTAAGTAAGTAATTTTTCCTAAGGTTATTTTGGATATTCAAAAATAGACACCAAAGAAAAGAAATTTCTTTCTAATGTCTTGGTGGAGGAACATGGGTTGGTTGGAAATTATGTGATAGCAGTTTACTAAAATGTATTCTTAATTTTCACTGACTATTTAAGCTTTAGTTGTATATCTATGAACTTCTATTAAGTATTTTTTATTTATTCAAAAGATGACAACAAAAGAAAGAAATAAATCCATTTTCTAATAATATAGATAACAACGCAAAGTGACGGAAATTATTAATATATCTTCGTTTTGTTGTCAACTTACTATGTTCCAACGACACAACCTGTATTTGCTTCAATTTGGTTCCCTCCAAAGATTTTAGCCATACCAAAATCTGAAATTTTTGGATTCAATTCACTGTCAAGGAGAACATTGCTCGCCTTTAAATCTCTATGGATAATTCTTAATCTTGAGTCTTGATGAAGATATAAGATCCCTCGAGCAATCCCACAAATAATCTCAAATCGTTTTTCCCAATCTAACAATGACCTCTTTGTTTCATCTGAATGAAAAGAAAATTGCATACGTGATTAAGAATTATTTTAGATGCTAGGAATTCATATGTTTCTAATCAGAGGATTTTTTTATGAATAAAAAAAGAGAACTCCAAGGTGTTGGTCATTGCCCCTAACCCAAACCCAAGAGACTAATTAGAGGACCTTTTTCTAGTGGTAATGTGAGAAGTTCATGTGAAAAAGAAGACATACCAAAAATGAAAGAGTCCAAGCTTTTGTTTGGCAAGTACTCATAAATTAACATCTTCTCTTCTCCTTGAATGCAACAGCCTAAAATTCTGACTAGGTTTCTGTGTTGGAGTTTAGCAATTAGTACAACTTCATTTTTGAACTGTTCTATTCCTTGTCCTGAAGATTTTGATAGTCTTTTTACTGCTATCTCCATTCCGTTATGTAGCAAACCCTGAAATTAAAGTACAAATTTTATTTAGTTATATTGCACACTTGTTGAAAGAAATTCAATAGTAATTATTGAGGTAATTGGGAAAATCCCAATTCCACTCAAGGAAATTTCGATGCATTAACACATATGAAATGAAGTTATGCAAGTTTTAGGACTCTTTCAATGTGACTACCTTATAAACTGACCCAAAACCACCTTCTCCAAGCTTGTTGGCAAAAGAGAAGTTATCTGTGGAAGCAACAATTGTACTTAGATCAAATAATGGTAAATCTGAATTTCTTCTAGTTCCATCCAGCTCCGTTCTACTTGTAGAGTTTTCATTGTATGGTGAACTCATCGCAGCGGTATATGAGTACATGCTTTGTCTCATCGCTGTCATCAAACAGAGTAACATATAATGCTAGTTACAATGTTTATCTAATTATGAATTCCTACACATTAACACATTGCATTAAACAAAAGAGTGGGAAAATATTTGCTCACCTTTTTTCCTTCTCATTACGAACCAATATAAAATGGATACCGCAAGAACCAATATTACTGCAATAGAAACTCCAAGAACTGCCAACATCTTTTTGTTCCGAATAAGACCACTTTTCTTAGCATATTGAGCTAGGGAAAAATAAAAATAAAATTTGAGGCATTAGTCCTGTGTTGTCATAGCTAGGTACCTACCACATGTTTGTGAAATCAAAAACATAATGTAGAAGTGGTAAATACGTGAACTTTTTTATTTTTACAAGTAATTATAAAAAGAAGAATAATAGATGAGATTTTATAGAAAGATGGAACACTACCTAGAACAACTGCATCCACACGTATGTATAAATCTTGTCCTTCATTGGAATATGATCTTGTGTCCACTAAGTCCCTGTGCCATGTCAAGCACCCAATCCCTCCCATGCTCACATCTGCACTCGTGTAAGCCATACAAGAACAATTCCTCAAGCACTCCTTCTCACACTCTTTCAAACTCAAACTCATGTTGGCACGTGCTACTGAAGTATCCGGCACCTTCACACGTGCCAACTTCACGAACCCTTCGCCGCTATTACACGTGGACACTCCTGGCTTCCTCACACACCCACCCGACCCGTCTCTCAAGTACCAATCACGGGGCAACTTGGGTTCGAACCCGGGTAAGCACGTGCACTCGAACTTGACCGCATTGTACGGGTCACAGTAACTATTTGGACCGCACTTGAGATAATTATCGCATGTCTCTTTTGGGTCGGACCAAAACTCGACCCATTTACTCCCATGCCACGTGGACCTCTCAACGATTCCTGATTCATCCACCACCATTCTAGAGAAAATCCTGTTATCAGTTATACCATACATGATAAAAATCTCATCTTGATCATTCACAAAACTAACATTGAAGATGAAATTCTTTGTCATTTCGGGTACACCACTCAATCTTAAACCATTCCAAGGTCCGGCCCGCCACAATTTGAGTCCGACCCATGTATAAGAACAACTGTGGAAACCCAGTTGGATCAATCCGAAATGAAGCATTGCCGGTTCCCGGGTCATCTTTGGACTTCCAAGATGTAAGGTACCGGTTCAACCCGGTCCGCTTCTCCAGCCCAAGCTTCATAAATGGAAGCAAAGTATTAGTGGGATAATCAAAGCTTTGCCATATAACCCTTTGATTGTCTTGTTGAACCAAAACAAGATTTCCTGAATCTAAGAGCTGAGCCTTAGAATTGTTTGATGATGAGATTGAAACAGAAACATTGGTGGACCAGATGGGAAATGTTTGGTTTTGTTTGTGGAGGACGAGGTTTCCCTGACCGTTGATGGAGAGGACTCCGGAAGTGTCATTGAGAGGATTGTCTCTATTTGCAACCCACACAACGGTTTGTTCGGCAATTTCGTTATACCAAATTCCAACGTAGCGAAGGTTGGAATTTCCGGGGCTAAAAAACCCAAGAGCAAAGGCTTTTTGGTTTGAGACTAGATTGTCACCACCATCCTTAATGGGCTGGTTGAGTGTTATGGTATCAAAGGATATGCAAATTCGGAAAACAAGGGAGAGAAGCAATACTGTACCCAATAAACCTTTAGCAGGTTTCATGGGTTTTTTTTTTCGTGAAAGATTAGATTGGGTTGTGGATAATGATTTGCTGGCCACTGGCCAGACCAGAAAAGCTAAAATCTTGGATTTATTGAAAGTAGGTGAGGATTTTAATGTGTAAGGTCCACCGGGGTACATGGAAATACCAAAGCATTAGTACGTATTTACACTATTTTTAGTTTCTTGTATGAAGCCATTTGAGAAACACACGTCACGCAAGTCCGAAAGATATTTTGGACCATGAAACTCAGAAACTCCTAGAAAAGAGTACTATACTTGGTTGAGTGCGTGATTGAATGCGTGTGTAAATTCAATTTATTACTGAGGAAAAAGGAAAGGGGAACAGTTTATTTTTGTTAACATAGGTTGGTTACATTAAATGCTTGTACTTTACGAAAATAACGAACTTTTAATATTAAATAATAAATAGAAAGACTAAAATATCCTTAAAAGTTATTTTTGTTTTATTTTAATATTAAATTTTTACTACTTCTCATAAAGGGCATTAAATACTTATTAATATTACTCTAAAAACACTCGTTAACAGGACCCACAGTTTATTACATATTTACACTGTCGAGAAATGGGTGCCTGCTTTTGCACATCCAAATACTTTGAAAAACTCCGAAGTGTTATTTGTTTTCTACGGGATCTCAAATTTGGTTTCCGTTTACAATGTTTCGGGTCTGCTTGCTGTCTTTGGTATCGTGCCACCAGGGATTTTAATTCTTAAATCACTTTTAGGACATATTATATGAGAGAGAGGAGTGAAAACATTGTTATATTCTTGAAATTATTGAATAATTTTTATTAGTTTGGGACTGCATGTGCTCAATTAATGTGCATTCAATCTACGGACAAAGTCGATCCAACCCACATTCATGTTTGGTTTTTATTAGGAGATTATAAAGTTGTCTTTCACCCAACAATTAAACAATTGATCTGTGACTGAACCAACAGTTCAGATTTGGGGATCAAAGTAAGAATAAGAAATTTTCAAAATTTAAGAATGAGAAATATATTGACATTCAATATTAAATTAATACATGAAAAATTAAAACTAGCCTCTACTCATTGTTAACAAAAATGTAAACAAAAGAAAAATTCAAAATAAATGTTTCTTGATACATTTCAACTCAATTATATATCTATCAAAATAAAACTCGACATTCTTTTAAATCTTGAATATCATTTATGATTCGTTATGTACATACTAAATTTCATAGCAATTTATGTTTCAATGTTCATATCATATTCCATTCATGTTTTTGTTTTAAAATCTTAATTTTGACAATATTCATGATTAAAATTTTCTCGTAATATGTTTATAATAAAAATTGGAAAAGTTAGCACAAGTAAGTTTGTAAGTTGTTTATCTTCTCTTGTCCTTACAGATCATTGGCATAATTCATAAATATTTACAATTCTTTTAAACTAATATGAAATATATTGGAAAATGAAATCACCCGGGTATAAAAGAGCATAGAACTAATTTAAAATACTTTAAAATAGAAATTAATTTAATACCTATATTGTGTGTGTGTGTGTGAGTGTTTTTAAACTGGATGAGACTTGAGAGAGATGAGTTCTACTTGGTTTGAACCTTCTTAACCTCTTATTTTTTTAGCTTTTTCTTAAAGGTTTTTAGTTGCATATAAAGTTATAAACACCAAAAACATAAAAGGCGATTTTTGAAAAATGTTTCATGTTGATTGTTAAACGGTCTTTTATTTTTCATTTTAAGAGGGTTCTTGGTAAAGAGCTAGCCAAACATTCCATTTGGATTCTTTGGGATACGTACTTATAAACACTTTTATATATATAAATTTTTTTTTTTTTTTGATAAAGGGGGCCATGCATGCCATCCTTAGATCCAATGCAGGTCTGTCCTTGCAACTGATGACATGGTGAGCCGGGTGATGGCACATTCTTGCTTGCAAGCCTAATAGAAAAAAATATATATATATATGGACGAGTCATGCATGCATCGTTGTTTTGGCAAAAAAGAAATTCTTTATGAAAATATACATTTTCTGATATTTCGTGTGATAGAAAATCTTGGTGAACGAAAAAAAAAAAATTCATAAAAGAAAAAAGAAAAAGAAGGTAAAAACGCTTTCCACCATTCCCTTGTGATCTCACCCTCTCCAATTTTTTATTGTGCCACCAAGGTAACACAACCACCACTGTATACCCTTCAATTGTCACCACTACCACTGTAGTCACCCACTGCCACCACACCATCACCATGAGCACCACTTCCACTGGCAACTGTCACTACCACCGCGGCTACACCACCTCCAATATTACTACCACCATCACCATTGTGCCTACATGCAAAACTAATGATTTTTTGTGTGAATCAAATGACATTAGTATTTTTTGTGTGTGGATTATTTTCAAAGTTATAATCAAATGCATTATACCAAGTAAAAGAAGGTATGATGTATTCATAATAACTACTTAAAAAAAAGGGGTTGGACTATATGCACGTCTGTTTCTAAAATACAGTAAGTGGATAAAATACACTAGTAAGACCTAAATAATTTTTATTTTATTGTAGAAAGACTCTCCTAACTTTTTTTGTGCCAATTTAGTACATAAATTTTGATACTGTTACAAATAAATTATTATTTAAAAAAAAAAAGGATCTTACTACAACAATATAAAAGTTTACGGGTCTTATTGCATTTTTTAACGGTTTTGTGCAAAAAAAGAAAAGTTAAAATAAACAAATAAATAGATAATAGATAGAAGGGGTCTAATTTGTAACATTAGCAAAATTTATGTCCTAAATTGGCACAAAAAAAGTAAAGAGAGTTTTATTGCAACAGCATAAATTAAATGTCAAGAATAAAGGGGTCTTAGTTCATTTTACCCAAATTCTGATTTGGTGTTCAGAATTTTAAAAGTTTCAATTTTAGTTCCTTCAATTTTTTAGTTTTGGACATTATAATCATTTTGGAACGAGGTGGTATAAAATTGATGTCGAACGAGGAGGTCATAAAAATTAACGTCGTAAATTATCTCGACATTTCTTTTCTCATGTCATCAATACTACAATACTCAAAATTTAAAATAAATTCAAAGATGGAACATTTGGAAAAAAATATATAGAAATCATACTGGAACGTGGTATTTTTTCAAGTGTGAAAGTGTAGTTCAACTAATAAGTGCAGACTTCAACGAGCTTCAAGCGTAGAAATTGTTACGTTATTAGTTGAAGCGGGTGCTCCGGTAGAACTTGATGAATCTTGACCAGAATTTATAATTCTTCTATTGATAAAGGCTGGCTTGTTAGGAGGGGGAAGAGTTGTTTCATTGCCCAACATGAAAACAATTTCTGCCATGGTTGGTCGATGTGTTGCTTGTTCTTGCACACATAAGAGCCCAATATGAACAAATCTCGAAACTTCATGAGCAGGATATGCCTCAGCCAATAATGAGTAATGAATCAACTATTTCCAAGCCTTTGCCTTCCACCTTCCATCCATAAATCCCAGACCTGAAACAATTCAACAATATCATCTTAGTCTTTCTACTTGTAGATGAAGTTCATTAAATCATAATGAAATGATATCGTATTTTACTTACATGTCCTATTAAATTTAGGCAAGGACTTCCCAACATGATAGTGGTTGTTTCTCTTGCCACTAATTATCTCTAGTGTTAAGACACCAAAGGCAAAAACATCTGATTTTATAGAATATAACCCTTCCATTGCATACTCTGGTGACATATATCCACTGCAAGTTACAAAAGTTTTGATTTTAGCATTTGGAGTCAATGTGTTTGTGCATGCATGTGTGTGTGAGAGAGAGAAAGAGTGAGAGAGTTACTATGTGCCAACAACTCTATTTGTATTTGCTTCAATTTGGTCGTCCCCAAACATTCTAGCCAAGCCGAAATCTGAAATTTTTGGGTTCATTGCGGCATCTAGTAGTACATTGCTCGCTTTAAGATCCCTATGGATGATTTTTAATCTTGAATCGTTGATGAAGATATAAGACTCCTCGAGCAATACCAGAAATAATTTCAAATCGCTTCTTCTAATCCAACAATTGCCTTCTTATTTCGTCTAGACCAAAACATGAAAGCTTCCATCGATCAATAATGAATGCATAATGAAAAATAGTTAATGTTAAATTATCATAACTTGCCTTTAGATTTTAATTATATTTAAGTGATAATTAGATATGCCCGAAAGCAAGAGTTAGCTAGATTTGTGATGGAAGAAATGACATACCAAAGATGAAAAAGTCTAGGCTTTTGTTTGGCATATATTCATAGACTAACATCTTCTCTTCTTTGTGAATGCAGCAACCAAAAAGCCTCACTAGATTCCTGTGTTGGAGTTTTGCTATCAACATAACTTCGTTCATAAATTCTTGTGTGCCCTGCTTTGAACTTCTTGAGAGTGTTTTTACTGCTATTTCCTGTCCATTGTCTAGTTGACCCTGAAATTATAATTGAGAATTAAACTAATTAACAACTAACTAACAAATTATTATACTTTTTTCCTTATTACAACATGCATGTTCCACTTGTAAACCATGTCCATCGCCTCCACCAAATATTGTCTTAGCCATGTGGGTAATTATAAATTACAATATCATTTTGTTGAGAGCTGAGAGCCCAATTCATATATTTTGTGCCCAATATTGCATATTTTGTGCATTTGCAATACAGGTACTAGCTTATCAACCTCAACCTTGCCAGTTACCCCAGAATGTATAAAATTGTAATGGCACATAAATAAGCATTGATTCACATTTTACAGAAATTGCATAGTTCTTAGATGCTTATCAAGTACAAGGTGAAGTACCTTATAGACCGGGCCAAAGCCACCTTGTCCAAGCCTTTTATCAGGAGAGAAATTGTCTGTGGCAGCAAGTATGGTGCTTATGTCGAAAATTGGTAAATCTGGTTTTCTTCTACTTTCATCAAACTTCCGAGAATCTTGAAAGGTTGTTGAACTCGCAGTAACATCATTGAACAAATGTGGGTTGTTTTCTCCTCTCCTGTCCTCATACAATACAAGCACCGTTACAAATGATGGTTGTAATTTATTTCAAGCAATATTTATATAAAGGTTTTAATGCTAATTCATTTAATATAATTTTAATTTGAAATTTACCTTGTGAAGGAAAATTAGCAAATTTCATAAAAAAGAAAAATTAAAAGAGAGGAATTGTCGTTCTTCTTAGTTGTAATAAAAACAGAGAATACATTTGAAGACGAAGACTCTTAGTTATCCTTCAAAAAATTAAAACTAAAAAAAAAAAAAAAAAAAACAAGTAGTTTACAGAAACTATTAGATCCTCTTGTTGCTCGAGTTCAAACCCTCGTTCGTCAAGTTTTGTGAAGGTTTCAGAGTCTAACTTCAAAGATTTTGTAAGTAAGTTATTGTAATTTTTCTTATTGGGGATTTTCTATACGGGGTTAGATCCCTAGGTAATAGTAGGGTTTTTTATTTTTATTTTTTTCTTTTTCTTTTTCGAAGAGGTTATTTTTGGTAGATAAAAACAGATCAACGTGTTCTTACTTCAAACGTTTGAGATTGCATCTCTTGCCCAGTCAATTGATGATAGTCACAAAGGTCCTCATTGACAACAGCTTGGTGCTGAACACATATGCCCAGTCACCACCATATGTAGACCAAATGGCCTTCTTGAAAGAATAGGCATTAAATCCATCCGGACCAAGAGCTTTCTTATCCTTCAAAGAAAGAAGAACCAGTCTTATTTCCTCACTTGCCTTGATGGAGAGGAATAGATAAGACGCATTACTCATATCCTAATTAATGAAGCTAACTTCTTCTAAGTAATTTAAAGAAAATGTGAATAGTTGAAGTTTATTATTTATAATTGTAAATTAACACCACCTAAAAAGAGTATTCTAAAAACAAACATTTTCCGAATTTATAATCTCATGAGCTATAAATGTCTTCTTTCTTTTTCCTCCAAAGAAAAAAAAATCAAATTTCATATGTATCCATTAATATTAGTAATACGAAGAAAGAATTTAAGTAATATTAACAAATTTGCAAATGATAAATGATAGAAGGATTTTTACTGAGTACAAATTTCATATTCATTGTCGGTCAAATTTCAGCCCTCCTTACGTAGGAGAAAGTATAATTGATCTACAAGGTCATATTTTCATGTGAACTTTTAAGACTCGTATGAAGGATATATATAAGAAATTTGGATGAACCAGTGAATTGATGTATTAATTATGACGAGCCAATTGCAAAGAACATGTACCGAAAGGTTGTTTTCAAATGTTAAAGTTGGTGGGTGAGGGTTGTGTGACTTGGGCCAAGATGGGTCATTAATTGTTTGTTCCTCCTGCCATTTGCTAGCACACTTTTAGTCCACTAGCACCCCATCGTTGAAACTTTCAAACAAGAAATCCTCGTTCCAACACAACACATTTTCAGTTAATTTATTGTTGAAAGGGGAAGCAAAACTTACGGTAGCAGTCAACGGCTGACCTATTGACATGAGTTTCAAATTCGACTATTCTCTCAAACCCTGGTTTTACTATTAATGTAACAAGACACGATACATATTCTAGCAATAGGAAGAGCCCAAACAAAACATTTCCTCTATTCCAAATGATTTGTTTAGTTGGAAAATTTATATTCTTATAGGAGATCTGAATACTATGGCTCACCTTATGGCTCAATGGCCTCATCATTATACTAAGGGTCTGTTCCCATTTCTATTCCAAAATATTTAGCCCAATCAGAGGAAGGATGAGATATTCAGGACACATTTCCATCTCCTGGGTTTGCTTTAATATTGTATTCTTATTCAGG
>OU015767.1:36373623-36432154 GCA_907173295.1 Fagus sylvatica
ACCTAGATACCCCCCATCCCACACATTCCACCCTCCCAGTTACCACCCATTCCACACAGTCCACCCACCCAGCTACCTCCCATCTCATACATTTCACTCTCCCAGTTATCACCCATCCTATACAGTCTACCCACCCAGATATCCCTCATCCCACACATTCCACCCTCCCAGTTACCCACCCAGATACCCCCCATCCCACACATTCCACCCTCCCAGTTACCACCCATTCCACCCAGTCCATTCACCCAGCTACCTCACATCCCATACATTTCACTTTCCCAGTTATCACCCATCCCATACAGTCTACCCACCCAGATACCCCTCATCCCACACATTCCACCCTCCCAGTTACCCACCCAGATACCCCCATCCCACACATTCCACCCTCCCAGTTATCACCCATCCCATACAGTCTACCCACCCAGATACCCCTCATCCCACACATTCCACCCTCCCAGTTACCCACCCAGATACCCCCCATCCCACACATTCCACCCTCCCAGTTACCACCCATTCCACCCAGCCACCCACCCAGCTACCTCACATTCCATACATTCCACTTTCCCAGTTATTACCCATCCCATACAGTCTACCCACCCAGATACCTCTCATCCCACACATTCCACCATTCCAGTTACCCACCCAGATACCCCCCATCCCACACATTCCACCCTCCCAGTTACCACCCATCCCACACAGTCCACCCACCCAGTTACCCCTCACCCCACACAGTCCACTCAACCAGTTATCCCTGCCATTATCGAGCCCAGCTCATCCATCCTCCCGGTTACTCCCAGCAGTCCATCCACACAGTCCACCATTCCGATTACTCCCAGTAGTCCACCCACACAGTCCACCCTCCCGGTTACTCCCAGTAGTCCACCCACACAGTCCACCCACCCAGTTACCACCCATCCCACACAGCCCATCCATTCAGTTTCACCTCATATCACAGAGTCCACTCACCTAGTTACCCCAGTTAGTACCCATCCCATACCGCCACCCATCACACCCCATATTGAGGAGACACCCACCGGTTCCACCCAGATAGATTCACCTCCTCCCTCACTCATACCCACCACTGTACCACCGGCACCGGAGCCTTTGCCAAGAGACGATGGGCCTAGGAGGAACCCACCTCGAAACACAAAAGCTCGTGGATGTGGGACTAGTTCTGCGTATCACAAACATTACAAAAGTATGGTTTTAAAGCATAGACATGTATACCATGTTGCTTGGCTTTATTTTGAAGTTGACAATTTTTAATATTAACTCCCTATGTTGCTTGGCTTTATTGGGGTGGTTGCTTATATATTGTTGTGATTCTTTGCAGGACGAAAAAAGTGAAATTTCATCACTAACACAGAACACTTGATTTATCTATTCACCTGATTGACATCATTTTCCTATATGTAGGTTTAAGGTTTGTTTTTCTTTGCTTTACGAAAATATTTCATGCTCTCCTTTGTTGTTGGTCAAGGAATAGTCTAATCATCCTTTGTTGAATTTGGTTTATTAAACCTGCCCTAATAATGTATTTGATTGATGGACATTACAGTAGAAGCATAAAGAGGACATGCAAAACAGTAAAATAATCTCAGCCTAATCTCCCTACTTGATCCCTCGTCCTTTCCTTCTCCCTCTTTCCATTTATGTAAGACTAAAACCACCTACTCCATCCTCTCTCTTTCCCATTTCCCCTTTCGTTTTCGTTTTCGATATTTCTTTTTGGTGTATAGAAATGTCATTTGCTGTTGGGATTGTGATCATTCAAGCCCTAAAACACTTAATTTATCAATACTATTTTTTATTTTTCTCAATTGGTATCAGTTAATCCAATTTTACTAGTAAAAAATTATCACATCTTAGTTAATTCTAATCCTTATTAATTTCTTTTCTGATATTACCATTACTCTACTGACTCATAATTTTTTTGCAGCATTGGGAATTTCTTCTTTGCAGGAGCACGTATATTTTTTCAGTCTTTAGATGCTGCAATATATAAAAATAAAGCTAAAGTTAGTATTTTTAATTAATGCAATACTCTGTTTCAAATATATAAAAATAAAGCTAAAGTTAGTATTTTTATATTTTGAGTTTTTCTTTGCAGCTTGGAAATACTGATTGTATTTAGAGGATATGAATTGTCATACTCTTATTAATGTATTTGAATCCATTTGTCATTTACATTGTATTACTTAAAAAAGAAAACACACACACACAAAAAGATTCATTTTCATTGTATTGCCTCTTGCTGCTGCATTTTATCTTTGAGCTTATTTTTTTGCTGAAATTTTTATATGCAAACTTGTGGCATATGTTTAATATAGAAATCAATACCGGTTATGGAAATGATTCAATCCTTTGCTATGATATTATCTTAACTCATCTCTTTAAGTTAACTAATTATGCAACTATACTCTTCAGGAATGATACTAATTTTAGATATTCAATAGGGGAGCTTTTGCGTTATAATTTTTTCTGATAGTTCTCTTCTGTGCAATTTATCTTTAGGATGGGACTATAATACGAGGTCAGAATGAAATTTTATTACTCCATTTTCATCTCAGTAACTCTCTCATTCAAAACTTTCTGTGCTTTTTCCTGATAATTACTTGTCCTTCAATTTTGTTAATTTCTTGATTTTTCACGTATAGGAAATTCAAGCGGTTCTGGCATTTTCTGTTTTGGCTCTTATCAAGGTATTTTTCTTTTTCCTTTACTTAGTTAAATTGTTTATGAGTTTGTTTTGTTCAAAGTAGATCATATAGGATTCAGTTGTAGTATTAGCTATTACTACTTGGTAACTCTGGAATTAATATTTGCAAATAATAATAATTATAGTATTTTTTTTTAACCAATGCTTTTATAGCAATTGTAGATTGTGCACAGAGGTTTTTGAAAACAATTCTTGAAGTGGCTAAAATTGATAGGAAAGTTTTATGTGTCTGGTTTGTTTGATTTTGAAATATGCATTGTGGAACTTTCACTTCTGTTCTGTTATAGGCACTTTGATTATATGGGTTCTGTGCGGCATGGTTTTTGATTCTTAGCTTTTACTATTTTTCCAACAGAACAAGTAGACAAGAAACTTGGGAGGCCTTTATTGCTGATATGCTGTTTTTGGCTAAGGTGATAATCTCACTTGCATTTCCTGGTTTTGCTCGGTTCTTAAATTATAAGCAAGGAAACTTAGTTATACATGTAAGGTTAAAAATTTGGCCCAACAAAAATAATATGTCATATTTACAACACTTTACATCTAGAAATTTTAGCATCCTCCTCGTTGACAAGATTGATGGAATATCATTTTTTTTAAGTTATACAGCCTTCTTATCATTTCTTTGTCCTGCAAGTATTGTACAATTTCATTTGGTTTTGATGAAGAAGTTTCTCTAGTTTCTTTTTTTTTTTTTAATAGGTGCTTTTCTTGGTTTTTCGATTCACAGGATTAAATTTGATCATAATTGGTTGCATATTGAAATGATTAAACACATTTTTTTATTGGTAAGTTACGCATCCAGTGGGTCATGAATCCAAGATCTCACCCAGCCCTCCATCCCATTATTATGGGAGGAGGAAGTGCAGTTGAGCTATACCTCATTGGCATGATTAAAATTATTTAAATTACGATGACCATCAACATATCATGAGATGTACAGATGGTGTTTGTAGTGGTAAAAATAATGGGACAATTGCTAACTATATAATTAAGTACGTCATGCTGATTTATGATGATTCATTCTTTTAGCTCCTTGAAATCATGGCTTCACTTTATACTCATTCCTTACTAGTCATATCAAGAAAAATCATGTCCTACTGGGGTGGGATTCCATTCTTTGATCAGCGTTTTTCTTAGATATGTATAAGCACCAAGCTGGCACTATATTTACTTCAAAAAATTCTTTGGAACTTCAGTATGACATGACCTTGAGCTTATAGCCTAATGCCTACATTACTTAGACTGATCTTCATTAAATAGACCATTACTTTAAAAGATGAAATATTTTGGTTAGTTGACTCCCTTTCCTGTACTTCAATGTCTCATCCATGTGAATGAACATTCAGTTGATGTGGAAATCAGTTGATGTGTGTGTGTATGTGTGTGTGTGTGTGTATTGTGCATAGTGATTGCCTTGTCCTGACAGCTCTGCTCGTTTCCCTGGGATAAGTTTTTGTTCTTTTTACTCAAACTTTTTTCTTTATGATTTTGACTATGCTTAATAAAATTTGTTCTTTCATGTAATTATTTTTATATTTCATATTCTGCTGTTATCTTCATTGTAGATATGTTGCACTGTTTTCCAGTTTCTTTTTTCTTTTTTCAATTAGTTGTATATTTTTCTCCATCAAGAGTTTTTTTTTTTTTTTTGTGTTACCTATGTTCTTTAATTCTATGAGCTGTTATCATTTAATTGCAGGGTTTTGATGTGAAATTGATTGATGTGAATCGAACTTGTAAAGTTACTAAGGTATTGACCCTCCTTTAATTTCTCTTTGTTGAGAATAGTGTTTATATAATTTTTATTTATTTCTTAATCATATATGCTGTAGGGTGGACAAGTGGTCAAATACACTGCTATTTTAGCTTGTGGAAACTATCATGGTATTGTTGGCTTTGCTAAAGCCAAGGGCCCTGCAATTCCTATTGCTCTTCAAAAGGTATCTTTATTGGTGCTATCAGTTCTTTTATGAATTTGGGGTCCTGTTTGTTTATCTGCTGCTTTCTAGCTTTTTGTTTCAAAATTTCTTGGTTTGATTACTGATATATTAGCTTCAGGATTCGGATATTGGTAAAACTATGAATAATATGCAATATATGTTGTACAATACAGAGTGTACACAGGATCTTATCATATGTATAAGAAAAATCATAAATGTGTATATGGTGATATTTTTACTTATAAAAATTGTGTATATATATTATGTAGGAAGGTATGAATTTATTTGGATTGAATATTTTATTCTAGTAGATTTGCATTCAAACTTTAATTTTAACAGGCTGCCAGGTTATCTAATTGGAACTGATTTGAATAAATTTTGGGCCAACTACAATTTTGACACTCCAGCTTTGGGGTCAGTTCCTGTTTGGTCCTTCAACTACAAAACTTAGCAATGTTAAGCCTGAAATTTACATTGTTTCAATCTCAACACTCCATCCAAAAATCTGTTAAATTTTGCAGAGGGTGTTTCGAAATTGATGACGTAACCCAGTTTATCTCATTGGGCTGACCATGTGGCATTTTCTGTCCACATTAGTTATCATTTGTACCCAAAATGACTCAAGCTTTCTTTGTCCGAAGTAGATAAACTTGGGTGGATAAATGCAACTTTAAAGAAGTGATAGTACACTTAGGGTCCATTTGTTTTGACGTAAAATATTTTCCGGAAATTGTTTTATAAAATAATACGGGCGTAACACAATTTACGCTTCAAGGGGGGTGATTTTCAGTTAAAGTAGGTTCTTTTCAGTTTGACCATATTTTCAGGTAAAGCCAAAGACCTGAAAATGGGGACATATTACCATTTTCCCTATCTTAGGCCATGTATCTTGTTAGTGCATAATATTTGGCATCTTTACATGTTTTCTCGGTAAACATTCTCCAGGGACTTCTTCTTCTTCATGTACCTTCGATATGAATCTATATTGCTTGCAGTTTGCTCTCGTACCCATGACCAGATTGTATCTGTCATTTTGTCATTATCTTATCTAGTCTTTTATTGGAAAAAGCTCCCACATTTTTACCATTTCAGCTGATTTCCTTTCATGTCCTTTGATCTATTCATATATCAGTGTTGCATAAATTCATACTTAAGAAGGCAAAGTTATTAATTAACCTTGTCTGTGTAGTAACTTTTGCCACCCCTTTTTGCTTTTAAAATTTTTTAATCATGCTTCCTGAGTGCAAAATCTGTGTTTGTGTGTTAGAACCTCAAATGAATGAAGAATTTTGATTTCAATCCCAATTCCCAAGAGACCATGTCGGTTTGCAGGTGCCCTCTCTTATGTTACTTGATATTTTTATGTCTTAATTGATCGAAATCAACCAGGCATATGAGAAATGCTTTCAAAATCTCCACACTGTGGAACGGCATGAGGAGCATACTATTGCCCATGCAGTACAAACAGCTTATAAGAAGACCAAGGTATCTGTGCTTTTGGTTATTTGGGTTTCCATAATTTTTTTTTATCTCGTCTCTTTTTTCCTTATTGGTTTCTTTGTGCAATTACACCTTAGGTTTAACCTGCATAATCTTTTAGGTATATCTCTGGCCTGCACCGACTAGGACGGGTATGAAAGCTGGAAAAACTGTCCAAACCATTTTGAATTTAGCTGGTTTTAAAAATGTCAAGTCTAAGGTATTTAACTACCAAAGTTAATCCATGTCACAACGATATGTCCTGCTATCGTGGTATTTGCTCTGACAACAAAAACTCTTGGTAGGTCATCGGCTCAAGGAATCCTCACAACACTGTTAAGGCTCTCTTCAAAGCTCTCAATGCAGTAAGTAGCCCATCTTTCACTATTATGGATGCTTTAAAACCTGTATATTCTCTGAAATTTCATGTTGAGCTGTTCTTATCTGTGAACTTTCCAGATTGAAACTCCAAAGGATGTCCAAGAAAAGTTTGGACGGACTGTTGTTGAGAAGTACCTGCTGTGATAGAGTTGCATTTTTCAGTCAACTGCAATGCTTCCACTTATATACTTAAGTTCCCATGAATCTAAAAGAAGGTTGCATTCCTTTACATATTAGATGATGAAACTGCAAATTTTGTTACATTTTTTTTTTTTTAACCCTTGTATGTGGTAGCTGTTTTCGCCACTAATGTAACTTTTCTATTTTTTTTGCTGACATTTTACCAGCAAGATAAAGGGGGGCAATGTTGTAGGCTTTTTGTTGCAAATAAAATGCTAGTAAGAGACTAGAGAAGCAGTCATTGGGGAAGCTGGGAATGGTAGTGTTTGGGGGCCAATCTTTCAATTCTTTGCTTCCTTCATACCCTTCCTTGAAGAGACTTGGATGCCATACTCATCTTATTCTTTTCAATGGCATCAATGCCTGTTCATTGTAAGAATAGCTTTGAAGTGTGCTTTTTCAACTACTTTTTAAAATATCATTAAGCACAAGCCTTGATAAATTGAAATGGATTTGATTGGATCATGAATCATACACGAGTCTCAGTCCATGACAATGCACATAGATATTAGTTTTTGACAATTATTTTGTAATCAGTGTATTAGAATAGATCACGTAACATATGTGAATTGATTCCATGTGCATGCTTTCTATATGTGAATAGATATGACACATCCACATAAATGTTCCCTAGTGTCTTATCAAAAAAAAAAATGTTCCCTAGTGGCTACGAGCCATTCACATTATTGTTTATCTCTAAGTCAATAGGAAAATAATCAATTGGACCTTGAACGTGTCATAACCTGAGATCAGATCATTTAGAGACCCACATGACTACTATGGAATTATTCATATGGCACACTTTTCTTCAACTTTGGGCAAAGTTCTTTGTTTTGTATAGAAACAGAAAACAAAAGAGGAATTTCGCTTTGGGTAAAGTTCTGTGGAGCTTTGGACTGGTGTCTTAACCTGTACCTTACCGTATTATCATCCACCTTTGTGACGTTACTCGTTTGACCCTTAAATAACTGTGGATATAAACCTTGGATTTGCTAGCTGTACCACCACTGTAATGGAGATATTCTCATGTTTTCGATACATGTAACAGGATATTCTCATCCACAGATGGATTGGTACCACTTCTCAAAATCCTCTATTACCATCCTTACCATTTATATATATAATTTATATTATTTAATCAACCAACATATAAATTCATAAAAAAAGTGTATATAACATTTTTTAATAAGAAAAAATACAAAGATTCATAAAATCTTATGGAAGTTGGCTCTTTTCTTTAATAAAGCTAATTTCGGTATGAAATGCATGTTTCACTTGAAATGCCCGAAAATGACCGTACAAGACTAAATTTTGGCCGAAACTGAATTGGGAGTTTAGATCACCGATTTCGGTACCGGAAACAAAATGAAATTCAGAACATTGGGCACAACCCGTGGCTGAAAAAGAAGAAGGGGGCAATCACCTTCGTTCATCAACAACACCTCAACTTTGATGGAACTTTATTAAGTATTTCGATTATAGTTATGAATTTATGATTCATTGAATCCAAAAGCAATAAACAACACACAAATTTTATAATAAAGTAGAAAACCAATAGAAGACCTCTTTAAAAAAGGAAGAGCTATCCAACGAATTATATCCAACACTGACTGTGACACTTATAAAATCAATGATATAAATAAGACAATAAAAGATTTAATACCTTCCACATTTCAGATGAAGCTCGCTCAGATTTAACTTTGGTCATCTTCAAGCATATAGAAGTCTTGAATGTAACTTATAGAAAAAAAGATAAAATTTATATTTCAAGAAAAGTAGAAACAATGGGCAGGAAAAGGCAAGAGAAAATGACTATTAAAATGTAGTTGCTCACCATAACAAGCTAATGCTCCTAATAAAAGTACAGCTATGTAATAAGAAAAAGAAAACTACTTTTCAGGTATCACAAACACATCACAAACCTGATTCAGTATTCCACACTTGCAGTAGCACCAACAAAGCCAAATCTTAGACCACATCTTAAATTGACTAAAACATTACTTAGTTTAATTGTCACCTTTACAACATGAGAACAACAAAATAAGAACAAATTTAAAATCTCCAAAGAGAAATCCCAAACTTTAATCCCAATGCACAAACCCACCATAAACGGAATCATAAAAATCAAAATGACCCTCCTACAATCTTGTTTGCTGCAGCTCATGTTGAAATCATCTAAGCCATCGTACTACATGGATCTTTAACAACCAGATCTTCTACCTAATACAAAAAATGAAATAATTGATGAAGTAGCACAAGGTAGAACAAATGAAATGTTATGATTCATTAAGAGAAAATAATTTCATATTGTAATGGATGGGAAAGTGGCATTGCATATAGTCACTTAATTCTATCCATAACTTTTAATTTGAAAAACTTATCAGTCTCTAACCACATTTATTATGGACAAAGAAATAACTGAACGAGTATATCACATACCTAGTTTGTACCAGTACCACTTGTCGAACCCGATCTAACATTAGGACATGTTCTACGATTATGTCCTTCCTCCTGACATATTCCACATCTCGGCTTAGGTTGATTCTCTCGCCAATCCATCTCATTCCTTATTCTTGTTGACTTTGGTCGACCTTTTTGGCGAAGCATTGTTGGGTCAGGGCGCAACGTAGGCCCTTCAATAGGCTGCCAATATGGCTCATCTTTCATAGGCTCAAAAGATTCTGAATAACTGGCTAGTTGTTCAGTTAATTTATAACATGAGTCAATATATTGTCTATACATCAATGTTTTGGTGAGCACAACATGCAATTACATGCGAACAAGGGATCTTCAACATTTGCCATTTCCCACATGTGCATGTTCTCTCCTGCAAGTTAATCTGATGAGTGTGGTCACCCCTATGCGAACTGCCTAGATTAGGACGTGTTCGAAGATCAAATACACCTCGAATACGATCAAACCTTATTACAGTATGGCCCTTTGCCTTCTCCCGACACCTAAGCAATATATCCATGGCATATTTGCTGTACACTTCACCAGAACTCAATTGATCTTGAATTTTGGCACGACGATCATCGAAATAGGACACAAGTTTGAAGAAAGTGAATTTCACCAATGCAGTTATGGGTAGGCTACGTGCACCTTTCAATACACCATTGAAGCACTCAGACAAATTTGTGGTCATTGCCCCATAACGATGCCCACCATCATGTGAGTATGTCCATTGCTCCACTGCGATCTCATCCAGTTCTTTACCAGCTTTCTCATTGTATTTTCTAATGCAATCCATCGTTGTGTTGAATTTCCTTTCCTGATTAGCACTACCTGCTCTCATTATCATATTCTTCAAATTTTGGTCTTTGTAACGCTTTAAGAAGTTACTAGCTACATGACGAATGCAAAATCTCCAATGTCCATTTGGGGATCGCCAATCAGGGACATGTTTATCCATAATGGCTTTTCTGATTCCTCCATGCCGGTCTGATATAGTGCAAATACCTTTTCGTTGTGTGACATGAAGCCTGATCAAACTTAAAAACCACTTCCAAGTAGACTCAGACTCATTTTCCACAATTGCAAAAGCAAGAGGATAGATCTCGTTGTTCGCATCTTGAGCCATTGCTATCAATAACTTCCCTTGATATTTGCCATATAAATGAGTTCCGTCAATACTGATCACTGGCCTACAATGTACGAATCCTGCAATGCAAGGTCCAAACGCCCAAAATACACGCTGAAATCTCTCAGTATTTCTTTCAAAGCCATCTTTTTTGAGGAATTCCACTACTGTAGTTGGATTAGCTTCTTGTAATGCTAACATGAACTTCGGTAAGATCTCATAAGACTGAACCCAATCCCCATATATCCTGGCAATTGCCTTCTGTTTCGCATCCCATAACTTATAGTAAGAAACTTTGACTTCGTATTCTTTAAAAATTTGGGCATCTAGGGTTGAAATTTTGACGCCATGGTTTGCCACTACCTGATTGAGAATTTCTCTTTCAATCAAATTTGAATCCAACATCTTGCCATCTTTACTCACATCAATGTTTGTACATGTGTGAGGACCACTGTATTTAGTGATTTCCCAAAGTCCATGCTTCTTGCGTTGGCATGCCCGAAGTTTCCATGAACAGCCATTTGTGCAATTAATTCCCCATTGAGTCAAGTTTGACTCGTACACTTTATATCTCTGGTTTCTCTCTATGCTGTAAATTTTTGCTGCATACTGCACATCCGCTTTATTGCTGAATATCAACCCTTTCCTAAACTCCATCTCCTTACTCCAAGTGTATAGAGGTGTTATCACATGATCACATGGAATATTAATATTATCCCAAGTGTTGGCAATAAACGAAGGTGATGGAGCTTCCATTATAGGTATGTGATGCGTAGAGTCTCCTGCTTGTATATCATCATCTACATTGTCACAATCCATTAACTATCAGTTCACAATCAGAATCTTCATAATCATCACGAACATCATCAATATCATGTAAGGTTTGGCTTGCTATAAACACATCATCAAGATGATCATCTTGTACTCCCTCATCTTGTATTCCCTCATCCATTCACTGGGATCACAATCGATGGTACATGCTCTTCATAACGATTGAGATTACATTCATCCATCAGTATTGGTGATAAATGCTCATGTCGACTGCTGCTACCCCCACGTTCCTCTAATGGTGTCGGTATATCGCAATATGGTGTTGTGAGGGGTTGAGGTAAGAACATTGTAATCTCCTTGTAACTCTTCACCTCCATAACCATCCAAATTTGCATGTTGAACATCTTCACCATTATACAAACCAACACCTATTAACTGAGGTGTAATAATTATATACAACTCAACACCTTTTAATTGAGGCGTCTCATTTAGCACATCAAACATGTGATTAACAGCATTGTCGTCATTTATTAACATGGGCATGTAGACAACACGTTGGCTAAGGATTTCCTGGGGACAACGAAAAGTAATAGTAATGACATTGGAATGATGATCCAATTCTAGTGCACTGAATATTTTCCTTCGCAATTTCTTAAAACTTATCCCTTGTTTTACTCGAATAATCTTCATATGCATCCCTTCATACTGAACTCCATGGTCACCACCAAAAATTATTTCTCCGTTGTAGAGGATATATACGGTCAACTGGAGCCATGATACCTATTTAAATCAATTGTAATTCACAACTTATTATTGATAACTAAAAAAATTAATATTCGTAAAAAACTTTAATATATCACATATGACACATTCAAAGATACATTCAACACTATATTTACACAACCCCATTGTTAAAAAAAATTAAAAAAAAAAAAAAAAAAAAAAAACATTGTCAAATATAAATTTAAGTCACCAAGAAAACATCATTAAATCAAAGGTATTATTTATAAATATATCAAATGCAAATTTAGAGAAAGAAGATAAACTCCAACCGAATTAAGACTTGGAACCACAACAACCAGATCCTGCATGGGAAAGATATCTTTTAAATTTTCAACAAGATATATATATATATATATATTTTGAAAAGGCCATGGTAATAGAAATTTAAGGAACACACTATCACATATAAAGCTTAGTTACCTTAGGAGGCCATTTGGGAAAGGTAAATTTGTAATAAGGCATAGAAGTCACACCGGGCCATGTATTCTTATTTGGAGTACCCAACACTCTTCAGACTCTTCATATATATATATATATATATATAAAAGAGGATGTAAATATAATCATATACATGCAATCTCTTAGAAAATTCATGTAGCGATTTCTTTCATAATTGTTTTCATTTATTGAACCATTTCACAACTTTCACTACCATTTTCTTTACTTTAAAATGTTAAATGAATAAATCACACCAATGTTAAAATACTTTTACCGTTCTTTTCATTGGTCGTATTTACAAATGAGGTTTAAAAATGATCCACAGCAACAAAAAAAATGTAAAAGACAAGTTTTATTACTTTTTACAAACATTTTTCCAGTACATGAAAACCTTAAATAGTTCCCCAACTATCTAATTATTAAAAAATAAAAATTATTGAAAAAAACACAAGTGAATTTTTCAAGATTTTCATCACAAACTTATGTATAGCACACACCATTTCATCAAAGAATATACTTTTTTATTTTTATTTTTATGTTTTTTAATCATCAAGGAATATACTTGAACAAATTAGGCCATTTCATGTCTATTACAACTTTATTACCATATTACTCAAAAAAAATAAAAAAAATTAACTGTAGAAAAGTGATAGTAAATATAAACAGAAATGAAAAAAACAACCTAAGAAAAGTTAGTATTCACCCTCTAACACAACAAGAATAAGAACAAAAAAATTAGAATGAGTAAAGACTAAATAATGTATTAACTACATCTAAAATAATAGAAGTAAGTTGGAAGATCTAAGTTATTTACCTACATATTGAGGATATCTCTTTGAATCAATGTGGTGTGAGCAAGATTTGATTGAATAGGTGAAGGAGAAATTGAGGGGTTACTGCAGATGAAGGAGAGAAATGCAGAAAAGGGTTGCTGTGCAGAAAAAGGTTGCTGGAAAAAATGCTGGGTAAGTAGATCTGTTTGAGTTAAAAGTGCTGAAAACACTGAAATTGTCTCTTCAAGAGACGATTTCAAGCCTTCTTTTACAAAACCACTGTCAGAAAACCATGGGCGGCGTGTTTAGGAAAAAAAAAAAAAAAAAAAAAAAAAATGAAAACGCGTTTTAGAAAGAAAAAAAGAAAAAATAATTTTCAAATCGTCTCTCTGAGAGACGAGTTTAAAGTTTTTTTTTTTTTTTTTTTTTACGTAATAAAAAATAAGAGTTTAAAAAAAATAAAAAAATAAAACGACCAAAATCGTCTCTTCAAGAGACGATTTCATAAGTTTTATTTTTTATTTTTATTTTTAAATCAAATATGTTAAAAAAGGCGTTAAAATTAAAAAATATAAAAATTCTTCTGAAATCGTCTCTTCAAGAGACGATTTCAGTGTGAATTTTTTTTTTTTTAATTTTTTTAACCAGATATAAAATGGCGTTAAAATCAAAAAAAAATATAAAAAATTCACTAAAATTGTCTCTTCAAGAGACGATTTTAAAAACTACCCTATTCACTAATATAACTTTCAAACTACCCTATTTAGTTATATAACTTAAAAAAAGGGGTTATTGGGCCAAAAAACCCCCCCAAAACCCATGCCATCAAAAAATACAAACTTTGGGCCTTCTGTCCCAAATACAAACATACACTCACACACTTCCCCATTGGGCTCACAACCCCAAAACACAACAACCCATTTTCCTCAACACCCAAACGACACCGTCTCATTCATTCCCCACAAATCCTTATCCCCACAAAAATCCTCTCCATTTTCCATTCCTCTCAAATCTTTCCAATGGCAACATTTACACTCTCTCTCAGTCTCCACCCTAAACCCTTAAACCCTCTTTCTCTTCCCAAGCCCTTCACTCCAACTGTCACTCCTCGTCTCCAATCACAGTGCTGGAAACCCAGTAGTGTTGCCACCAAATCTCGGGTATCAATCAGAGTAGCAGCTGTAGATGGAGAATACTCTTCAGCTAGAAGAAGTAATAACAATAGCAATGAGCCGAGGGAGACTATAATGCTTCCTGGGTGTGACTATAACCACTGGCTTATTGTCATGGAGTTCCCTAAAGACCCTGCCCCAACTAGGGAGCAGATGATTGACACTTACCTTAACACCCTCGCCACTGTCTTGGGCAGGTCTGCTTCTCTTTTTCTTATTGTACTATCTTATGTTTTGTTCTGTTCCAGTGTCCCCATGTTTGTGTATGTGTATGTGTGTGTGAATAAAATGTAATATTAGGAAATCTAGGGTTTTTCTTTTTTTTTTCTTTTTTTCATTTTCATAGGAAGAAAGATTACATAATTGGGTAAATGACAAAATGGTATATGCAAGTAATGATTTTGAATGTTGCACAATGAGAAATTTGTTTTTTTTAGGAAGAAAGATGTTACTGAAATGATAAATAATTGTGTAGGGTATATGCATGTGATGATTTTGTAGGTAGCCCAATGAGAAATTTGGTTTTTTGTTTTGTTTTGTTTTTCATTTTCTTAGGAAGAAAGATGTTACTGAAATGATACATAATTGGGTAAATGATAAAAAAGATTTTTACAAGTGATGATTTCCTTAGGAATAAATATGTTACGAAAAAACGATACGTAATTGGGTAAATGACAAAAATTTATTTGCAAGTGATGAATGATGATTTTCAAGGTAGCCCAATTAGCTCTGGCTCAAATGGGACATCCTCTCCCAGTAAGAATAGGGTGGAGAATAAGGTTGTGACTTGTGAGAAGTCCCATTGGGTGTGTGTATGTGTAACTTACCAATGAAAAGGAAAGTGATGATTTTGAAGGAAATGACAAGTTGGAACAGGATTTTGTGGCTGTATTTGAGGTAGGACAAATTGGGGGATTTGTCTATGTATGGTTGTAGTGGGTTCTTATGTTTGGATGGGGGGAGATGAAGGGATAGTAGAGGAGAGGGGAAGAGAAGATAGCTAGAATATACTAAAATTTAGTACATTCCATGAACCTTCCCATCTACTCTCCTCTCATCTCCCCCCTTTCCCCTCCATCCCAAACATACCCTTTTAGTGTTAGGAGAACTTGTGGACCTATAATAAATATGGTTGTAGAAGAAAAGATTGTAATGGTAGCTGTAGTAGCTGGCATTTTTACCATCACTATTATTTCATTAATATGGGCCATGTGTGTGTGTCAGCATGGAGGAAGCAAAAAAGAATATGTATGCTTTCAGCACCACCACGTACACTGGTTTCCAGTGCACTGTTGATGAAGAAACATCTGAGAAATTCAAGGGTAAGTACCTATGCCAAGTAGTTGTCATTTAAACATTATATGGGATTTATTAATTTGCTTCTTTCTAATATATTTTCAACTTCATCGTCGTAGGATTGCCTGGTGTTCTCTGGGTATTGCCAGACTCATACATAGACGTCAAAAATAAAGACTATGGAGGTGATTCCTATTCTTTATTTCTGAATTGAGAAATGTTGCTTTATGTCTATATATTGTAATGATGTTATGATGATTTGTCTAACCTATCTTTTTAACTTTATTTCTTCTTTTTGTTTAGGGGATAAGTATGTCAATGGGGAGATTATTCCCTGCAAATACCCTACTTATCAACCTAAGCAGCGTAGTGGATCAAAATATGAGAGTAGAAGGTATGAAAGACGGAGAGATGGCCCCCCTCCTGAGAAGAAAAAACCCAGACAAGAGGCAACTACTACAGACTCTGCCTCTGCATGAGGTAGTGGAATTCACACTCTTGTCTTTTCTTTTTTCAGTTTTTCTTTTTCTATTTCAGATTTCTTTGCTGGATGAGGTTTCAGAACTTACTTGCCCATGAAAAATTATCCTTTGTGTATTTTTATACTGTGATTGAATTGTATCGGTTTATCTTCCACCATTCAATTTAGACCTATCATGATTGTGATGTGGGACAGAATAGTTTGGAAAATAGAAATAAGGAAAAGAAGATAACAAAACAAATCCTAGGCTTCACCACTTAGAATCTGCCGTAAACTTAGGCTTCACCACCTAAGGGTGCTTGGAATCACCACCAAGCAAGAGAAACATTCTCTAATCTGAAAGTTTTAATTCATATTGCAAATGCCTCAAATTATTCATGGAGCATCTTTTTAATAGGCTTTAGGGATTAGATTAAGCCACAATTACATCCCATAACTTCTCAATCATAATAAAAGCTAAATTCAAAATTCAAAAATAAAATTTGGTATGCAAAGAAAATCTGAAATAATTTTGGTTACGCTCATTGCATTAGATTGTAATTAGTTCTGTTTTGTGCTGTTATTATTGCAGGTTGTTAATGCTTGTTTTTGAAGTTCCTTGCCTGATAGGAGTGCTATTGATCATTCTTCACTGTGTCTGCAAACTATAGTGCATGGATAGTTTAATGTGAGGTCAGAAAATCCTGCTTAAAAAGTGAATCTGGTCAGATGCAGTATTCATGCATCTTTTGTAAGATCAATCGTGTCATCTAGAGGAATATGTAGCTTTGCTGTATTGAGTGTGTTATGCAAAAAGGGATTTTGAGTTCATGAATTTATTTTTATCAGAGCTACTTAAGCAGCAAGTACTTGTAGTTGGAGTCATTGTTATGTGACATCAATTTTCTTCCTTTATTCCATCTTTCTGGCAGCATAACTATAACTAGTCACTAACCCATGTATGGGAAAGTCCAACAAAATATGATTTTGTTTTTCTTTTCTTTTTTTAATGCAACTGTCCCAAACACAAGGATATATATATATATATATATATATATATATATATATATTTTTTTTTTTTAATTGGTGTGAAATGGAACAAATCATTTTTTTTTTCTTCCTTTTTTTAATTTTTTACACTTGACAAGCTATGTGCTCAAAATTCTTAACAAAAGAAAATTTTGCAACAAAATTCACCCAACATTTACTTGTTCAATTGGGTCAAACAAGTGGATCAGGAGTCTTCACTTCTTATCACGATTACTGTAGGAAATCTCACCAACGCAAAAGTTTCTAGATTGAATTGGAGCCCAAAAGTAAAAGATCCTGTTAATCATGCGCCACAAACTTTTCTTCTACCGTCTAGCCCACATTTGAGCCTTTTCTGAGCCCCAACTTTTTTATTTGTTCTTATAGTGAGGGCCCATTTTCTTAAAATTCCAGCAAAAGTTCTCTTTATTTAATTGGGCCAAATGTTCCAAGTCCCAGCCCAGTTAATTCTGATAAGCCTAGTATAAAATCCACTTCCCACTTTCCAAAGCTTTCCCTCAGAAGTTTCTCAGCACCTTCAAAATTGAAGAGTCATCAATTCTGTGCAGCTTCCAGGAAGTTTCAACTTTCAAGTTCAAGCTAAAAAATAAAAAGAGAAAAGGTGGAGGTTTCCAGTGACCTCATTCCACAATTTGAACAAATGATAACATAAGACAATGAATGTCCAAAATCTTATTTTTGATGTTTAAATGTTTGACATGCTCATAAAAAAGTGAACTTTTCATGATTAATCATATGATCACATGAATAATTTCTTGAACTGAGATTTTCTGTTTTTTTATATGATATATCATGTTTGGATGACTTGAATTTTGCATCAGCATGACATGAAAATGACCCATTATTATTTATGACACTGACCTACCCTCGTGGGACCAGCCTTAGCCATCTTCTTAAGCAAAATTATGCACATGGCAAAAAAAGGATAATCTTCTTAATCTATTTTGGGATCTAGTGCTCTCAAAAAGTAAATGACATCAATCATGGAACTTTGAAATGCTCGTCCTCACCTTAGACTAAAGGCAAAGTAATTATGGGCCACCGCTTCGTTAACTGTATATTTCTCTTTGGTTCTTTGTGGTGATCACATTGCAAACAAATTCTAATGGGTAACTTCTCACTTTTTTTTCTTTTCTTTTTTGTAAGAGGTCACTTTTAGCCGCATTAACAACAAAGTCCTTTACATAAAGCTAGTTCTCCATTTTCCTTGCATGTGCACAATTGTTTTTGTTCCCAACTTAGATAAGAATTGTGTGGTAGGAATGAATATATGTTTGTATATTCAATAATGCACAAAAGCCACTTTATTATATGTCCTAGTCTTTCTCCAAGAAGTTGCTTTTTGCTAACATTGAATCATGTATAAGATAGCTGCTGGAGAAATTATTAGAGTTTGATTGATCAACGATGGCCTACTACTACAGCTCCGGCTACACCGAGGATGATCTTGGTGAGTACAATCTTACCCCTTATGGTGCTAGTTATGATTCAGCTTCAACTCATGGCTTAATGGCTTATCCTAGTTATGAGTCCAACAACCACCAGCTCTTTGAGTATGACTATAACTCAATCCCTTGTTATGGTGCTTATTATAATCCTCCACATAGTTATTCATCAATTGCATACTCTACTTCAACTTTCAGTGAGCCTAGATTTATTGAGTATGACCCTAATGCTATGACTCGATATGTGATATCTTACTCTACTGTGGAGTTTAATGTACCTGAATTTGAAGATTATGATCCAACACCTTATGGTGGTGGTTTTGATATAGCTCAAACCTATGGCAAGCCCCTTCCAGCTTCAGATGAAATTTGCCATCCTCGATCTGTGCCACCAGATCCAAATGCCTTGGCTTTAGATGGTGCCACTTATGGTTCCATCACATTGCCTAGTGGGAAAGAGGAAACTGATGGGCAGGCAACAAAAATTGACAAAGGCCTTGACAGTCACAAAGAAGAAGAGAAGCAATTACATGATGGTAGCAGTGACAAAGGCCAAGGCCTTGACAGTCACAAAGAGGAGCCTTATCAAGGTGATAATTACTATCCTTGGTCTGGTGAAGAGCAGCATGGTTATGAATATGACAAGCCGGTGCCTCAACCTCCAAGTGGATATGGCTTGGAATCCATGGACCTTTGTGAAAGTTTATTTGGTTATTGGCCTTGCTTGTCTCGTGAGAAAAGGAGAGGGGATCATCAAGATTGTACCGATGAAGGAAGCAATAACGGTGATCAGTGGAAGGGAGCTGCAGATTATCTTTTTGGAAGTTCATATCCATATGGTGAAAGAAGGGGTGTTGGAGGTAGCAATGGCTATGGGGATCCTAATTATGGCTATCAAAGGCATTATCAGGAGCAGCCTCTCTATAGGCAGGTTTATTATGATGAGTAATTGAGTATTCATTGCTGAATAAAGTCAGGATATTAAGATTGCAAATTGGTTTCTTTCTGATTTTAAGGATGAAAATTGTTCCCTTGTATTCCTTGGCTCTTTTTTTCTTATCTAGGAAAAAAAGTTCATGTGTATAGTGTTAATTTATTGTTGAGAAACAAAAGAAATCTTCCATCTCCAAGTTAGTTTTTTGGTGTGAAGCAAGATGAAACCAAAATATCCAACAAGCATTGGCTCTCTTTGGAAAGGAGGTGATCTAGCCACACCTTGCAACTTTAGGCACTAGTTGTCTTGCTCCTACAGCTTGAAGCCCAGCCGATTGAGTCGATTGTTGAGACCCTGCAGGTGACTGATCCAAAATTGGCAAAATTATGAGCAGGGCCCCTCCAATTACAGAACTTCAATCCATGAAACTCTTTGTCCGATTGAACATTTCATAGAGAACAAGAGTTCAATGCTCCCTCCTATTAATCTTCTACCATATGGAAATAATTTGTATTTATATTTCTTTATTTTTAAATAAATCTTTGATTCTAACTTGTAATGTGGTACATGTGTGTTTGGGTAGATCGGATTTATTTGAACCATAGCAAGGATTTTCAAGTGAGGTTGTGCTCGGTTGCCTTTGTATAATTGGGTTAGAGGCATATAAAGAAAGGGAAACCTCATTGCTTCCAGAAAGACCAGCCAGTGGAGTTGGTCAGAGGAGCTTCAATGATTAAGTTAGTGAAAGATGACTCACTGAGAAAAATTTGCAGAATAACAGTAGTTAAAGAGTACATATCTTTGTTAATGGATTGATATGGTCCTTAATCCTTATAGGGCTGAGATGGTGGGGACTTGGCATGAATTTCCTCTCAAAACTAGGTGATAGACTTGTGAGCACACCATTCCCTCAAGTCGACTACAAAGGTTGCAGAGGGATGGAACATGTCTTATGGGGCTAATGCAGGTTTCCAAGTGCATATTCTTTGCAAGTTCTATTATTATGGGATGGTCACGCTGTCTTGGCATCTTTTGCCTGATCAATGGATGGGTATTAAAGGAATTAAGGAACAGGTACTAAAAATCCTGGTGATTATTAGACAATGCATATTAGATTTGATTGTAATTACTTTATGATGCTCCCTAACACATCAGTATCATCATTTTCTAAAGCATTTCCACAATGTAAAACTCTCATTGTATCTAAGCATGCACATCTTTCCAAACACAGATTGAACAATATATGTCGGTTTGCTAAGGTGGTGGGAATTTTGAATAGTGCTAAAGAGGGAATGCTTGTGTCATAACCAAAACCAATCTTATCATCTTTTTTCCTCAACCCTAACACATGTCGTGTTAATATTGGATAACTTGTGGGTCGGATCTTTCATAAGAGACTTGAGCCTAGAATTCTCTCTGAATGGGTTTTCCCTTAAGATTGAAAGGAAGAGAAATAGATAGAATAGTCTTTTTTTTTTTTTTTTTTTTTTTTTTTTTTTTTTTTTTTTTAATCTTCAGTGTCCGGGTCAGTGCACCGTACCCTCAAAAGTTTCTCTATACGGATCAGAATAAATCGTTGGCTTTTCATCAGAGAGTGTGGCCCTAAAGAATTGTTTGCATCCAAGAGATGTTGAACCTTAGACTTTGAAGGGAGCATACCTCAAATATAATCTCATTTTTAAGTACCAAATCGAACCAACCATATGTCTAGGAGATCAAAATCGAATCGACTTCATATTCAAGAGTGAATTTCATAGACCAAAACGAATATTTTAAAGTTAATGAATCAAAATCAAACTTATCTCAAATTTCTAAGACTAAAAATATAATTTACGGTTCTATAAATATTGGCTTAAGTAATAACCCGGGAATACCAATCTCGTTGCATACTTGCATAGCTTCACTAATACTAGATTATCCAAAAAAAAAGCTTCATTAATACTATTTAGGTACAATTTTTTACTTTATTAGTTTCATTTTTGTCTAGAAAAATCATGTGGGCAGGTTTGATAAGAAAAAAGCACTGTGAAGGGAAAGATGGGAAAGGAGGGGCCTCTCCAAGGTCAGGTCAAAGACAAGCACAGGACATTCCGATCAATATATGTACGAAAATGTCATTAGGGAAGCCGAAAAAGTCATAAAGGTTAGGAAAGTGGTTGTCAATATTATATTTCGTACTATTTATTTAGTGACATAATGATGTATTAAATTATATCTGATTGGTTAAAATACAAGTTTTAGCTTTAATTAATCTGTTTGATGGTTTATTGAGTGTTCGAGACTTAAGATGCCCGCAAATTTAGGGGTCTGTCGTTTTAGGTAACAACCTGGCTTAATAAAATCACTGCATGAGTCACGACCAATTGACCGGTAAGTGTAACTGTACCAGAATATGAGTAGCTTATTTTTAAAAATAAATAATAATGTTAATTATATAAAAAATTTATAACATAAATTTTATAAATTGATATGTCACCAAACCATAAAATTTTTAATGGATTTGTTTCTCACGGAGGAGAATTTAAATGCAAGTTATTCTCATCATAAAATGGAGATAGAGTTGAACATAATCACTAAAATACTAAAACTTTGAATGGACTGTGAGTATTTAAATAGTTAAAGTTGGCAAGGAGAGGATTAATATTTAAATAATCTATACTTTTTCAATAATTGTTTTAAGCATATGAAGCTTCTTAATATTGTAGCAGCATACTCGAATATAATTTTGGATTGCAATGACATTTTCCTTTTAATATTAGTATTGGTCATGAAAGCATGGTATATTATTCTTGTTTTAAAATATTGATTATGTCAATTAGCAATTTGAAGTTTTGAACTCACAAACATTAAGTTTCAGTTAGACAAAATTCAATTCACTTGGCTGTTTTTTTTTTTTTTTTGATAATCTTGGATGTTCGGGCCAGCGTTCCGTAAATAAGCACATCTCGACTAATCTCAGGGGGACACGCAACACTCTACTAGCACGTGTACTACTCGAATATAATTTTGGATTGCAATGACATTTTCCTTTTAATATTAGTATTGGTCATGAAAGCATGGTATATTATTCTTGTTTTAAAATATTGATTATGTCAATTAGCAATTTGAAGTTTTGAACTCACAAACATTAAGTTTCAGTTAGACAAAATTCAATTCACTTGGCTGTTTTTTTTTTTTTTTTGATAATCTTGGGTGTTCGGGCCAGCGTTCCGTAAATAAGCGCATCTCGACTAATCTCAGGGGGACACGCAATACTCTACTAGCACGTGTACCATGATAGACGCAAGACTTTGCCTTGGGTAGATAGTCTTGAAGGGACGGAAAATTATTAGGTACTCCGGGAGTACATTAAATGCGTACTCCCTCCTCTCACAGAAGTAGTGGGTCCCATCATGAATTTAATTAGTGGGACCCACAACTTCTGTGAGAGGAGGGAGTACGCATTTAATGTACTCCCGGAGTATAGTATAATTACCCTGAAGGGACTCGAAAATAGTGACAATTGGAAAATTTACCCAATACCGGACCAGTTAAGCTACCACTTGACTGTTAAAACTTAGAACAAATATAATAGAAAATTACAAGTTTGAAATTTCTTCAATCTTTGGCCTCCATCTATTTTTTCTTTTTCTTAAATCTTACTCTTTTTTCCGGGTAAAAGTTGAAACCTCGTAGTTTTCACCCTGCCATTTAGCAGCTTCCCTTCTTGTATTTTTCTGGCTGGCTACTGAGTGGACAACTGTGCTTTTGTGACACGAGATTCCTCAGCCCTTTCCTTTCTAACGCACACTGCACAGAAAACCATCAAGCATCATCCTTAAACTAATTGTCTCACACCAAATTAGCAAAACTTTTGTATTCCTCATTAGATCACCCTTATTTTTCTTTCTTCAGATGTAAACTTAATCTAGAGGTTCCAGTTATCCAGTAATAATAATAATAATTTAAAACTTAATCTCGTGTGAATTTGAGATAATTTATTTTTTATTGGTTTATTTAATTTTTACTTTTTTGCATAAAATTCCAATTATACTTTACCAAGTTTTAAAAAATTGTATCTAAGAAATTAGTTGGTTTATTTTTTATTTTAAGCTTAACCAACGGGCATACACTGTTAAGAATTTGCCCTTGACCCATAGGATTGATTTTGCAAGCCTACAACCATAACGGAAATTGCTTTACCAATTAGTTTGGGTAAAGAATTTTAAACTTCAGTGGAGAGAAGTATATTGTTTAAATTTTAATTAGAAGTATTTTGTTTTCCTTGAAGAATTGAAAGAAGTACCTTAGTTGAAGGATGGGAATACTAATTATTATTATTTTAAATATTGAGTTTTTACAAAGAATATGCAACTATTCGTGAGACTCAACTCACTCATCTGACCTGAGCCAACCTATTGTGTTATGACAGGTTTTGATTTTAGTGAAATTGGCAACGAGTGAGCTCTTTAAAATCTAATCTATTTGGTTGAGTGTTGGATTTCCCACACGAAAATTGAATACACGACTTGCTTCCAATAAAATTAGGCCATTAAAATCAAGTCTTTTCTCATTAACCTCAAAACCCTGAAATAAGCAAAGGGTAATTTAGTTAATATGTCATTCCAACCCATAACATGGACAGTACATTCTGGCCCCCACTTCCTATAATAACCTTTAAAAAAAATTAATTAAAAATTATAAACCACTCTTTTAATAACCTAAACCTAAAAGCCAAACATTAACACAAACATTCAACAGAAACTCTGTGACAATGTCTGTGACACCTATGTCTTTCTTCACTCTCTTTCTTCTCCTCCTCCTTCCTTTCACAGCCACCTCCTCCATCCACAACCTTCTTCAAAGCCAAGGCCTTCCAGCAGGGCTCTTCCCAGACAGTGTGAAATCATACAATTATGATCAAACTGGTCTTCTTGAGGTTCACTTGGACCAGCCATGCTTGGCCAAGTTTGAGACCAGAGTGTACTTTAACAGTGTGATCAGGGCTAACCTCAGCTTTGGTGGGCTTAAAGGGTTGGAGGGTCTGTCTCAAGAAGAGCTTTTTCTATGGCTTCCAGTCAAAGATATTATAGTGAATGATCCATCTTCAGGGCTTATTTTGTTTGATATTGGTGTTGCTCATAAACAACTATCTCTTTCTCTCTTTGAAGACCCTCCAGTTTGTAAGCCTCAAGGTACTCTCTTTCTCTCTGATTTTAAGTTTTTAACTGGGTTTCTGATTTCTTGTTTGATTCTGGCTCTGGGATTTTCATTGTTGTGGCAATCCTTTTCTGGGTTTGTTAGTTTGTAATATCCTCTGTTACTTTTACTCTGTTTGGTTGCTGAGAAACCCAATAGGCAAAAGTTGGAAAATTCAGGCTTGTACTATTGGTTAAACAGCCTGATTACAATTTTGTAAAATTATTTGTTAACAAGAAGAGTGTTACTTTAAAAAATTCAGGTTCTGTGACTAACATTATAATCAAATATGGAATGCAGGCGTGCTATTGGAGAAGAATGGCAGGAAGCAGATGGGATTTCAAGTTCAGAGATGAAAGAGAAAATTTCACTTGAGAGATCAAGTTCTCTTCTTTTTGTTTGTCTCTTATTTTTATTTATTTTGTTTTTGTTTTTGTTTTGATTTTTTTGTTCTTTTGGGAGAGGAAAATTTGGAGTAAAGATCATAGGCGATGTTTAGGGGTGTAAAAATGGATACTTGGGTATAAGAGTTGAGAATCAAATGGCAAAGTTTTTGGAATTAGTATTAGATTGATAGTTGTATTTAAAGAAAAAATCTGTGGAGTGGTGATGGTGGTTTGTCACATATTTTCTTATATGTAACTATTTTATACTTATTAATCAATAAGGAATTTTGGATTTTTATGTGTTTTCCTTCATCATTTATAATCACTAATGATGAAATGCATGATAATTGCAAAATTCGGAAATTAAATGAAGTCTCAAGCATCAATTTCTCTGCGAAACTAGGAATGACATTATCTTGCTCCATGAATTTTGCTGACATATATATATATATATATATATATAGTATAGTATGAGATATATTACGTTTTTTCTATAACATGGATGTGGACATTTCTGTTGACATTAGTTTGAGAGGTTCAAGCGGGTAGCCTTCACTAGGCATGGATTGAAAAGAATGTTATGATAAACAACTCACATTTAATATTTTGTTTGATAAACAACCCACATTTAATATGCCTACTAAATATTTTTTCCTTTACATATTTTCTAGTCTCATTGATCTTACCGACACTAATACCATTTGATATGAAATTTATTAAGTTCTGTGTTGGACTGTTGGTTTTTGGGGACCATAAGAATTAAGAGCTTAAAGTCTTAAACTTCTAATTTGAATAGCCATTCCTAATCTTACCATGTGATATGGTTACACAAGATACCATCTCATTAACGCTTATTTTCTACAACACCATCTTTTATCCCAATGACAATGAGGACACCAACCAAGTTACTTCTTCCTGTTGTTCATTTTTCATATAACCTGAACCAAAGTTCAATGAAATGTCATTCTTTTTAGTAAATATAAGTTGAAGTTAGATTTAACTTATAAAAAAAAAAAGGTTGAAGTTAGATTTTACCATTCCTTGCTTTTTTTTTTCTTTTTTTTTAATTAAATGTTTTTGTTAAACTGCTAATTCTCCCTAACCAAATACAATGGACACTTACATTGTTAGAACATTTTACATCCGGCTTTGAAAAATGTGGTCATAATTTTTTTTTTTTTTTTTTTTTTCTCAAAAGAAGAAGACTTTAACGGACAACCGAGTACAAAGTTTTGGTCATTCATAGTTTTAACATATCAACTTTCATTTCTTTTCTTTCCTTTCATTTTCATAAGAAATCGTATTTATATTTTGCTTGCTATCTTGGAAGGCTGTAAAAAAGAAAACTTTGCTTCTAATGAACGTCTAAGTGCAAGGTAATGACCCTTCACAAACTGTTTCACTTTTATGTGACCACAAGCACCTTAGCAACTACAAGGTCGTCGTAAGAAATGTTATTGGTAATGCCTGTTGCAAAACCGTTACAGAGAGATGTATAATGTGACAGTAATGCCTCATGTACCTTTACATATCGCTTTTACATAAAGAAACTAATGCTTTTCAAGATTATATCTGTGAAGGAGAATAGTCACTCAAATTAAACTATGTTGTAGTAGATTGAATTTTAAACCAGTTTATGGTAATGCTCCTAAAGAAAACTACTCTTTCAAATCTTATGGTTGGAATATATTATGTATTGCAAACCAAGCATTCAGACAGAAAAAATGAAGTAAGAAGGTCTTTATTTTATCATAAGTGTTTGAAATCTAAAATTGTGAAATAGCCAGCAAGTGATTAAACGCTTAGTAATATAATGTGTTCCCTGCAAGTCTGCAACTGATTGTCTTAATTATTGTTTATTAAATTAATCACTATATGTATTTAAGAGTGGTGTATATTTTCAACAAAGCCTTGGCTTACATGCCACCAAACATAATAACCAATTAATTTCAAACCCCCCCAATGCTACCACAGCAAGCAAGACTGATGAATAATGCTCCCAATTGCTCTATATGCCACTAAGGATCTCAAGCAGCAACTCCCTGGTGTGCTGGATTGCAAATTTTCCACCATGAATTCCCTGAAATTAAAAACAAAAGTACACAATAAATAAACATTACATGTTAAAACTTATGAAAGTACATGTACAATCTGAGGGAAAGTGCAGGATGATTCACTGTGGCAGTAAATTGCACTTTGATTTAATTGTTGGTTCTAAGTGATCTGCTATCACTGCTTATATATACCTACTGTGATGTTCTAGTTAGTTATGAATTTGTTTTGATATCATGGAAGTACAGAGGATAATTTTTATTTTATTTTTTTAAAGTATTATATGAAAGGTAGCACCTTTGTGCTTGTTCTTACTAACCTCAACACAGGATGAAACAAGCATTGCTCCTTTGGAGGTAGTAACACTTGTATCAATGAGCTCAAAGCCAAAAATCCTCATCGCCTCCATCAATTTAGTGAATCCACCGCTTTTCTTCTGGAATATGATCTTCATCCAAAGTTTGTTCTTATCAATTTGGGTGATCTCAACCTCTGCCTGTGGACAGCAAGCAACAATGGGAATCAATATTATGTGTCTAAGACTTCAATACATGGAACTTATTGGTTATGGGCTAGTTGATAAACCTGAATTCCACTTATTTTCATCTCTTCAGCAGCATCAATTTCTTCAGTTCTTGGGATTTCTCCGTCTTCACATGGTGCTTCCATCTCGAAAAGCAGCTCCTGCAGACCCTCTACCTTCTTCTTGAGCTCTTCAATATATGTAATAGCATCATCAACGATGGTTGCTTTATTCATCTAGAACCAAGCAAATGAATCATATCAGAAACTATAATGTCTTAAGGGTAAAGAAAAAAGCTTTGCGAAAACATAGAGAATTAATTAAGGATGTTGGGTGGTTACATTTGTGATAATGGGGACTAATGCACGTAGTGCCAAGAGCCTACCACTCAGCTTCTGCCTCCTGTTCCTCTCAGCATGGAGATTCTTCGACTTGAATTCTGTCACATCATCATTGATGTACCTCTGGCGGCACATCCTACCCCTGCTGCTACCTTCTTCAGTTATGTGTAATTCATCCAAGCCAGAGCCTAAATACACCATATTTGTTGAGAAAACTGGATGTTGATATTGCACTTATTTGATAGGAGATTGTATGGTTAGTTATATAGCTCCTCTTCACAAGAAAAACATGTCAGTGTGTGTGTGTGAGTCTGGGGGGTCCGCAGTTTTTGGGCATCTTCCTGTTCAGTCAAAAGACTTATTAGTTTTAGCATGAGAGAGAGGGGGGTTGTTGGAATCCAGCTAACTGAATAAGGTAGGTTAGTTATGATGGATTTAATCATAGATAGGCTTATACCAATGGACTAGTATTAGTTGATTGATGTTCCATTTTAGAGTGGAAGTTTAGTGAGCTATATAATTAGATGCTTGAAGTGCAGAAATATTCAATAAGCAACACACATGACACATCTCTGATCATAAACAAATTTGTTTAGCTCTTTAATCCTTGTGTCTATAAAATGGTGCTATCTTGTTGTTTCTTTACACGTATTGGCATTGGTCTTGTTGACTGGAAAGTACAAAATGAATGTGGGTGGTTATGGGAATATATTCTCTCCCCATACAAGTACAATTCTATTCCCTAACCATCGTGACAATGCTAGAGGATGTAGTTTATCTCATGTAGTGTACCATTGTGGATGGTTTGAGAATGGTGAACTCTTCACTTTTGTTTCCAATTGATAATTTGAGTACCTTTCATATTTGTCATAGTACATTTCCTTTTTTGGCTTGCTCCTAATGGTACAATGAACTCCTTTCTAATGACAGCAATACTTCACCTTACTCTTCCCAAAATACAAATAGAATCAAGATTTTCAAGAACAATTTCATACGCATTAAAAAATGGCATCCTAAATGTTTTCCAAACAACAATTCAGGAATGAGTTGAGTCTATTTGACAGTCATTTGAAACTACAATTTTTCAAACTATAGTTTTTTTTTTTTTTTTAGGTACAACTTTTTCAAATAACCTATTTTCAAGACACAGAAAAATAAGTTGTACCAAATGGGGTACAACTCTACCATCACCTGGACATTTCTATTCTGCCCCCAAAACAATATCATTCTCTCTCATTGTCCTTCTATTCCCCCACCACTCTCCATCCCATCTCTACCACCATCACTACCATCAAACCAATCTTCTGTGATCTCTGCAAAAAACATGACCTTGCATCTAACAAGAAGTTAAAGATACAAAAGTAAATTAGAAATTTCAATCTACCCATCAAATTCTATTCCCACTAACAACTCCACACATGTAGCATGCCTACATAACTATTTGCTGTTACAAACAGTTGCAAGAAATGTTTAAGTGTAAATTACAATAATCTCCCTTGACGTTTGACGCAATATAAGAAACCCCCTATTATTTTTATAAATGACACTTCACCCTTTGAGATTTTGATTTATATAAAAGAATAGCCCTTATGACCATTACAAATTAAGTTAAAATACATATTTTCAAATTAAATACTCATCTAGAATAACCTCAAATGTAATGCTTACTAACCAAATTGGATATATAATAAGAAAATTATTTTTAAAATAAAATAAAATAAAATAATAACCATAGAGGGTAAGTGTCATTTTCAAAAATATGAGAGAGTTGTCATTTTTAATTTATTTATCATCCATTTTTAAAAATTGAGTGCATGTGAAGATGTTAGTAAAAATAATAATAGATGAATATTTGAGATTTGAGTGAAATTAAAAAGTTGATTGTTTAGTTTGAAGTTTAGGAGAGACATTATAAATTAATTATAGTTTAGGTTGATCTATTGTTTTCGGTAATTATTTGTTCACACTACCAATATCATACACTCAATATCCACAATTTGTAAGTGTTGTGAAATGGTAATGTAGGAGTAATGTGGGCCAAATTTTATTTAATTTTTTGGTGATTTCCCAATTTTTGAAATGATTAAACCTATATCAAATAATGAAAAAGTAACATAATAATTTTATCAAAAAAATAATTAGATAACATACTATACATGGTGGTAACGTGGTGTATTTTTGTCACACACCCCTTAAACCCTCCTAAAAACCCAAAGGACTTGCCCTCGTAATTTTCTTCCAAGCTCCGAACGCCCAAGCAAAAACGATGTCGTTCACTCGCATTCTCTGCCGCACTTTCTCTACCTCCCTCCAACCTAACTCAACTACAATCAAATCCATTGCCGATGATCTCTACAAAGAACGCAACTTCAAACGCCTCGCCCAGAAGTTCAAGAAGTTCTCCGAGTTGGAACGGTTCCGCACCCGGACTGGCATTTACGAAGACACGGTCCGTCGCCTCGCTACAGCGAGATGCTTCAATTTGATCGAAGAGATACTTGAGGAACAAAAGAAGTACGAAAATATCTCCAAAGAAGGCTTCTCTGTTCGACTCATGTCTTTATATGGTAAATCGGGCATGTTTGAGCATGCCCAGAAGGTGTTTGATGAAATGCCTGACCGGGATTGCACGCGCACGGTGTTGTCGTTCAATGCGCTTTTGGGGGCATGTGTGAATTCGAAGAAATTTGATTTGGTTGATGGGCTTTTTAAGGAGATGCCGAAGAAGTTGTCGGTTGAACCAGATATATTTTCGTATAATACGCTTATTAAGGCGTTTTGTGAGATGGGCTCGTTTGAGTCAGCGGTTTCGGTGCTTGATGAGATGGAGAAGAAGGGTGTGGTGCCAGATTTGATTACATTCAATACGCTGTTTAATGGGTTATATGGGAAGGGTCAGTTTACGGAAGGTGAAAAAATATGGGGTCGAATGGAGAAGAAGAATGTTGTTCCTGATATTAGGAGTTACAATTCAAAGTTGCTTGGATTGGCCTTGGTGAACAAAACCAAAGAGGCAGTTGAGTTAGTTGAAGAAATGAAGACCAAGGAAGTGAAACCTGATGTGTTTAGTTTCAATGCTCTGATTGAAGGATATGTTAATGAGGGGAACTTGGATGAAGCTAAGCGGTGGTACTATGAAATAGGGAAGATTGAGCATGCCCCGATTAAAAAGACATTCGAAATACTTGTTCCCTTTGTTTGTGAGAAGGGTGATTTGGACCTTGCCTTTGAACTGTGCAATGAAATTTTCAAAAGAAAGATGCTTGTTGATGTTTCGTTATTGCAGCTTGTGGTGGATGGACTGGTTAAGGTGTCTAGAATGGAGGAGGTAGAGAAGCTTGTGCAGCTTGGCAAGACAAATAGTTACTGTCGTTATGACCTGAAATTGCCTTCGGCTGAGTAGTGCAATGGTTTTGCTATCCTAGTCTGAATTGCCTTCAGCTGAGTAGTGCAATGTCTCTTTTAAGTGCAAGGATCATTCTTGGAGCCGAGGGGGTTGAATAATTATTTCCATTCTAGCTTGAAATGTCTTTTAGAAAAATAGTGCACTCTTGTTCTTAGTTAATTTTCCTTGAAATATGTTATCAATTATATTTTCTTGCTGATATTGTTTTTAACTCATGGTTCTATTCCCTCTTTGATCATTTTTCTTTTCTGGTATCAAATTTGGTTTATGTGTACTGAATCATGAATGTATGGCTTTACAAATTACGTGGACCATTTGTATCAGGGGCGCCTACTGAAATCACAACTTTGATCTGTTATGCAAAACCCTTGTGTGACCTTGTTTAGTGTGATCAGATTTGTCTTATCTTGCATGTTCATGATCAAATTCAAATCAGCATTGACTTCCTAAACAAATTATGCTTCATTCCTGGTTATATTTCATTTGACATATTAGGAGATGTGAATTAGTGAATAATCATGATGACCATGTTTACTCAAGTTGAGAAAGATGAAACGCTTATTCCATGTCAATGCACGATGGTGAGTAATCATGATGGCCCTGTGTTTAATTAATCTAAACTACTGGCTTGTAAATTTTAAGCCACATAAACCTCTTTTTTATTATTATAAATGTGTCCAATTACATGACACACCAGTACCCAAATTAGCGTGATGATCAAATTGGAACATTTTACAAACAGTAAAGATTTTATTGCTATTTTTGAAATTCCAGGAATCAAATTAAAATATCGGACAAACTCTTAAGGACCAAAATTGGCCTTTTTCATTGAGAAAAAAAAAATTAAAAGTTGTTCTATGGAATAATGAAAATGTACTTTGCAAGTTTTAGAAATGTTACATTTTTTTTTTTCTCGATAGAAGAAGTGTTACTTGAGTCTCTTGATTTCAACATATAAATATAGCCTTAAGTGTTTTTGATCAAAATGATTATACTATTCGTTTGTCCTTTTCAAAATTCACATGAGGTCATTTTGTTTTAGCTTAAAATATTAACTTGTTTTTATTGTCAATATATATCTTTTTAAAATTACATTTTTCTTCGGAAAGTATAATTGTATTTTTACACAACTTATTTCTTAAACAACATATACATTGCTTTTTTTTTTTTGGTTGAGAAAAGAACATATTAGTATTTGGGAATAATTTCATTCAAACATAATCCAGTATTACATGTGATTGTATAATACACATATGGGACTAGGGGAGGAAGACATATACTTAATATCTATCAAAATGTGTTTAGACTTTTAGGATATATATATATTTTTTTTTTGGAAATGATCAATGATCAAGTTTTGCCTTTGCATAACAAACTTGGAATCAAATCTCAGATTTAAAAAACAACTTAATTAATATCTTAATTTAATGATCAAGAACAATTATCATCGATTTTAAGTTAAAATCTTATCATATCTCTATATTAATTAGTGATTAATGTACTTGACTTCTCTTTTCAAAAAAAAAAAAATGTACTTGACTTCTTTAGACACAAAGCCAAGCGTGACAAAGAAAAAAAAGATTGAGATCCCATGTAATTGGTATTGCATGCAATACCAATTGAGTGGTTGAGATTAAAAGTTAACTTCTTAACTTTCAATCTCAACTACTTAATAAAAAATTGTTAAAAAATTCAAAAAACAAAAAGTTAAAAAATTGTGAGAGGAAAAAAGGAATTGCACCATACTTTTTTAGTATTGGATCTCAATCTGAAAAACAGTCCCATTGAAACGTTAAACCCTAAAAAACCAAGAGTCTAAAACCCTTTACTCGGTTTTAAAACTAGACAAAGCATGTCTGGACTCTACCGTCGCCTCCATGGCATCTTCAAGACTTCTGTATCTTCAACTGCAACTGCAAAAACACAAACCAACACCGTCAAAACCTCAGCCAGAAACGCACTCACCAAAGAACGCCGACTCCAAAAAATGGTCGAGAAGTTCAAGAAATCCTCCGAGTCGGACCACTTTCGAGCCAGGCACGGCATCTACGAGACTACGGTTCGCCGCCTCGCCTCCGCCAAGAAGTTCTCCATGATCGAAGAGATCCTTGAGGTCCAGAAGAAGTACCCGGACATCACCACGGAAGGCTTTGCGATTCGTCTCATTTCCTTGTATGGTAAAGCGGGCATGTTTGACCATGCCCACAAGGTGTTCGATGAAATGCCTGAGCTAAACTGTGCTCGTACGTCTAAGTCCTTCAATGCTCTTTTGGCCGCTTGTGTTAATGCGAAGAAATTCGATAAAGTTGATGAGATTTTTCGGGGATTACCGCCCAAATTGTCGATAGAAGCGGATTTGGTCTCGTATAATGTTGCTATTAAGGCATTTTGTGAGCTGGGTTCTTTGGATACCGCACTTTCGATGCTTGATGAGTTGGAGAAGAATGGGATGGAGCCTGATTCAGTTACATTCAATACCCTGCTCGAAGGGTTTTATCGTAATGGCCGGTTTTTGGAAGGAGAGAAGATATGGGCTATGATGGAGAGCAAGAATGTTGTCCATAATATTAGAAGTTACAATTCAAGGTTGCGAGGAATGGTATATGACAAGAGAATAGTAGAAGCTGTTAAGTTGGTGAATGAAATGGAGAGCAAGGGAGTTGAAGCCGATGTGATAAGTTATAATGCTTTGATTAAAGGGTTTTGCAATGATGGGAAGTTGGAAGAAGCGAAGTGGTGGTATAATGAAATACGAAAAAATGATTGCAGTCCGGATTGGGTTACTTATATGACCCTCATTCCATTTCTTTGTGAAGAGGGTGATTTCGATATGGCTCATGAGCTATGTGTGGAGGTTATCAATCAAGAGTTGCGAATTGATATAGCGTTACTAAAACGTGTGGTAGATGGATTGGTCAAGGAGGCGAAGATTGAAGAAGCTATGGAGCTTGTGGAACTCGGGAAGTCAAATAAGTACTTCCATTTTAAACTAGAATTGCCTACCGACAAGTAGTTACTCTTTTGCTCTTGCTTTTTCAATTCTGTTTTCACTCTTTATGAGATTTTGCAAATGTATCACCTTGGCTGATGGTGATGACATTGCTGGAGTAGGATTATAATATTGATACCAGATTTACCATGTGATAATATTATCTTAGCCTTGTTGTTTGTGACATTTGTACGCTATTCAATCTTCAATGAATTTATGTATCTTTACAGCTGGAAAATTGGTTCTTTTAATAGAACTAAATGACAATTATGTGTCAATAATATTGCAATTTTTTTATTTTTGTTATTTATCTTGATTATTATTTTCATCTAGTATACAGTTGTTTCAATGTTTACTTTTCAAATTGTTACCTGATTTAGGAAGTGTAATGAGTTAATTTATCATTCAGGAAATTTGAAAATTTAAAGCACTTAAAATACATGGAAGTTCTTGTCCAAGCGGCTGAAAATTGCCAACCACTTTACATGCCTCCTCACATTTTCCATTGGTTCCGAAATAATAAAAATGCTATACTATACTTTATAGAACCTTGATGTTCAAGACTTGGAAGGCAATCCTTGTTGAGTTGCTTCCATGCATTTGAAATCATTTTGATAACATGACTTTGTGCGTCTTCAGTTGAACAGCCTTGATGTTCTTTACTGTTGCAGTCAATATAGGATCCATCATGTCCATTTTGATTCTCTTCCTGCAGTTAATCGATTAGGTAAATTTTAGTTTACTACTTTTTTAAGGAAAACTTTTACCTCACGCTGGACTGCCTAACAAGAATGTCTAACAAGAATTATGAGAGGAGTTGTTGACTTGTTAATCTAAGAAGCACAGATAATCCAAAAATGGAACTGTATCGTATCAGATACTTTTTGGGTACTTGTACCCTTGGGGTAGTGCTACTTTCGTACCCCGTACCCAAAAATTTTTTTTAAAAAAAAATCTTTGTCTTTTCTCTTTTTTTTTTTTTTGGGATATATCACAAAAATAGATAAAAGTAGTGAAAATGATATAAACATAAACTTTACGTGTAACTATATGGATGTATACTTCTTTTATTTACGACCTTGGTTTGTAATTTAAAGACCATTTAATGACAATAGATATAATTGCTCTTAAATTCATATTTACTTAACAATATATGAAAAATATATACATAATAATATATCTTATCAAAAAATATATGCATAATAATATATATAAAAAAAATTAATAAAACATATATCCCCACCGTACTTATATCTTACTTTTCTAAAAATTGTTGTATTACCGTACCATACTGGTACCGGTACCTGTACCTGTACCCAAAAACGTACCCATGCTTCTTGTTATATGATCCAGGGAAAAAACAATCAAGGACCACCGTCCTTTAAGCCATTTGATATCTATTGGTCGAATCACTTCCTTATTAACAGTGGCAAATCATGGGTGGCTACATGTGAATTTAATCTAACCTGGGCACTTCCAATGTCATCCCATAGCCAAAGAATAGTTGCTGTAAAAGATATAATGCTTGGACTGCTGTCCAGAAGATCGACTGTCTCCTTGATAATACCCTGACCCAAGAGAAAGAACATGTGAACTAGCATCACATGTAACCCTGTACTGACAAGGGCATTCTTCAGGCACTCCCGAATCTATTTGAATCATCTAAAATACTTGGAAATATTAATAGTTGATAGACAATCATACAAAAGTAAGCCCGAGTCTCATTGAAATCGTCTAGGAAGCACTTATCCAAGAACCTTGGCAAGCTCTTGTGATAGGGATGCTCCAATGTGTTTTCAGTGACTCTAGCTTGATAGTGATCAAGATGTTTCACCTGTGTTTTAAGGAGTTGGCAACTGAAGTCTTTAGCTTCGTCGAGTATGTCTTCTCCTTCAATCACTCCATCAATACATGACTTTGAATTTTAATTTTAACTTTGATAACTCATATTTGTGACTATGTGGTATAAATAGGATAAAACTTAGGTACTGTTTCTTATGTTAAGTACATTAGGTTCCTCAATTGAATTCAAACATATGATTTTAATTTTAACACTTGTTTTGTTTTATTCTTTAGGAAAGACCCATTCTCCATCAACATGTGAGACGCATTGAGGGGTAATGTTTAGACCACATAGTCAGAAGCACAATTATGAGCTTGACTAATAAAATTCCTCCAAAATAATTTTCTAGCACGGACTCAGAAGTACAATTATGAGCTTAACCAGCCAAAGTGTAGGAACATGTCGTCCATGTGAAGACATTATTTATTTGGAATTATTTTTTTGGTGGACCAAGAAATGAATAATTTTGCTTGAACAGGCAAAGTGTAGGAACATGTGGTCCATGTGAAGAAATTATTTATATGGAAATTAGTTTTTTTTTTTTTTTGGACCAAGAAATGAATAGTTTAGAGCTTTATTTCAGTACGACTGGTGAGAATTGAGGGAGCTCAAGTTGATATTGCTTTGCTTTTCAAATGTGGTCCGATACACAAAAATTGTAACAACCTAAGTTAGTCACATTTGCATTTATACTTTATAATTGGTATTCCTTACAATTATCAGCATATATCCTATGTGGAACACAACATACTTATCAGAATTTTGGACATCACAAAAAATTGTGTAACTTCATTGACTTATTTAGCTACAAACTTCTATGATGTGTCTCTGATTTACATTTTTTCCACCATTATGTTCTCTCATCTCCTCCTACTACCACCGCCACATCACTATTCTATTACTGGATTGGGAATTGTGATTATTCTAATTTTTATTTTAATTTATTATTTGAATTTATTATTCAGGAATTTTTGGTTACAAATTATTCAAGAAATTTGAACATTTGAATAGTACTTAAATTTAAAGGAAGTGCTTGTGCAAGCAGCTGAAATATTGTCAACTAGTTTAAGCCTTTCACATCTTCCATTGGTTATGAAATAATTAAAGTGCTATATATACGTTATAGAACCCAAAATTCTGATTTATTTACAATTTCTTACAGGGAACACTTTTCAAAGATCAGTGATTTCATGTGCTTCTCAAGGCTTGGAAGGCAATGTTTGTCATCATAACTGTACATCAAAGGAACCATCCTTGCAGCATTAAGAGAAGCCTTGATAAAAGATGCTGGAAATGGATTTGGGGTGAGGCAATTCTTGTTGAGGCAGTTCCATGCGTTTGAAATCATTTGGATAACATGACTTTGTGCACCTTCAACTGAACAGCCTTGATGTTCTTTTCTGTAGCACTCAATATAGGATCCATCATGACCGTTTTGATTCTCATCCTGCAGTTAATCCTAGCCTTTAGTGATTAAATACAGAATATATCATATAGGCAAATATTATACTTCCTTACGATTTTTAATCGGAAACTCTAGTTTCCTAACCTTACACGTGCTAGGCTGTGGTTAAGAAGAAGACAAAAAGAAAAAAAATGATCTTTATGAAATGGGTTTATAAAGTGAAATACAATTTTTTTTTTTTTGTTAGTATTCCACTTTATACTTCATCAATCACAACTTATTACTTGTTTTTTTATTTTTTTTCTCTTCTAAAATAATTAAGTTTTATAAATGAAAAATAATTAAACACAATCTGACACATGATATATTATAGTTGGTGGAATATAAAATATAACATAAAAAGTGAGATAGAAGATATTTATTCTATAAAGTTCCACTTTGGGTCTCACACAATTGTGTAGAGTCTTTGAAATGTGACAGGACGGTCCATAACAGGATTTTTATTCCCCTTATATATTCTTAAAGTCTTTGAAATGTGACAGGACGATCCATAACAGGATTTTTATTCCCCTTATATATTCTTAAATTCCTAACATTAATTATTGACTGAGGAAAATTATATGAATTTTTGTTAACTTATTCTAAAGAACAATAAACGATTGTGGCCCTTAAAGCCACGTGGTATTTATTGGGTGTGATCACTTCCTTATAAGACAATGATAGGTTTACATCAGTCACCTACTCACCTTTACACCATTTTCATACAATCAAAAAACTATAGACATTAATGTTCACTTTTAGGTGATGTGTCGTGTAGTAGATGTGAACTAATATTTATCATTTTCTTATTATTAGTGAATGCATGTGAATTTAAATTTAAGAAAAAGTTAGGGTCATCAATGTTTTTACCAAAAAAAATCACATCATGGTGTGTTATTTTGTGTTGTGGTGGGATCCAAATGAGATGCATGAGTGTGAGTGTGAAATTTTTGGTGAGAAAGTCGGTGGCTGTAAATTGGTTCTTAATCCTATTACCTGGGCACTTCCAAGGTCATCCCAAAGCCTAAGAATTGTCGCAATAGAAGATATCATGCTTGGATTGTTGTCAAGAAGATCCACAGTCTCCTTGCTAATACCTTCGCCTAAGAGAAAAAACATGTGCACTAGCACCACATGCAACCCTGTACTGACATGCGCATTTTTCAGGTACTCCTCTGCTTTTGGCAAGTTCCCAGAAGAAAACCATTTTGCTTCTAATAGGAAGGCATTACACAATCTTGCCCACTGTAACACTCAACAATTTCAAAGGTGTAGAATGAGTAATCTCCACAAAACTTAACTATTTATTAACATATAAAATAAATTTGTGTTCATTGTTATTTTGTTAATATACCGCTTTTTTTAGGGAGTTTATAGGGTCCCATCCACTCCTGTTGTAGACCTTGTAGCTGATTTCATTAGTAATGTCATAAAGAGCTACGAAACACATCTTCAATGGGTCAGGTAATTGCTCAGTAGCTGCTAATTCCCACCTACGTGCAAAGAGATCGAGATGTTGTAATTAAGCATGGTCAAATGGTAAAAGCAAGTAATTACTGTATATATTGTGCTATGTATATGTAACAGACACATACCGATTAACCGCGTTTGTGAAGAGAGTGAGTTCATCTAGTGTTCCATAAACATCAAACATGTCGTCAATCACGTAAACTAGAGATATGGGTTTTGTTAGCTCAATCCTTTGATCTGACCAGCTTGGATCTGTGAGGCAAGCCGCTGTCCACATGTACCATTTGAGTGGTTGGTTTCTCGCAAACTTCAACTCCTTAGCCAGACCTAGGCCTTTCCACCATCTACCATAAATTTACAAAGATCTAAATTGGTTAGAATAATAGATAAATGATTAGATTTAATAAAAGCTTTTTGTTGAAGTGAAAATTTGTCATATGATACAAGGTAGGTGATCTTTAGTTCAAAATTTGTCTCTATTTTACCTCCTAGCTTAAGTTTTTGGAAAAAGTGATAATTTATCAATATTAATAGAATATAATTTAAAGACAATTGTAACACAAGTGTATAACCTAAAAATTTAAGCTTTTGGGTGAATTAACGATTTATCATATGATACAAGACAGGTGATCTTGAATCCAACATTTGTCTTTTATTACTTTTGAATTTGAGCTTTTGAAAGAAGTGATAATTTATCAAAATTTATTGATAAGATAATTGTAACAAGAGTATATTGAAATTACTTGAAAATTTGAAGAATTTCTTGTTGGTGTATGGATTGAACCATTTTGAAGTCCATCTTTGCTAGGTCTTGTAAATGTTTTATACAACCCTTTGTCCCTTCAAAATCGTCTAGGAAGCCCTTGGCCAAAAACCTTGGCAAGCTCTTATGATAGGGATGCTCCAATGTGTTTACGATAAGTCTAGCTCGTTGGTGATCAAGATGTTTAACTTTTGCTTCGAGGAAATGGCGACTGAAGTCTTTAGCTTCATCGAGAATATGTTCATCCTCTATATTTAAATGCGAAGCTTCATACAACTCCATCAACCCCGTTATGTCTTCAGCTAACTCCAATTTAAACTTTCCCTCCTTGTTCTTGAATTTGCTAAACACATCTGTATCATACAAATTATTAGCAGCCAGTTATTGACTTCCATACGGATTTTTCTAGTGTCTTGAACCCAAGACCTCACTCTCGGTTCCACTATTATGAAAGGAGAACATGTCATTTGAGTTAAAAGGCTGTGATAGCTAGTTTTGACAACCATAATGTAATTTAAGTTAGAAAATATGTGCACCTGCGGAAACATGGTAGCCTTCTTGTCTCAATAATCGAAAACCAAGTGCAACCTCATGAAGATCATGATCATCACCTGCAATACAAAAATATATATATTTTTAATTAGTTGATATAAGAAAAATCATATTTAACGTATTTTCTTTAGACCTCAAATTATATTTAAATCACCCGGACCTGCATGAGCACTAAAAATCGCATACTGCCTTTGTAGGATTGCTTCAATCTCCTCTTGGTAATGGTATTCAATGCCTAGGCGCAGGATAAGATTGACCATGTTCAAACCTTCCAAAGGATCTTCAATATTCTTGCCAAGTATATTCTTGAATTTCTTTAATTTTTGCACGTATTCAACATAAAAATCATCCTGAAAAAAAAAAAAGAACATAGTCCTCTTAAATTAAAAAAAAGTTACATCTGGAAAAACAAGAAAAATAATAAATGGTGAAAATGGTTATGTAAACTTAACAGTGGAATTGTGATATTCAGGAAGAAAATTGACGGCATGATCTTGGCAAATGCTGCTTCCTTGTGCCATTTGCATACAAGCTTTTGCCGGGATTGGCTAAGTGGTGAAAGCCTTGGCCTTAAAGATTTGCTCCCTTAAAGGTCCAAGGTTCAACACCTCTTGGTTGCAAACAATTATTTGGGACCACACCTCCTGGTGAAAAGCCAACGACTTACCTTGATCCTTGTAGGGAATTTCAGAGAGTGCGTTGCACGGGTCCTGTGGAATTAGTTGAGGTGTGCAGAAATTGGCCTACTTAAGGTTATCAAAAAAAAAAAAAAAAAAAAAATTGAGAGCTCTGACTTATTAAAGGATTGACTAGTTCCATCTATATATATTAAATTTTGAAACATCAGCTAATCAATCCTATCTACTTGTATGCTTCTAGCCGGAATCTTATTAAAAATAGGGGTGTATGGGTTGGTTTGGATTAATATGGAATTCTTGCCTCACATTACAATACTTGTATGCTTCTAGCCAGAATCTTATTAAAGATGGGGGCGTATGGGTTGGTTCGGATCTATATGGAATTCTTGCCCCGCTATATATATAAACCCTATCAATGTAACAATTTCTAAGATCCTTGATAACGTAATTGCAAGTATTTCCCGTGATAACAACTTGAAAAACTTGGCAAAGAATATAAAAATTAAAAAGAGAGAAAAAGAGATAGAGAGTCAAATGCGTTTACCATGGTGATGACGCCTCACTTGCCCTAGGAGCCAGGAAACGAGGCCTAACCATGGTGATTGCCTCACTTGCCCTAGAGCCAGAAACGGGCCTGATTGACAGAGGAGGGACATAACTTGTAGTTTGAGAGTGGAGACGTTGCCTTCGGCGGAGGGAGCAAAGAAGTTGGTGGAGAGAGAAGCTCTGGGAGATGAGTTGCGGTTAGGATTTATGGTTCACCAAATGTTGGGATATGCTAACATGGGCTGGGGAAGCGCTAAGCTTGAAGTTGCGATGGCCACCCCCATAGCGCTAGCTTGTAGTGTGGGCAAGAGAGAGAGATAAAGAGAGAGAGAACGATTTAGAGAATAAGAAGATTATAAATGATGGATGTGGTGGGCTTTGGGTTCAAATTTTGGTGGAAAAAAACCCAATTTGTGAAGCTGCCAAATCTATTCATTTATGCAAAGCCTAACCTAACCGATTTTTCGTTATGGGCCCAAGTAAGGTTTGGAACCTTGGAGGGTTCCGTCCATTGTTATTATTATTGTTATTGTTATTGTTATTGTTAGCATAAAGAGAAATGAGATAGTTATAAATTTTAATTTTAATAACGTTGATAACGGGGAAGTTTAAAAATTCTAAATTGGTGGAAGAGTGGTTCTAATTTACCATACATTTTTCTGGTTGTAGTGTATATATATGTTAAAGGTATTTCAGACAGTTCAGAAAAATGGAAATCAAAGCCGTTTACATAAGAGGACTATGTGAATTATTGTTCACTTTTATTTTTTATTTTTAATAACAATAATGTTAGGTATATATTATGGGTGTTTTGGAGTGTAAAAAAAAAATCGAAAACCAAAGAGGAGAGTCCGCTTAATAGTAGTATAGATAAAACTTCAGTGTTGTATATAGTCGAGGTAATCCTTAAGCCTGCAAAAATAAAGAACCTATGGAACCTAACATTAACGAAATTGATAATGTACAACTGACAAATTGACCCTAGCATTAACGATATTAATAATGTACAACTGTTTTCCTATTTTGCTGAGTGTCAAATTTTTGTCCAAATATTCTTGTCTTGCTTAGAGAAATAGAAATAGTATGACACACCTACCACAATAAAGATTGGCTAGACAAAATCAACAAATTCTATTACTTTAAACAAGGATGGAAAGTTGTTAATGCATGGAATTTAAATACGTTCCCCCAATTTTTATTTATTTATTTTTTTTCTCTTGAACTAGGCAGTACAAGCAAAGGTAAAATTCGTTATTAAACCTAAAAAAGGCACAATCACCGTCAAATTTATTATTAACTTCTTCGAGAGTAACGAAGTCAAACTGAAGGTTTTAATTGTTACAAGCCTTATTGGGTTTTTGGATGGACGTTCATCTGGCTAAGGGGAATAAAACTCCAATAGCATGCCCTATCTCGAAGTTCTTTATTGAGAAAATCAAGCATCCATTGACTACGAATGTTACAACGAAAGAAATACTTATTCTAGTGTAGCAAAACGCAACAAAAACCAACAGTACGTACCAAAGAATAAAGAAAAGGGGGTAGTGATGTCAAAGATATTTTTGATGGAATAGGAAAGTGGAACCCAAGGGATTGTGATTATTTTTATTATTATTGTTATGGTTATTGTTATCGATTATTGTTCCTGTTATTATTATTTTTATTGTTATTGTTATTGTTAAAGAGGAGAGAATTGAGACATTTATAATTTTGAAATTTTAATAACAATGATAATGGGGAAGTTTGAGATCTAAATTAGAGGAAGAATTTCAAGAATGGTTCTATTTTTTCGTAATTTTTTGTGTTTATAGTTTTTCTTTATTTATTTATTTTTTTAAAAAAATTTAAAACTATGATCAACTTAAAACTGTGTAGTAGTGTAATGTTTATTTTAAAGCTATTTTAATTAAGAAAATTGGAAACCAAAGCATTTTACACAGAGAACTTGGTGAATTACTTTTTCACCCACATTTTTTTTTTAATAGAGATAATGTCAAGTCGATATTAAGGGTTTTTGGATGTGATAGTAAAAGGGAAACCAAGGAGGAGAAATCCACTTAATCCTGTTATAGATAAAAACTCAATGAGACACGTGGCGCGAAAACACTTAATAAACTCCTCTAATGATGGTTCACCTTCTACCAACCTCCCCTCCCTATCTTGTATGTTTCAAATCTCATCACGATTATGACAGAAGTTAGATTTGGTTTTAAAAAAACTGAGTATTGTGGTCTCCCTCCCTCAGTGGGGCTTCTCCACAACCTCCACCATTGGTAATAAGTCATGTTCTCCCCTTGCCATGGTTTGTATCTGTGAGCGCTTACACAGGTGCGAACTGTGATTGTCCTCCAATAAATCAGTTACCCTCCCGTTTGAGCCCAATAGGTAGCCCTTATTTGAATTTTTGTTGTGGGTTCCTAGCTAATAGTTTCCACTTAGGTTTCTTGAGTGCCCATTCCTTCATTATTGTCCATCTCACTCAAAGATCGTCCAACACAGCTGACTGAAATAATTGTCGAGGTATTTGCCTTAACATTATGTGACATATCAGCAAGTGGATCTTCAAATAGTACATTGTGGTCCCCCATAATTCCTTCCATGTATCTAGTATCTTGCAATATGATTACCTTTTAGTGCCTGGGTTATACAACATAAGTTGATCAGGATCACATGAAGAGGGGGGGGTGTTGTGAATCTTTCAGGGTTTCCACTTTGTGTCCCTAAGATTGGTGCAACTTCCATTCTTGACTTAGTTGACTCTGGTTTTGTACTAACGTGTTCCGGTTGTAACAGCTCCTTTGTGCTAACATTTTGTGAGTTTGAAGCCACTCACCATTATCAATGTTTTCCTTGGGCATAGTGTGAGAACCACTACCCTTAACCCATAAAGGTCTAAACATGATTCTAAAAAATGGTTACTTGCACTGTTTTTCATCCTAATCTTTAAGGGAATTTACAATAGAGTCGCCACTTAGTTTTTACATAAAAACTAAGGAAAAGAATACTTCTTGTTTATTGATTGAATGAACAAATATACAAATTTTTTGGAAAATTGAATAAATTACAATGTTTTTGCCCTAGATACAATATAAGAAAAAGCAAAGTACAAGGCTTTGTGTCCTAATGTACAATCTAAAAGATAGAACAAGAAGACAAACATACTAATCTACTTCCCCTAAAGAATGGGGTTCGGGGGCTAGAGGATTGAGTGGGAAGGTATTAGGCACCCTCTCAACCTGACCTAAATCAGTTTCTTGAGAACCCTTAATCTATAGTTCACAACTCGATGCATACAAACCAGACTCGCATTGATGTGACATCATATATAGCACATGCAAACCAAAATGAATAAATGTGATTAATCACCCAACAATAGAAAGTATTCATGCAAATATCCTTAACCATACATCTAGACAACCAAACATAACATGTTAAGATCAAAACCAATAAAAAACAAAAATGACAGAATCAATAGGAAAATATTTTTTGTAACAGACAATATAAATCCTAATAAAACTTAGATTGGTACTTAGATGGAACCAATCGGGCCTCTACTAGATACAATCGGTACCAAAATTGACCAATTCGGTGCCTAGGTAAAAACTCGAACCCAATCGGTGCCTAGGTAAAAACCTAGGACCCAATCGATTTTAATTCGAGAGTTCAGTTGTTGAATATCATGCAAACTGATTCCTCCATTGTTTTTAAACATTTTTAAAACTATAGTTTTCATCTTAACATGCTCCTAAGTCATAAAAATTTACTCAAATAAATTCCATGTGAAAAAGAATTATAAACAAAACTATCCTAGAAAACAAATCATATACAACCAATCATACTATCACATTTTAACAAATGAATGAACAAAATAACAAGGGAAAGAAGTACCTGCATGTGTTGGGGAGGAAACTTGTTGATTTGATTCGATTGAATCTAACCTGAAAATTGATTCTTGAGAAAAAAAAAAATTAAATTTGGTTAAAAGAGATAACAAAAAAATATGGAATTAAAAGATTGGAATTGAGATTACAAGAGTTGGCCTCTTATAATCTCTAGGGTTATAAGAATATCTTATATTCTTATTAGAAACCCTAATCCCTCACAAATATTCTTTTGAATTTTGTTTGGAATTATGAACGATGAAAATTCCAACTTCCTTTGAAAATGAGTATAATTTTCTATTTATATGGTAGTCCCAAAATGAATAATCCCGAGTTCTGGAATCCTAAGAGGATTATTAGGGTTTTAAAATTAGATTGGTGGCACAAGAGTTTGACTCTTGATAAAATTCTTATCTGGATGCTGATCGATGCCCAAAGAAGCCTGATCGGTTCTCGCGTGAAATTTGAGTACTGATCGAGACTCAAGTAGATAATTTCAACTTCTTTCATTTTTAATCCACTTCTAGTCAAAATAGAAGTCCTTTATCAGCTAATTTCAGGATCCCTTTATTTTAAATAATTAATTAATAAATAATTTGATAATTACTTGTCATAATAATTATCTATTATATAAAAATTAATTAAATTTAAAATTATCCTCTGAATATTGTCTTGTGCACTAATACTTACCATATTAGGGTATTCTAACCAATAAGAATTAATTATTAATTAATTTAAGTTTAATCCTTTAAAGGACCAATCAAATTAATTTATAAATAATCCTATGCATGCATACTCATGGTAAGCGTCATTTCAACCAATCGAATTTATTTCTTTAACAAAATCTTGGTTTGTGATCTGATTTCCAATCCAAAAAATGCACTCTCATTTTAATTCAATTTTGATCACTTAAAAATATGATTTTAATATTATGGACCAACTTTGAATTTTCAGGCTTGTAAAATTACCATTTTACCTTTTTGCACTAAAGTATAAAAAAGTAAAATTAATGGTTGCAAAATGGGGTGTCAACACATAGTGGCTTGGAGCCATGGTCTATATTGATTTATTGCCATCGACTGAGAATTTTGATGTTGTACCAATCATGGAAATCCTTCTCTCCATAGGTAAGATGACCACACCAATATCAAAAGTTGGGGAGACGTTTGTACCGTAACTATAGACACCTCATTTTGTCTCTTCTAGAACTTGAATCCCTGGTAGTAATGACGAAGACTACCAACCTCTATCAAAATGATCAGCATCTTGTGTTAAGCCCCAAAAGTAACCTTTAGTGATTAAAGCCTAAAAAAGGAATCCCATCTCAAGAGCCAAATATAATTCCATGACCAAAGAGGCGTAAACCATTCTTAAATAGGCTTACGCCACTAGCAAATAGGTGTACAGTAATAGCAAATAGTCATACGTCACTTCATTTGCATATAAAAGAGACATTTCACCTCACTTGGAGGGGGTCAGTCAATAGGGTTATAAAAAAAATAGACTGTTTATTTAGAATTACCTAGACTATCTCAAAATTCCCACACATTCATATTCTAGAGAAAAAAGATAGGAAATAGTCTTTTGAGGGTTTAACTATTTTCAAATCTCACTTGATTAGGAAAGGATTTTCTCTCCCACGAAATTATTGCTATCTCTTATAGTATAGTTTTTTTAATCCTAATTCAAACTCTAAATATCTTTTCTACATAATACATAAAGCTACGATATAGATTCAACCGAGGTTCCAGTCAAATAATGTTATAGTAACTCAAAGGAGGGGATATGGATCTTTTTTATGATATTCACCATCTTAGTAGTTTCTTTTATGCTTCTTATTTTTCGTTATTCTAATCCGTTTAAATTCCAAATATTTAAATTTTGCTTATTTGTTCTTTTTTATTCATTCGTATCATTTTCAGGTTAATTTTATTATTTATTTTTTAGTCATTTAAATTTCCACTATTTAGGATGTCCTTGTCTGGAGTCGTGTACACTAACCTTAGGTAACGTAGGACACCGATTAGGGTGTATGTTTTGTTTGAATGATAGTAGCGTATGCTAGTTTCATTATGGCATACGTTGGTTTATGCAAAAGGTTCTTATTTGTTGTTTGTTTATTTCTATTGTGACTTCCCTTTTTATTTGTATATAAATAAAAGTGTAAATTATACTCCCATCTCCCGAGGTATTGCGAAATGGCAATAAATTCAAAAAGTGAACCGAAATGATAGTCAACCCCAAAAACCAACTTTGACTTTAACACCTTTAACAACTGTTTGAGTTTTTTTATGGACTAACGTGTACTTGGTTAAATATCACGTTGCTATTTTAACCTTGAATTTCGTTGAAATTATTGTTTTTACCCTTATTTGTTTTTCAACCCATTATAAAATAACCTTTTATCCCTAAAAGGATAATAAAGTCCCAAGACTACCCTTTGATTACTATTGAAATTCCAAAATTATCCTTAAAAAGATAAACCCCAAAAGTGATCATTGCAAGATTAGAATGATATACACGGCTTAATTGGTGCGGCTATGAATTTTTCCCTTCTTTTGTATAACGGACATGATTAATTTATTTCTTTCCTTAAAGATTAGCTATAAGATTTTTTATGTCAAATTCAGAGCTTTCCCTTCTCTAAAGCATGTTTGATTGTGAACTCTCTCATATGTCAAAATAATCTCAAATAATGCATGAGATTTGATTGTTGGAATTGCCACAAAATAAAATAGGGTATAATCACGACAATTGAATTTGAATTTGAATTTCTTTTTACATGGAAAATTCGATAAAATTAAAGTCAAGGATTTTTGTCTACTATTTTCTCTAATTTCCTTTGTCACATGTTCTTTGATTGTATCACATGCTAATTTGAGTGATTCAAATAATTAAATAGAGTGGTGACTCCCCTTTTATTTCCTTCACCCTAAACTCACGAGGATTTAGTGGCATACTTTCGAATGGGTCCATTACAATGGCACCATGTACGTGACAGCTTTATTTTGCAGCACCAACACAATGGTTGGGTGATGTTCAGTTGGACACGGATTCACATCCAATTCTCACGACCTCTATCATCCTCTCCCTCTGTTACCTGCTCCAGGGCACCTAGTGTAGTACCAATGGTCTCAACTACCTATCATGTCATGTGTTGTATTGATAAGCCATGGATTTAAACCGAAAAAGAAACTTCATTTAATACCTTCTTTTCTATCGGCACATCCTTCTATCACTCGCAAGAACACAACCAGGGACTTGTCCAACGTCCATGGTTTGTTAGGCAACACATTCTCTAGATCTACTTCATCATCAAACGCAAAGGACACCCTATTCTCCCTCATGTCCTGCATCGTGAAATCCTTGCTTGGCCTTCATAACAGATAAAAAGTTTGAGCGATAGATTCCAAGCTCGTGTTAGAAACTTTGTGGCGAGTATGCTGTCATATTTGGCAGTCGTGGGTGTAAGATCTACAACCGGTCCCTCCTTCTCCGTCAACAAGAAATGAACCTACAAATCCTCTATAGACTATAATGTCCATCTTGAGTATAGGAATAGTATCAAAAAAGCCACTCCTACCAGCAATAAATTATCAGAGGAACACAAACTTCTACAAAGACAATGATTTTATTCTACTGATGGCTTGGGTTTGAGTGATCTCCCCACAGTGCCAAAGAGACATTTTTTCACGAAAAAATTCAACCCAATTGATTCCAGTAACAAAATCAATATAATTAGAGGAAAAAATAAAAAATAAAAAATAATCAACTTCCTCACCGTATTGGGCGGAAGGATAATGGCAGAATCTAATTCAAAATTTCATTTGGCCAAAGAGCAACGATAGAATCATCCTCATGCGTCGCCACTCGTTGCTCAAATTACCTTCATATAAAATAAAAACCGCCATGCCAAAATAACTGCCACTAATCCCATCTTATCAAAACGAATCGCCATCTTCGATCTTCATATCACTCACCTTTTGGAACCCAAACCTTCAAATCCAACCTACATAAAATTTCACTAACCGTGACCCAAAAGGGTCCACTACCATCGGCCTCCCATATTAAACTTCTGACCACCCTGAGGCCAATCGTCACCCTTGGCTGGGCGAACGGATCCTTTGGGAAATAGGCTAAGAAGGATAGACAAGAAAAGAAATGAAGGACCAATCTCTCTCCCTCTAGAAATGAAAATGAAGGAAAAAAATGTGTAAAGTAAACTTGAGATCAGAAAATGAAGGAAGAAAATAACCGAAAGATGTTTTGGGTTTTGGTGTTTACAAAGTGAAAATTGAGTTAACATTTTTAAGTTATGTTTTTTGAAAAAATCGGGAAGATGTTTGGGTTTCGGTGTTCGAATCCAAGTAGGGCCAACTCAAGGCATTGGCCTAAAGCTTCAACTTGTTCCAAAAAATTAAAAAGGTTGTAAGGCCCTAATTGCTTAAATAAAAGAAAGACACCCAAAATTGTATAACAATGTCCCAATTTTTTTTTTAGATACGATAGGATAGGAACTTGTGGCGTCTGCTTCAAGGTGATTGCTCTTTATCATCAGGCCAAGACACTAATTGATTTTTTGGTGTAGGCTGGATTTGAACCCAGGACCTTATACGACGACAAGAGACTTTATTAGTTGAGTTAGCTGGAAGCCACAAATGTCCTTAAATTTATGAGATAATTTTTTTTTTTTTTTTAAATAGAAAAATATGTAAACCTTCAAGAAGACTGATAAGTCATGAAATATGACTTATTTACATACATTTTAGATAGATTATATTGGGATTGTGTTGCATTACATGTCTAATTACACTTAAATAGATGTTTGTTGTTCAAATCATTGAATTACATGACTTATGCATTTAAGTGTATTAATTTAATCCCTTAGATGTTAATTTGGGTTATGTTTGATCATAGGTACAAGTTGAATCAAATTAGAGTTAGATGGCACAAGTTGGAAGGAGCAAAAGAGAATAAAGGAATGTTGGACCACAATCCAGTTGACTGGATTGGGACATCCAGGCAATTGGATGAAGGTCCAAGTGCCTAAGTTTCCTCCAGCCGACTGCATCTTTAGGCAGCAACTCCAGAATTCAAATAAAGAAGAATCCAGTTGACTGGATGGTGATCCAGGCGATTGGATTATTTGTTCAAATTCAGGCAGAAACTCAAGACTTCAATTATTGAGGAATCCAGTCGACTGAATGATGATCTAAGCAGTTGGATTAATTAATCCAAATCAGGCAGAAAGTCCAAGAGGCATTTTAATGAAAATTCAGTTGACTGGATGATGAGCCAAGCGACTGGATTTGGACGAAGTCAGTTTTGAAGAAAGCCCAATTGTGTTTTAAAGCTCTCCCAACTCAAGGCCCATTGGACCCAATTTGTTTAGGGTTTGAGGTGCGAATTAGAGATAAGGAATTAGGTTAATAAAAGGGTTTAGACTAAATAGTTTAGATGTAGACAGACTTACCCTCTCTCTCTCCCCTAAGTTTAGGTTTTCACTTCCATGGTCGCCTAAGCTTCTTGTTAGGGTTAAGGGCTATGTTTCCTTTGTAACGGTATGAGTACTTTGTAATCCCTTAGTTTTTATCGTTTAATTACATTTGATTGTTGAATATTTGATGCCTATGGATGTATGTTTTATTCTAGACTTTCTAGAAGTTCAATAATGTTTTTCTTATTATTAAGGGAAATATCTCATAGTTTCTATTAGGTATTGTGTTTTATAAAATTGAAAAGTTTTTCTAAATATTACTCTAGTAATTTTATCTTCTTTGGTTCCTGAGTTCTTTTAGTTCAACCAGGTCAAAAGGACTTTAAAGCAAAACAATCAATTGTATATTGTTTCTTAGAACAAGGTTTTTACCGGGATTACAGGAGAATCATACTGTTACAGAGAAATGCCCCGAAACTCTAGTGCCTTTTTACATATTAAATTTCTATAAACCAATCCATTTTACTATCTTAAATATTGATTTACATTGTCTTTTGAAAACACAAACTTACTGAGAATCGATAACCCATTTCCATTGTGCTACAAATACCGTTTATTATTGAACGACATCAAAGACCTTCAAAATATTTGGTCAATAAAACTTCATGCCAATTAAAACCTTTAGTTGTTTTATAATAAATAAATAAATATTTATGTGATGTTTATATAATTAAAAAAGTTTACTTAAATTTTTCCTTAAAGACCAAAAATATATTGAGTCGGCCTTTTGCATAAAATTGAGTTAACAAGAACACCCGACCAAACAAGATTTTGTTTTCATTTTTTTTTATTGATACCACAATTTTTTGCATTTAAAACGTGAAACTTGGTTTTAAATTTGGAAACCTTTTTTTTTTTTTTTTTGAAAATTGGAAATTGTACTCAATAATGACAAAACCGTAAATAAACCGAACCAATTTCCAAATGAAATAAAATCTCGTTTTGCTCTGAAAATTCGATCCGGTTGTGGTGTACCAAGAGTCAAAAAATGCTTCCCCCCTCAAACGGCTCCAAAAGTGTTTTTTCTTTTGTTTCGTAATTTTGCACTTTGGGTATCATAGAGTTTGGTATCATAGAGTTTGTAATTTTTGAATACTTGAGTGGTTTATGCGCTTGGGGTTGTTCAGGGTTGTTGTTGCTATGTTCAGATTGTTGCTATGTTCAGATCTAAAATAAGGCAACATATATCAAACATTTGTTTTCACATGTTCTGTTATTGTCATGGCTAGTTAGTAAATTTAAAATTTGTTTGGCATGTACATTTTGTAATGTGGTGGGTGGGCTAGAATGTGGGGTCTGAATTTATTTTAATATTTAAGTGGTATATATATATATATATATATATATATATATATAATTTTTATGCTAATTTCTTGTGTGTTTGGAAAGTGGACAAAAATTAGTTGACTTAAAAAAATAAATAAATAAAAAAAAAAGTTATATATAAGCAAATAAATTGAAAAGCTAAAAACAAAAAACTAATTCAAATGCACGCTTAGTTTGTCAACCCATTAATGTTGTATAATTCTATAGAAAATAGTGTATCAGGAGTACTACTATGGCTATATAGTGAGAGACTAACACTTTTAATAATAGATGGCGAATGATATGGAGGCAGAAGAAGAAGGTAAACTAAGGCTTCCTAGGGTTGAAAAGTTGTCTATAGAAATTTTGTTGGAGGAACAAATCAGAGGGAACATGCTACAAGGTGTGTTTAAAAAAACAATTTGTACAAAAATTACCGAGGAACGTAGTGAATGCATGAGGTAAGCGATCCTATTCCTATGTCCTGAATCAAGTAAAGGCAAAATTTCATAGACTGAGGCAAAGACACCGTATGTTTTCTCAACTCTTACAATACACTGGGATGAGTTGGGATGCTAAAAGAAACACTGCTAGCTAATATTGCTAGTTTATTGTAAGAGTTGGGATGTTGGAGAAATGCAATTATGGTAAGTATTGTAAGAGTTGGTTTGTTCCAATTACAGTGTTTTGATGTTAATACACATTCACCTTAGCAAAAGTATTTATTCTCAACTCTTACCAAAGTATTTTGATGTTAGTACGCATTCACCTTTTGCTAGTTTGTTCCAATTTAATACTTAGATGTGTCTTACTCGTTGAAAATATTTGGTGGTAGGCTAATCTTATAAGTGAGGCAATTTCGGAAAAGGGGTTTTGAGAATTTTAAGTTGTTGAGAATTCTCCCTTGCATGGGGAAGTCAATGAATCTTAGAATATTTAAAAAAAATGTTTATAATTATCAGTCATAATTGATAATTTTTAAGACTCAAACATGATGGAAACATAAGTGAATAGTAAATTTCAGCATTGAGGCTGAACACAAGATGGAGCAGCATTGAGGCTGAACACAAGATGGATCACAAGCAAATATCACGCGCTTCAAATGGACATACATTAAAGAGTACAAGTTGAGATCCCTGGACGTGAACTCTAAAATTAATCCCTGGACGTAACTCTAAAATTGGTCTGTTCTGCTTGACTGTTTCTTAGTCAACATTCTTAGTCAAGTCTTGCCAACTACATAAGCAAGCAGCAAATAGGCAACTGAAAAGCTATTGTACATGCCCATTTTTTGACTAAATAATTAATTGGGCCCCCAATAAAATATTTGAGCTTAATAAGTTAGCCCAATAAGCCCAGCCCATTTGAATATTTCAAATAATGTCAATTTACTTGGGTATATTTTGAAAGTGCTTTGACACTACTCTTTGAAAAAGCCCATAACCTGAAATACATATAGCCCAATCCATTAAAGTGCTATATACATAACACTGAAATACATATAGCCCAATCCATTAAAGTGCTATATACAGCACCCAATGAGGCCCACCTGGGCCCATTATGAGGGAATCTCGACACTATTCACCAGCCCAAAGAAAACCCATATGAAGCCCATAACCCAAGGTGTGCTTATTATACAATTATTTGGCCCAAACACTATTCAATGGATGGAGGGAAACAGCTGGAACCCAAGTGGTGGTCAGCCCCAAAATTCAAATGGTTGAATACAGCCAAACGTGGGGTGGGTCCACACAAAGTCTAAAGCCAAAACTGACAAAGGATGGGCTGTGTATCTACTGGTGGAGCCCACGCCAGGCACCATTTTACTAAAAAAGAGAAGAGCAACAGCTCCCATCTTCTCCAACGTGACAAGAGCAATTAAAATGCCATTTTCAAATTATTCAAACACCACCAGCTCATTCCAGCTCTACACTCATTCAGCCTGAAAACCATAAATTCTGGTACTGAAATCGCGCAGCATTCTGACTTATGCCATAATTCTGGTACTGTTCGCGCAGCAGACTTATGCACAACAGCTCAAAGACTGCTGGCAGCAACCAAAACATGTTGGAAATGAGAAAGTATGGTGGAAAGCTAATGGCCATGTCCATTCAAGTCCCAAAAGGACTCAGGGAGTAGCTCCCACGGCCCAGACCCGTGAGGAAGCTACTCTCCTTGTGTTGATTTGACTTGAGGAGTGTGGTTTGGTGGAGGGGAGTTAGTTCCAAGACTTAGGTAACCATGGACTGCTGTCATTAGGTCTGCTGGGAGGCACAGTGACGAGTTTATGGAAACCAAGTCACAAGAGACATGCATAAACCCAACCTTACACATAAAACCCACGAGCCAAGCAATGAGTACCTCTGACAAAACCATTTCAGAGGGAAAGAAAGCCTTACCCTGACATTAGGGAAGGATAATGATTATTTTTGCTAATCAAACACTCTCTTTGACAAAACTTGTCATAAGGGGTTAATTCCGAAAATCAACAAGGTTAAGGGGAGCCATAATCTCGGTTCCAAAAAAGCCTTAATCACTTCTATATATAGGACTGATCGCATTCTTAATGTAGCAAATCAGATCCACCAACCCCAAACAGATTCACCAAAAAACCAGAACAGGAAGAACACTTCCAAAAAACTCAAGAAATTACCACAACAAAGATCCAAGGAGAAAAGACCCCTGAGATGGGTTTCCTGAGATCTTTTACAACTTAGAAACACCAATCAAAACTCAGAAATATAATCCCGTCTGAAAAGATTGGGATTCACAACTTAACTTCTTTTCTCCCCAGAAAAAGCTCTCCTGGCAGATGTTTGGGCAGAATTCCAGAAATGCCTTATAAGGACCACAATGGTTCTCTACCATTAATCTAGCTCCATAAAAAGGCCCAAACACATCTTTCCCATACCCTTATGCATGTCTCATCGGGGCTGACTCTCTCCCAACAAGTCAACCCTCTTTTAGTTTCAACAAAACTTATTACTGTTTACAGGCCTTGTGGCAGATGTCATCAGCAGTGCAGAAAATACATGTTTGGATCATGATAATCAAAGTTGTGTCGTTTCAAGTCCAATCCAACTGAGGAACAGTGAAAGGCTCGGCCCAAAACTGTTCTTTGGATTTCTTATTGGCAATGACATTTTGGTAAACTCTTCTCAATCTTTGTTCATATTAATTTTGGGCTTTGGTGACTTTGGCTCTTAAACATCCTTGGAAAGTGTCCCACTAGCCCTTGGGCCAAGCTTTGGGCCTTCGGTTGAATTTTGGGTTCGACTACCCCTTCTCAAAGATCCAAGTCCATGTTGTGATCGCCCTCGGCACGCCACGTGGCACCATCACAAAAACACCCCTCACAGCTATATAAATAAATTAAACTTACATTAAGAGTGTACGGGTCCAATTTTAGAACCTCTAATTTTGCAAGATAATAACTAGGAAAAAACTGGTCAAGCTTTTTGAAAAATAATCTGCCATAATGCCCACCAACTTCTACCTCAACAAGCTGAGGGACTTTAAATAAATATCTATCCTTTCTCCCACATATGTAAATCACACCAAGTTTTTCTGCAGAAATCTCAAGAATATTTATGTTCATGCATTTATGTATCTCTAAATTCTTCAACTTGAGTGATGGACCAGAAACATTCAGAGTCATTAGAGATGATGAATTTGATATGCACAACACATCAAGAAACGGACATTGAGATATTATGTACTCGAGAATATCTCCCGTCACATTTACATACGCCAGACGGAAGGTTGTTAGGGAACTAAAGCTTGAGCTATAGATGTGTTGGAAAATTACAAAGTGTATGTAAATCCGCCTTGTAATTTGTCAAGTCCAGCTCAAACCTTTTAACTTTCTTTCAAAAATTTGAATGAGTTTATTTCATCAGTTTAAGTAGTAAATTAACCAAAAACAATGTACAAGGAGTCTATGTGCAACTCCCTTAAAGTTCAAGGCGTGCAGATGCATTTTACCCAAGCTTATTTATAAGACTACCTCATTTTGGTTTGAGTCATTGTACACACACATTTTGCATACATAATCAGAGAGAGAAACATAGTTCTGTTTGTGGTGCACAAAGTTTGCTTGTGCTTCTTCTGCATGCTAAGATCATTTTATCCTGGGAGACAGACATCCAAGAGTCTCAAAGCATCATTGTGGGGGTTGAAATCTGTCTTAAGGAGATAACGTCGAACGCTATACTTGATCAATTCATTCTGCATTTTCTGTGAGTTCTTATTATATTAATTATGACAAATTTATTGTTTTTTATTTTACATAATCACATATTATATACCCAACATTGAGCAATGGAAGCCCTTGCAAGCTCATTCGCTTTTCTTTCAAACAACAATACTAGGGTCATTCTATAATACCCACACTTTTTTTGTAGGTATGGTACCCACTCAATTGGTACCATCAAATGTGATATAAGTACCATTATATGTGATGTTGGTACTATCCAATATGATATTGGTACTATTTGCTTTTTTATATATATTAATTTAAATAATAAATAAAAATGGTAGGTACCATCATATGTGAGGTAGGTACTATAATGTATGACATTGGTATCATTAATGTGAGATTTTATCTATTAGAGGTACGGTACCCACATGGGTACTGTAGAATTACCCACAATACTAATACTAGAAAGTTTCTATTATAGTCATTGAAGATATTTTGGGTAGATCTCCAGAATTGAATGTACATTTTCATCAAGGGATTTTTGACTGAATAGGAAAGCGAGACCCATGGGATTGTGATTATTAGTATTATTGTTATTGTTAATATTATTAGAGAGGAAATAAATGAGACAATTATAATTATAATTTTTTTTTAATAATGATTATAATGGGCAAGTTTGAAATTCTAAATTGGTGGAATAGTGGTTCTATTTTACAGTACATGTTTTAGGTTGTAGTATTTATTTTTTTTGACTAAAATGCATTGAATACCCTCTAAGTTTCCCATATTGGATTTTGCTATATAATGTTTGAAAATATGGATCCACTACCTTGAGGTTTGAGTGCGTTTGGATATTGGCTTTTCCGTCCAAAAAACATTAGGATCTAACCATTAAATGTCAACTAAGCCTGAATCATGTACTAGGTGGTTCAATCAAATCATAACAAGTGTAAAGTGTATTTAAAAATTAAAATAAATAAAAATTACAAAAATATCTCAAAATAAAAATTACATAAAATAATTTAATTTAATATTTTTCATTTTTCCTCTTTATTTTTGTTATTATTATTATTTTTTTTCATTTTTCCATTTTATCTCTTTACTCTCAAATCTGTTTTCTCTCTCTCCCTCAAATCTCTCTCTCCTCTTCATTTATTAGGAGTGCCTAACATATCAAACCAAAACCAAATGAACGAGAGAGAACTCAGACGAAACCTTAGCCGCAAATTGAATTTTCATCCATCCATAGTTAATACCCCTTAATTTCTCCCATTAATTACACCACTTAATTACTCCACCTTATATTCCTAAAACTTCCAGCAAGCAGAGCCACAACAGTTTCAACTTCAAATCCATAAGCTAATAAAAACAAAATCCAGTATGGGAAATAATTCTATAGAGAGAGAAGTCAGTCACTTAGTGAGTATTCACGTCAACAAGGATCACCTAGACATGATGTGTTAGAAATATGAGAACAAGTAAATCAAATAAATGGAACCAAAGAGTGGAGTTTAAAGAGATAAAAACTTATCGATGATTGAGAGTCGAGGTGTGGAAATTAACCCACTGTCCTAAGAAGTGATTTCGCCCCACTGGCTGTAATTATCCTTGATCCAGTCTGGCTCCGACAATCACCCCCTAGGATCCAATGGCAGGCTTTGGTTGTGTGCACTCACAAACCAAAACCTTGAACTCACACTAATGCCCAGAAAATGTAACAGAAACAAAGAGAGTGAGGTAGAAGACTTTTGTTTTTTTCTGTGTGTTTTGTGAGAATCATTACCTCTGTTTATATAGGCTCACAAGACTGAATGGAGTTTACAAAAATCCAACATATCTCAAACGATTTTCCGTGATCATAGTTGATCATGTCTTCCCTTTTTTATTGTCTTCAACGGCTAAGCGGGTTGGAGGGATTTTGTTATTTGTTTTTGTGAGTTTGAAGACTGATAAGGGAGGAGAATATTTTGCAAATATTGAGCTGATTTTGTGAGGGGGCTAATTGTGCGGGACGAGTCTAGAAGCATGATTTAGTAGGGATAGGTGAGCATTTATTGCTTACCTACCACACTACTAAAATTTTCATATTTTGTGTAATGGTGTAAACTGTATTCC
>OU015767.1:36432254-36457254 GCA_907173295.1 Fagus sylvatica
AAAACAAGTTTTAACAACAAACACCTCAAATCAGTGGACACTTTGTGGTTATTACACGTTTTTCAAGTTATCTATCATTTTATTAAAAAATAAATAAACATGTTTTTCAATGATAACCAACCGAAACTTTTTTTTTCAGCTTAGGGCATGTATTTCAAATGTATTGCTATAAAAGATGGAAAACAATAACTTATGTATATTTGCAGTTTTTCTCTATGTCCAACAACTCCGTTATATAATTTCAACCTCGTTGGACTTCATGTAATTGTGCTGCTGAAATTTTCCTTTTAGTCAGGGGCGGAGCCATGTATTGGCTAGACTGGGCTATAGCCCAGTCAAGCTTTTAAAATAAAAAAAAATTTATAGCAAAAATTTTATTTTATTTTAAGTAGTCTTAACCTTAGCCCAGTCTGAATTCCAATCACAAACTCAGCACTAACCCAGTCCAATTTCAGCAGTGCAAGAGCTATTATTAATTTTTTATTTTTATTTTACACCTATAATTTAAAAAATAAAAATAAACATAGCCCAGTCCTTAGCCTGCCAATTCTAATCTCAAACCTATTAAAAATTTAGTCCAATCCAATTCCAAACCCAAAACCTATTCAGAATTCCAAATCCAAACCACAAATGTTTAACCTAGACCCACCCAAATTACTCACAAATCTAAAATCCCAACTCACATATCTAACCGTTAAAAAAAAAAAATTATGAAATCCCAAACTACTCACATTCCCGGCTCTCCAGCACTGCCGCTTGCTCCTTGTCGTTCGCCGTCCACTCCACTGCCACCGAATCTCTTTTATTCTTTCTCTCTCTCTCTCTCTCTCTCTCTCTCTCTCTCTCTCTCTCTCTCTCTCTCTCTCTCTCTCTCTCTCTCTCTCTCTCTCTCTCTCTCTCTCTCGTTGAGTCACTGGGTATATTTTCAAATTTGAATGTTTAGTTGTTTACTGACTTGGGTTTTGCTAATAGTAAGCTATGTGGTATTGTGAATGTTTATGTGGTGTGGGTGGAAAACATGTGTCGGTTTGTGTGTGGTGTACTTTGTGATTTTTTATCTTTTTATTTATTAAATAATGAGTTGTGGCCAACGGTGAGTCAGTGACTGCAATACTTTTGGTGGTTATTTGCTAAACATGAGTGTATTACTTTACTTACAAATTTGATATGCCCTTTATCATTTTGACCATATCTGTTACTAAATTTGTTCCTTTTTAAATAAATAGTTCATATTTGTTTATAAAAATTTGTTCCTTAATATATTATTATTTAAAAAATAATAATAATTATTTTTAAAACTGCTTAAAATGTTATTTTTATAGATTATAAATGTCAACTCAATTGTAAATAAAAAAGTTAAGAAAATAGATTTTATTCTATTTGCATTGCATGTATGTTTTTCTTTTTGTTAATGTGTAGAATATGCATTGAGTTGTAAGGTTCATTATATCCCTTTGACTAGGTGTAATTTTTTTTTTTACTAAATAAATTTTTTCATTATTGACAAGATTTACTTAATACTTTCAGCCCACCCCAAAATATTTTTCTGGCTTCGCCCCTGCTTTTAGTGGATGCCAACTCCAATTACATGGGACTTGGATTGAGTCCAGTACTCCAACTACACCCAACTACATGAGTTTTTATATTGTGAACGCATTGTTTTATTCTGTAAAGAAAAATTTCTATTTCAATCCATAATTTATTACAACTAGCGTATAACCTACGCAAAGCGCGGAATAATTTATATGTGAAGTATTTAAAATTCAGCATAAAATGGTAGTGGATATCACTATTTTCACTGAGTGTTCAAATGTTCTAATATAACTCTAATAAGATAAACATGATATGATAAAAATTCTAAAATTGCTCCAGAAGTAAAAAATGATTGTTGATATATATTCTATCAAGTATAATATCATTAATATATATTTTTGTAAAATATATTGTTGTCTATAAGAAAACAGACAAACATACAAAAGCAAGAAGAGAAAAAATTATGATAGAAAAACAAAAAAATATCAGAACTTGTATCACTATAAACAATGGAAAAAGATATGGAAAGACAAAAAAAAGAACCATAGAACAAAGAATTAATTGAGGTACTCACACCGAAATTATGGATCCTTTAATGTTGTTGAAGACCACAACAATAAGGGATGGAAATACAACACCAATTTTAGTGAGAGAAGCAACGGAGTATTCTTGGCACTCTTTGAAATTAATGATCATTGAGAGAGATTCTTTTGACTGTGAATGAGATCGAACTTTGAAAGTAATAACGTTCAAATTATAATACTTCTTTCTTGCATTAAAAGTAATAACTTTGTTAAGTTATCGTCTTGTTAGATTTTCAAAAACTTAAATTGAACTAAATTATGAACCAAAAATTGATAGTGACATTCAAACCTTATCACTAAATGGCTTAATTTCCAAACCAAATAATAACTCACCAGCATAAACATTCCCTTCCGTTTGGTTCCACGAAAAGTAATAGAAAATTTGAAAATAAAAAACACATTTTTTTTTTTTTTCAATTCTTTCCAAACGGCCCCGTCTGAAATAAATGTAATACTCAATCAGAAACCGAAACAAAACCAAATTGATTAATAATATTAAACTAAAAAAATTAAAAAGATTACCTTGGAATCCATGATTTGCTTAAACCGGATTAGCATACGGAGAGCCTCGTCTTTGGTGGTACGCAGATCGTGCTGAAAGCGAAGCGCTTTTTTCTCCGATTGCATTACACGCGCCGCCGCCTCTTTCGCCGTGTTCAGAATTATTTCCGCGTACTTTCTTCAACGCCACCATTTTCTGCAACCAACACAATTTTTCAAAATTCAATTTTTTTTTCTTAAAAAAAAAAAAAACAACAACAACAACTAACAAAATAAAAAATAAAAAACATAAATCAAAGTTATAAAATTTAGTAAAACAAAAATGTTATATAGTCGATGGTTGTGGTTACGTTGTGTGTGTGTGTCTGTCTTTTTTTTTGTTTACCTGGGCTTCGTCTTCCATGAGCGTTATTTTGGGGTTGTGAGTTTTGATTGAGTAGCGAGTCAGGGAGGTTATTTAAGTTGTTTTTCCCACTTCACTGGTTGCTGTGTCTGTTAGAAACTTCAAAGTGCTTCTTTTCCCGCTATTACGTATTTACCCCTGGTTTTTTTTTTGAGTTTGAAGTGGGTTTTTTCGCTTTCTGTTTCTTTCTCTTTGGGTTTCAAATTTTAAGAGAAATAAACCCAATAAATTGTACATACTGTTAGAACCCAAACCAAATAATATTCTACAGATAAATATCATTGAAAAGGGTATTAGGAAATGTATGATAATTTGTCAATAAATTTATACAATAAGATATGCAATAAGATTGTGAGTGAAGCATTATTGTCAAACATGATAACGTGCATTATGTGAAACATTTTGTCTACGGGACGATTGTAATTGCATTATGGAAACACTGCTTGGGACGATTACATTGCTTTAAAATTTTGGGAAAATTATGGAAAAAACTATGTTTGTATGTTTGTAATCACAGGGATTTCTCAAAAGCATAGAATTAAAGTGTGGGTTTAGAGTGAAATCACAGAGCATTTACAGAGCAGAGAATTGGAGAGACTGACTGACCTGGTCACAAAGGAAAGTGTTTAGAACTCAGCAGCGTCAATTATGGTCTTAACTTAAGTTGGCAGGGACGATAGATGATTTGGTTGTATTAATACGTGAGAGATTTCATGATCTTTTGTTTAAGTATTTTTCATTAACGAAGTCATTGTAAATGAAATTTATGGTTTGAATTGAAACCATTTTTAAAGAATAAATAAAGAGGTTATACATCAGAACCAAAACCAATTCAAATTTATAGAGGGAAAAAGGTAAAAGAATCCCACATACGCCATTTCCAAGAAAGTTTGAAGTTTCAGATTAAAAACAAACAAACGTCAATTAATTGAATGAAAAATAAATTACAAAGAGGAATGGTGGGAACTGCACCAACCGAATGAAAAAAGAGTGAGTCATGTGGAATGGAAATGGTGCAATTGTTGATCATTGATCATTATCCAGTTGTTTTATTAAACAACATATCACTTGACAAATTTAAACAATAGAGAGACACTTGCTTTAATTTTGTATTTTAATTGCTGATGGCAGCCACATCAGTTTGTAAGACACTTGGCAGAACCTCAGTTAAAGGTTTCTGCTTTTATATATATACTAGTCACTAACCCGTGCAATGCACGGGAAAATTTAATAAAGATTACATACATTTACAATGACTTGAAAATGAACGAATTGAGTAATTTAGCTCAAAATAAAGGTTCGAATATATGTAAAAAATACAACCTTCATCTCACAATGCCATTTAGTATAAAATTGGATCATCATTAAGAATTACAATTAGAGAAAGATCATTAAACAACCTAACTTAATTCATCTAATAAGGAAGTTAAAGAAAATCGGTGACTAACTAAAGATAACATTTGTATACAGAAATTTACATGCTTGGAAAGGCTTTGACTGTATATGCTTGGAAAGACAATCAGATTGTTGAAGGAACATAATAATATTCTGAATTTGCACAATAAAGGCTCGCCTTATCGCCCATACAGGAATTGGCATATAAATCTTGAATCGGAGCCACACAAAAACCTTTGCCTAGAAATCAACAACAATTTTGTATCAAAAGATGCAATATATGCACACAACAATAAGTATAAAAGAAACTGATTATGCATAATACATTATTATTATTATTATTATTATTTTGCATTAAGATGAGACTAACGTCTATTTGAAATTGAAACTTACCACAAATCCTAGTATCAAGATTTTCAAAATCTCATAAAGTAATACCAATACCAATTAACCCAACAAATGGATTGCAGAAAACCAAATTTAAGGTACATGAGCTATCCTACAGTTGTATTATGACTATTTGATAGTCCTTTTAGATCTTTAATGAGCTGCTAATCCTCTATTTTATTAATAATAGCCGTAACAGATAGTTGAACAAAAACTAACTTTGGGGCGATATGTTTGATTAAGCTTCAATTCATTTTCCAATCTCTCTATTAATTTATGTGTAGGAAAAGTTTAGAAGCCAAACTTGTAAACAAAACTAATAAACAACATCGTCATACAAACACATAAAGGCAAAGTGAACAATGCTTTTTATGAATTTAATTAAGAAAAACTTTCTCACCAAAGCTAGTCAGTCTCTTGAATTACTTTTTAGTAAACAATCTTCAGTTGTCATAAAGGCTCTTGGCAGTCGGCACAAAAACTTCTCTTTTGCTTTAAAAGAAATTATTTCACCTCCTTATCATATGTCACTCAGTTGATTACTGATAATCTTTGCTTTAAAGATTCAAAAGTAAATACCTTTCAAGGACATGCACTAAACTTTAGCAAAAAAAAAAATGCTATCTCTGAGGATGACTCTTACAAATTAGGAATCTAGTTTTGGAATGACATTGAATCATGTAGTTTTCTATCATATAAGATAAATAAAAGAATAACTAAAAGTTGAAGCTGTAGTTTAATAGTTATTAGAAAATTTAATTGCATTGATTGATTACTCTTTCAATGCATGTGTTTCATCTAATTCAAGAGTCAGTATTACACCATATCAATCAAATTTTAATCTGGTTAAACATTAGAACACAATCATTGATTTAAGAAAGAAAGTTCAAAATATGGATCTAAAATATTGTACACAATCATTAGTCCTCTCGTCTACCAGAGTGAACATGAAATTAACATTCCAGAATGTGCATACCAAAATATAAGAACCTATGCCATAAACATGTAAGAAGAACCAATATAAATAAATAAATAAATGTTTAGATTCCATAGAGAGAAGAAAAAATTATACCTCACGGATGCAAAGCCTTAGATATCTCTGAAATTAATCTTTCTTGCAGCTTCAAGTAGAGCTAAAACACAACATGGAAAACTTAAATAGCCCAAATTTGCATGAGTCAAATAAAGGATTCTACCTAGAGTCTTAAAGGGGTTCGACTTGTATTAGTATTAGTATTATAGTGCCTGTCAATATATATGCTGCTTGCTAATTCAGAAGAGCAAAGAAAAGAATCAAGAGAGAGAGGTCAATAGACTTTCACCAATTAATCAATCAATGAACATAGACATGACTTCGAGTGAAATCTACAAAAATTCAAACTTTTCTTTTACGACTTAAACAAAAATAGACTGGGCAATAAAATTTAAAGCAAAACAGAAGTGTTATAAATAATTGTAATTTATATGTGTACAAATCAATGATCTAATGAAAGCCCCAAGAAGCTATTACAAGAGAAAATTTTACTTCATAAACAATTCCAATGCACATGATAAAACACGGATTAAAAATTGTAAAACATTAGTAGAAGTTGCATAGTAAACTAATCCCTAGACACCCAGAACCCCAAAATATTCATATCTTCAGCAACCCAACAAAGGCAGATTAGACACAAATAACAGTAAACTTGTTGAAGATCAGAAATAAGAAAAAGATAGACTCACCTCAGAGGGAAACAGATGAGCTATTCTTGGCCCTCCTTTGGCGACTTGTACTGAGGTGCAGAGACAATGATTAGAAATCCAAATATATATAACTCTAATTGGTTGCACAGGGAGGCAATTGAAGGGCGTGTAATTGATGATTAAATGAGGAGAGGAAGAGCTGGAAGAGAAAGTGTACGGTTGGCGGTAGATGAGGAGTTGCGAGAGAGAGAGAGAGAGATAAAAGAGGAGAAAGGGAGAAAATAAAAGAGAGTGTACGCGTTAATGGGAAAGAGTAAATAAACCCAGAAAAAACAAACGGTTGACGGTAGATAAGAAGGCGCAAGAGAGAGAGGAAAAAAAAAAACAGGGGAATGGGAAAAAAGAAAAAAAGAAATGTGCATTGGAGAGAAAAAGGGATAAAGGGATGAAAATTGGGTGAGGGCTGTGGGAAGAGAAAATTTGATGTGGCAGATTTTGGAGGAGTTAAAAAACTTTCTCTTAGCTTCAGCTTTTAATCTATATAGTATAGATTAATTAGTCTTGATGAGTTTGTATATTTTGTAAGTATTATCAGTTTTATAAAAATAAAAATTAATAATAAAAAATTAATTAAATCAACATAATCACTTATATATATATATATATATATATAAATGAACATCCTAACTTGAATTTGGTACTAATTTGATTATTTTTGGGTGTTTGTGTTTAGGAGAGCTTTCAAGGTGCGTCTGAAATCACGTGTTACACGGTCTCTCGTGATTTTTGCTTGAGATGTTTTTCCTTTTTCCAACGTGATATGTAAACTGTTGAGAGGACCAAGCTCAAAACCCAACTAAAGTTTGGTATAAGTTAAAAGACTTTTTCAATTGCAAAAGCCCGGTGGGCGGTGGACAATAATTGTGTAAAATTAAGATGATGATAAATTTTATCTTTAGAAGTTTTTAGGATAACTCCATCATAGAGTTTCTAAAATGATATCCATTCATTTAAAAAGGAAAAAAAAAAAAATATTAACTAATTATTGTATCTATTTAAATCATTGATGATGTAGCAAAATCGAATTGACTCATTCCAAAATAAATAGATGATCGACCAATAAATGATATAGGCCAGAGGGATGGACTCATTCGACTAATTAGTGATCCCTGGCCCTACCTAACAAAGAGATGTCCCTGAAATAGGGGATTGATTGATCGGAAAGCTCGGGCGGGAGTAGGACATTCCATAAAAATCTTTAAATTAGTGATCCCTGGCCCTACCTAACACATTTTAGAACTACCATATTTAATACTCTAAAGTTTGAACCCCATACTCTTTCTCTCTCTCACTCTCACTCTCTTTTCCATACAAGAGAAATTATTCCATTCACTCAATGTATTATGTCCTTCCTCTCACATAAGGTGAAATTAATTTATGATTTTGTATATAAATTCCAACCATGTGTGAATGTGAAAAAGAGGTGCAGATCACTTAGTGTTTTATGTCCTTCTCTCCCATTATAATAGATCCAATGTAGGAGTCTTGAATATAGATGCATCTTTGTGTGCAAGGCCAGCCCAGTTTTTAAGCCATTTAAGCAATGGTTTGAGGTCTCCAAATTGGAAAACGCCTCAAATTTTTGATGGTCCATATTTAATATGTATTAATAAAAAAAAAAAAAACTTAATTTTTTTTTTTTCTCTTTTTCTTTCCCAAACAACTTTTTTCTCTCTCTCTCTCTCTCTCTCTCTCTCTCACTTCACGTCTATCACTCCCTCAACGTACCATGATTTTGCTTCTCTTTCAGTTCTTTTCTTTTTTTCTCTTCACAATCTTTTTCTCAGCTTTTTGATAAGAGCTCTTTATGAGTCGTGTTAAATGAAAATATATAATTGTTGGTTGTGGCCAACATCAAGCCACGTGCAATTTCATTTTTTTTTCCTTTTCTGTTTTTTATATCATGAACCAATGGTTAGATTAAGTCTTTTGCATTTATTTTGTCTGATGGGTGAAGCATGGAAGCCATGTGGGTTATTGTGATAACTTTGAAGAAAATTAAATATTTTATTTGATGGGTATAGGACCTTTTTTTTTTTTAATTGTGATTAATAATTTTGAATAAAATTCGAATAAAAAAATTCATAAATATTAATTTAATTTAGCATTCAATGAAAAAAAAAAAAAAAAAAGGCCTCAATTTTATATTTGGCTTAAGGCCACCAAAAAGTTTGGACCGGCCCTATTTGTGTGACAGCTGGGGAGATGTATCATGTAGTACACTAGCGGAACAAATAATTCCTCCTTTCTCTTACGCACACCAAGGTAATCAAGAGGGAACAATGGACTACTTTATTATGTGTGCGTTTTTTTTTATTTATTTTATTTTTTTTTCATAACTTGTTGTGACATGGCTTGACTTTGGAATACAAAGTCGGTGGCCAATGTCATGCCCTAGTAGTAATAGGAGACTATTAGTTCTATGCTTGTACACCACACAATCAACCGACTTTGATTAGTATATATATACTATGTACTGCGGCAAAATAAGGTGTGGGTGAAAAGCCGCAACATTAGAATAGAAAGAGAAGGGTTTTCTCTTGGTCTATTCTTGGTGTGAGAGAGAGTTAGGGTGTATTTGGAGTTTGAGTTCTTTGAGAGAGTCTAGGTACCACTGTTGTAATCTCCCTATTTTATTAGTGAAACTTTCTCCCTGTCGCCGCCGATGGATGTAGGCATATTGCCGAACCACGTAAATTCTTGTGTTCTTTATTTGTGTGTTTGATTTCTTTCTCTATTCTTTAATCTTGCACAAACAGTTAATTTTCACAACAATTGGTATCAGAGCTATTGGTCGAAACAATGGCAATTAATGCTTCTATTGCGACGGTAGGCCTAATTAAGTTCGACGGGACTGGTAACTTTGGGCTATGGCAAAGAAGGGTGAAGGATCTGTTAGTGCAGCAAGGTTTGGTGAAGGCTTTGTGAGACGCATTGAGGGGTAATGTTTAGACCACATAGTCAGAAGCACAATTATGAGCTTGACTAATAAAATTCCTCCAAAATAGTTTTCTAGCACGGACTCAGAAGTACAATTATGAGCTTGACCAGCCAAAGTGTAGGAACATGTCGTCCATGTGAAGACATTATTTATTTGGAATTATTTTTTTGGTGGACCAAGAAATGAATAATTTTGCTTGAACAGGCAAAGTGTAGGAACATGTGGTCCATGTGAAGAAATTATTTATATGGAAATTAGTTTTTTTTTTTTTTTGGACCAAGAAATGAATAGTTTAGAGCTTTATTTCAGTACGACTGGTGAGAATTGAGGGAGCTCAAGTTGATATTGCTTTGCTTTTCAAATGTGGTCCGATACACAAAAACTGTAACAACCTAAGTTAGTCACATTTGCATTTATACTTTATAATTGATATTCCTTACAATTATCAGCATATATCCTATGTGAAACACAACATACTTATCAGAATTTTGGACATCACAAAAAATTGTGTAACTTCATTGACTTATTTAGCTACAAACTTCTATGATGTGTCTCTTATTTACATTTTTTCCACCATTATGTTCTCTCATCTCCTCCTACTATCACCGCCACATCACTATTCTATTACTGGATTGGGAATTGTGATTATTCTAATTTTATTTTAATTTAATTTACAAATTGTTACTAGATTTAGGAACTGTAATTATTGAATTTATTATTCAAGAATTTTTGGTTAAAAATTATTCAAGAATTTGGAACATTTGAATAGCACTTAAATCTAAAGGAAGTGCTTGTGCAAGCAGCTGAAATATTGTCAACTAGTTTAAGCCTTTCACATCTTCCATTGGTTATGAAATAATTAAAGTGCTATATATACGTTATAGAACCCAAAATTCAGATTTATTTCAATTTCTTACAGGGAACACTTTTCAAAGATCAGTGATTTCATGTGCTTCTCAAGGCTTGGAAGGCAATGTTTGTCATCATAACTGTACATCAAAGGAACCATCCTTGCAGCATTAAGAGAAGCCTTGATAAAAGATGCTGGAAATGGATTTGGGGTGAGGCAATTCTTGTTGAGGCAGTTCCATGCGTTTGAAATCATTTGGATAACATGACTTTGTGCACCTTCAACTGAACAGCCTTGATGTTCTTTTCTGTAGCACTCAATATAGGATCCATCATGACCGTTTTGATTCTCATCCTGCAGTTAATCCTAGCCTTTAGTGATTAAATACAGAATATATCATATAGGCAAATATTATACTTCCTTACGATTTTTAATCGGAAACTCTAGTTTCCTAACCTTACACGTGCTAGGCTGTGGTTAAGAAGAAGACAAAAAGAAAAAAAATGATCTTTATGAAATGGGTTTATAAAGTGAAATACAATTTTTTTTTTTTTTAGTATTTCATTTTATACTCCATCAATCACAACTCATTACTTGTTTTTTTATTTTTTTCTCTTGTAAAATAATTAAGTTTTATAAATAAAAAATAATCAAACACAATCTGACACATGATATATTATAGTTGGTATAGTATAAAATAGAACACAAAAAGTGAGATACAAGATATTTATTCTATAAAGTGCCACTTTGGGTCTCACACGAGTGTGTAGAGTCTATGAAATGTGACAGGGCAGTCCATAACAGGATTTTTATTCCCCTTATATATTCTTAAATTCCTAACATTAATTTTTGAGTGAGGAAAATTATATGAATTTTTGTTAACTTATTCTAAAGAACAATAAATGATTGTGGCCCTTTAAGCCACGTCGTATTTATTGGGTGTGATACTTCCTTATCAGACTATGATAGGTTTACATCAGTCACCTACTCACCTTTACACCATTTTCATACAATTAAAAAACTATAGACATTAATGATCATAATTTGTGGATATTAATGTTCACTTTTAGGTGATGTGTCGTGTAGTAGATGTGAACTAATATTTATCATTTTCTTATTATTAGTGAATGCATGTGAATTTAAATTTAAGAAAAAGTTAGGGTCATCAATGTTTTTACCAAAAAATCACATCATGGTGTGTTATTTTGTGTTGTGGTCGGATCCAAATGAGATGCATGAGTGAGTGTGAAATTTTTGGTGAGAAAGTCGGTGGCTGTAAATTAGTTCTTAATCCTATTACCTGGGCACTTCCAAGGTCATCCCAAAGCCTAAGAATTGTCGCAATAGAAGATATCATGCTTGGATTGTTGTCAAGAAGATCCACAGTCTCCTTGCTAATACCTTCGCCTAAGAGAAAAAACATGTGCACTAGCACCACATGCAACCCTGTACTGACATGCGCATTTTTCAGGTACTCCTCTGCTTTTGGCAAGTTCCCAGAAGCAAAACCATTTTGCTTCTAATAGGAAGGCATTACACAATCTTGCCCACTGTAACACTCAACAATTTCAAAGGTGTAGAATGAGTAATCTCCACAAAACTTAACTATTTATTAACATATAAAATAAATTTGTGTTCATTGTTATTTTGTTAATATACCGCTTTTTTTAGGGAGTCTATAGGGTCCCATCCACTCCTGTTGTAGACCTTGTAGCTGATTTCATTAGTAATGTCATAAAGAGCTACGAAACACATCTTCAATGGGTCAGGTAATTGCTCAGTAGCTGCTAATTCCCACCTACGTTCAAAGAGATCGAGATGTTGTAATTAAGCATGGTCAAATGGTAAAAGCAAGTAATTACTGTATATATTGTGCTATGTATATGTAACAGACACATACCGATTAACCGCGTTTGTGAAGAGAGTGAGTTCATCTAGTGTTCCATAAACATCAAACATGTCGTCAATCACGTAAACTAGAGATATAGGTTTTGTGAGCTCAATCCTTTGATCTGACCAGCTTGGATCTGTGAGGCAAGCCGCTGTCCACATGTACCATTTGAGTGGTTGGTTTCTCGCAAACTTCAACTCCTTAGCCAGACCTAGGCCTTTCCACCATCTACGATAAATTTACAGAGATCTAAATTGGTTATAATAATGGATAAATGATTAGATTTAATAAAAGCTTTTGGTTGAAGTGAAAATTTGTCATATGATACAAGGTAGGTGATCTTTAGTTCAAAATTTGTCTCTATTTTACCTCCCAGCTTAAGTTTTTGGAAAAAGTGATTATTTATCAATATTAATAGAATATAATTTATAGACAATTGTAATACACATGTATGACCTAAAAATTTAAGCTTTTGGATGAATTAACAATTTATCATATGATACAAGACAGGTGATCTTGAGTCCAACATTTGTCTCTTATTACTTTCGAACTTAAGCTTTTGAAAGAAGTGATAATTTATCAAAATTTATAGATGAGATAATTGTAACAAGAGTTTATTGAAATTACTTGAAAATTTTAAGAATTTCTTGTTGGTGTATGGATTGAACCATTTTGAAGTCCATCTTTGCTAGGTCTTGTAAATGTTTTATCCAATCCTCTGTCCCTTCAAAATCGTCTAGGAAGCCCTTGGCCAAAAACCTTGGCAAGCTCTTATGATAGGGATGCTCCAATGTGTTTACGATAAGTCTAGCTCGTTGGTGATCAAGATGTTTAACTTTTGCTTCGAGGAAATGGCGACTGAAGTCTTTAGCTTCATCGAGAATATGTTCATCCCCTATATTTACCTGCGAAGCTTCATACAACTCCATCAACCCCGTTATGTCTTCAGCTAACTCCAATTTAAACTTTCCCTCCTTGTTCTTGAATTTGTTAAACACATCTGTATCATACAAATTATTAGCAGCCAGTTATTGACTTCCATACGGATTTTTCTAGTGTCTTGAACCCAAGACCTCACTCTCGGTTCCACTATTATGAAAGGAGAACATGTCATTTGAGTTAAAAGGCTGTGATAGCTAGTTTTGACAACCATAATGTAATTTAAGTTAGAAAATATGTGCACCTGCAGGAAACATGGTAGCCTTCTTGTCTCAATAATCGAAAACCAAGTGCAACCTCATGAAGATCATGATCATCACCTGCAATACAAAAATATATATATTTTTAATTAGTTGATATAAGAAAAATCATATTTAACGTATTTTCTTTAGACCTCAAATTATATTTAAATCACCCGGACCTGCATGAGCACTAAAAATCGCATACTGCCTTTGTAGGATTGCTTCAATCTCCTCTTGGTAATGGTATTCAATGCCTAGCCGCAGGATAAGATTGACCATGTTCAAACCTTCCAAAGGATCTTCAATATTCTTGCCAAGTATATTCTTGAATTTCTTTAATTTTTGCACGTATTCAACATAAAAATCATCCTGAAAAAAAAAAAAGAACATAGTCCTCTTAAATTAAAAAAAAGTTACATCTGGAAAAACAAGAAAAATAATAAATGGTGAAAATGGTTATGTAAACTTAACAGTGGAATTGTGATATTCAGGAAGAAAATTGACGGCATGATCTTGGCAAATGCTGCTTCCTTGTGCCATTTGCATACAAGTATTATCAATGAGGTTAGCACTCTTCCCAGTTTTTTGAATATTTTTGGAATATGTTGGAGGTTTGGAGAAAGCAGAGAAGGCACAAAAGAAGGCCATGGAGACTGGGAGTAGAAAAAGTAATTTTGGGCAGACAGATGAGATATGTTGATATGATGAACTGATAGACCCAATTTATAGGAAGTGCTTAATATGAAGCCAAAGACAGACTATTCCTTATTTGACCCTATACGATAAGAAATATCTTTGTATTTATTTTATTTTTGTGGCTACATATAATTAGGAGACTATTTAGGAGAGCTTTCCTTTTAGTGGATGATGCCAGCACCAACTATTTAGGAGAGCTTTCAAGGTGCGTCTGAAATCACGTGTTACACGGTCTCTCGTGATTTTGGCTTGAGATGTCTTTCCTTTGTCCAACGTGATACGTAAACTCATCAAAAAAAAAAAAACGTGATATGTAAACTGTTGAGAGGACCAAGCTCTAAAGAATTTTAGAGTTAACCACCGAACTGAAGAGGATCCTAATGCAAATTTTACAAGTGAATATGATTTTAAGGCAGAAAATCAATATTATGCACAAGTTTTGTGCTGGGGATATTTTCTTAGTCTACTACCCTTTGCCCAACAGATTCTGTTATTATTATTATTTTTTTTTTTGTTGTCTACCCTTACTATTGACTAAGATTTCCTAATCCATTATAATTACAGCAAAATGAGAGATATGAGATTAAAACCCAAGTTTTTTTCCTAAATTGATCCATTATAATTGATCCAATATAGCAGTCTTGAATATAGATGCATCTTTGTGTGACAGCTGGGGAGATGTATCATGTAGTACACTAGCGGAACAAATAATTCCTCCTTTCTCTTACGCACACTAAGGTAATCAAGAGGGAACAATGGACTACTTTATTATGTATGTGCGTTTTTTTTTTTTTTTTTTTTCATAACCACTACTTATTATGCGTTGAAAGATACAAAGGAAGAAATTATCATATGAAGTACATGGGAGACTTGTCTTGTAGTTTCCCAAGTCATCCCAAAGTGGACCTACTTAATTACAAGACTATAGCCACTCGTCATTAGTGATACACCCTTCCCTTGATTTTAAACCCTACGTGTTAATCTCTATTTATTTATTAATTACTCGAGTTCGACCACTGGTCGGACTATATATGATGTTAAAAACAATAAAAATTTACATTTATTTTCTAAAGGGTAACTATTTTCTAAGGGGTAATCCCCATGGTTTATTTTCTAAAGGTAAAAAATCAAAAACACGCCCACAACTTTAGTTCAAAATCAAATAGACTCCATAATTTTTTAATTTGAAAATAGAAGCCTCAAACAATTGAGAATACCAAAATGACTCATTTTCCCTAAATTTTCAACACATTTTTGTTTCCTTTAAGTAATATATATATATATATGATTTTAGAATATTTGTTTTGATTTTATAATTAGAAATGATGTTTAAATTCATTTTTTTAATTCATCTATCTATAAACGTTTAGACATAATCATCAAATTATAAATAAAATTTAAGTAATGGCTCCCCTTGAATATTTTTTTTGGCCCCTCCACTGAATTGTTCTATTGCGTTTTCATTATAGGAAATAAATATTCATTAAAATGTGAAATAGTTATTCCATATTTAAAAATAAAAAAATTTCATAAAATTACAAACTCTCTTTTGTTTGATGTATTAATTTAAATTTCAATTGTTTATTAACTTTTTTATGAAACATGTTAATATATCGTGATTTTATTCAAATATGTGAATTTATCATTTATTAAAAGTTATATATTTAAGGGAGATGTTGTCAGATAAGAAATTTGAACAAAGCACAATGATATTAATTTTTACATAATTGAATGTTTAATGAGACTTAAAAAGAGTACAAATATATGTGTGTTTTTTTTTAGAATTCAATAGTTGGGGGATAGGAAGTATAAATAATATTGAAAAAAAAATTATTTTAGGAAATTTGAATTGAATATGACTCAATTCTACCATTGTTTTTTGAATTAAAACCATAGATTCTCCATTAAATTATGATATACCAGATTATAAAATACATGTGTTCAATTTACGTGTTATCACCAAACATATGCATAGGAATAGTTTTCAATTACAACGTCTTGTATTCTTTGTAATACTTATTCATATTCCCAAGTAATCAATATATATATAAAAGCAGAAACCTTTAACTGAGGTTCTGCCAAGTGTCTTACAAACTGATGTGGCTGCCACATCAACAATTAAAACACCAAATTAAATTTGTCAAGTGATATATTGTTTAATAAAGCAACTGGATAATGATCAATATCAACAATTGCACCATTTCCATTTTCAAACGTCTATTGAAGTTAACTCTCTCTCTCTCTCTCTCGCACGTTCTTCGTCTTTTTAAATATTCTCTAACGTTCTCTCTCTCAGACGCCTCCTCTGAAAGGTTTAGTCCTCTGTTCTCTCTTCCCTCTCTTGACTCCTCATCTTCCCATTACACCCAACTGCCTTACCCTAGATTTCCAGCCGTTACCCACAGTCTCTGTTTGACATTAAAGACAAAAATATTTGGCATTGTAAGAGCCCCTTCTTGAACCGTTTCCAAATCTGGTGGACACCTGCATATATATCTCAAATCACTCATTGAAGAGAGCATCAAATTTCTACGATCAATGTCATTGCACTGGTGAGGCTCAATTCAGATTTCAATTTGATTATGGGTTTCCAATTTCTTTTCTTTTTTCTTTTCTTTCTCTTTTTAGATTTTGATTTGGGGTTTTGATAATTGGATTTTATTTTGGAAATTGGGGTTTCTAACTAGCGTTTGCTGATGATTTTTTTTTTTTTTCTTCAAATCCATATCTTGGATGGGAATTGCTACGGCAGAGAAATCATGGACAGTAGGGATTGTTGGTTGTGCTGAAGACAGGGAAAATTGTAAGTTTATATATAACCCATTGTCAATTTTTTTTCTTTGACGTGATTGGGTATAACTTTCATCGGGGTTTTCCTTCCTATTGTTGATATAGGGATAGTTTAAAAGGGCTTATTAGAATGATCAGTTCTGATAGGATTGTTCCAATTTGTGGTTAGGCTGCGTTTGAAGAAGGCGGAAAGCTATACGGGAAGAAAGTTTATCTCTTTGGTTGTACGGAACGTGAGTAGCTTACAGACTCCTTATAAATATTGTTTGGAGTCCATGCTTGAATTATCGAGACAATATTTTGTACCTTGATTTTTTATGGTTTTGATAATTTGGGTATTTGTTGGATTGTGTTTGAGAGTGTTTTGATTTCTGTATTCGTTTCTCAATTGCCTCATAGATCTCATATGTATTAGCAACAAATGCACTTCGATTATTACAATTTTTAATTTCTAAAGAAAGGCCATACCTCATGGTTTGTAGGTTGTTTACACTGAAATTCTGCAAAGTATCAGTTTTCATATAATATCCTTTTAGATTCCCGTGGTTAGCATTTATGCTTATTTGTTATTGTTGTAAGTTACATGTTTGATGCAATTTTTTTTAGACATCATATCTAATATTTTGTACCTTGATTTTTTATGGTTTTGATAATTTGGGTATTTCTTGGATTGTGTTTGAGAGTGTTTGTGGAAACTTATCTCAACAAAGGTTTGTTTTCTAAATTTTTTAATGTAATCAGTTAGTTTAGCCTGTTGCTTACATGGTTTTAGATGCAAATATGCATGTGTACTGTACTTCGTTTACTTAATTTTGTGTTTAAACTGCAGGGCAGAGGGTTATTGGAGAGCCAATAATAGTTTCTGGGTTAGCCCTTGATGAATCTGGGCTTTGGGATTCTGACTTCAGCACTGCAGCAAAGCAAGAACCTGCATTACTTTCATACTGAAAAACATTCTACACCACCTCCAAACATCCAGTCTCCTTTAGAAGAGGTGAGTTTCTGTTTTTTAGATCTGGAAACATGCTGCAGTATGTCATTTATTCTGACAGATTGGAAAACATTTTGTGTTTATGTTTACCTAAGGTAAATGTTCTAGAAGAGGCATCACCACACTTAAGTTTGAAGTGTCTGTATCTCTGACAGTTTTTATGATGTTTAATCCAATGCTATCACTTTAACTATTCTGTATTTCATGTCAGTATGCGTTTGGGGGTCAGGTTGGTGGTAGGTCATATTGTTGTCTTCCATACCATTACATTGATGAGTGGATACCATGCGGTCTTCTTTGATATGGAGTTTAGAAATAAATACTATAACGGAATACAAATATTTGTTTTGAGTTCATGTGTATGTGTACTTACTTGAGGTTAAGAAGTCCAGAAATAATATATCGTTAGTGGTGGTGCACCAATATTTTGTCAGTGTCGTAGGGAAATAGGACAATATTTAACAAAGAGCTTAGGAGGTTCCCTTCTCATTCTCAGTCTGCTCTCATCTGACTCCAACTATCAGGTTATCCAAGCATGCTCTTCTGGCCTGAAATCGATTGCGCTTGAGTCTGACAAATCTACTGCCAAAGTTACTCATAAAGCCCCTGACATGAGACACTCAAAGATCTCCATAACACCAATATATTAAAGGTCACGTCTTAGGCAAATCTGACAATCAAAAGAAAATATTCTGAATTTGAGGATATATAGTTCACTAGAAGCACATAGTTATAAGTAAAAATTTTGGATACTGCATGTGTAGACAATGTTTATTAAACTCATGTCATGGATAATAAGAACACCCATGTTCTTCCTGGCAACCTTTCTTAACTTTCATATTACTTAATAAACAAAATGTTGAAGTGTGTGGTTAAGGTCCCAGCTGTTATGACTGCACTATATTCTGTAATGATGAGGTAGAAACCTGCAGAATTCCTGTTGAAAGGGCAGCTTGAAGAATAACAATATTTATTTTATTATTATTATAATTTATATAGTTATTGTTAACTATATAGTATTAGCTTAACACTGACAGAATCTATCAAAAGATTTAAAAAAAAATTAAATAAAACAAAAATGAAAGTAATGCAGGTTCTTGCTTTGCTGCAGTGCTGAAGTCAGGATCCCAAAGCCCAGATTCATCAAGGGCTAACCCAGAAACTATTGGCTCTCCAATAACCCTCTGCCCTGCAGTTTAAACACAAAATTAAGTAAACAAAGTACACATGCATATTTGCATCTAAAACCATGTAAGCAACAGGCTAAACTAACTGATTACATAAAAAAAAGTTAGAAAAAAAACCTTTGTTGAGTATAACACCTAATACAGGTTCTTTAATTTTTTTTCCATATAAATACAACTTGAAACCTTATTGAACCAGCTTCTTTAATAGCATCTACAGCATTAGGTAGACCCCGAGCATGATTAATCAAGTATTTCAAATGATTCCATGTCTGTAGAGAAATTTGCTCTTCATTGGATATATTCCTCTGATTAAACAAACGTAAGACTATGGTATCTGCATAAACCACTTTAGAAGCATTCTCTGGATTTTGAAATGCAGGTGGAACTCCAGGATCCAGCCATTCAAGAGGATTAGTGGAATTGGAAGATATCGGAGTTGTCAAACCTTTGTTGGCTTCACTCATTTTGAGGGATGATTTAGAATCATCATCTACAATTATATGTGACTAACAAGTTTAAATTTGCAGCAATTATTCTTTTATTCAATCTGTCTTACTTTAGAATAGCTTAGACAAAAGTGTAGGGCAGTTTTTATTCAATTAATGTATGCATTAGATTGTCAAATGGGATTTACCATGCTGTTGGAGTAAGGTAAGACATCGGCAGAATGTTCTGTTTTGCTTTAAGTGACTAGCACAGCTTCTTTCCGAAATCCTGATACTACATATAATATAACCACTAATTACTCATGCTGGTATTTGAAGAAATTCCTATAGAAGTCTTAAAATTATGGTGTGCAACATTATAGTTTTTGTTTTTTTTTATCGTTCGTAACCCTATTTTGGAAATGATATTTTGAAGGCTTCAATCTATATTAGAACTTGATGTGTCATTTGTTTTTCTTACTATTCCCCCTATTGAGGACAAGACATGCATGTTGAAAATTTATATGTTAAAGATTTCTTATATTATATATTATGCCAAAATAAATGGAAAAGATTTTAATATGACACCAACATGATTGTTGTGTGAAGGTTTAATGTATGCATCATGCTTAGCTCTTCAATCTCATGAAACACTTATGTTATCAAGTTATTGTCGGACAATTTTATTTATGAGAATTTTAATTATGGACTGCTCTTATATGGTATAAAAGTAATAAGCTTCTTGATACTGCCATGGACTGCTCTTCAATTGAATTAATTATTTTCTCAATTGACAATAGATGGCTCTGGATGATATAGTTACAGGAAAGCAGGGTGTGCCTTGGCAAATAACAACCTTATGTAATGGAAGACCTCTGAGGTTTGCTGGCTCCAGGAATGCAAACATTTGTATTTAGTACATAAAAAAGGTGCTGTAAAAAACAAGACCCCTGGCAACCTTGGTGACAAAGTCTTTTCATGTAATACAAATTGTAGTGGTCTGTAGTGGTTAGTAGTTTTTTTATACGCTATTAATCCTACTCTTCTCTGTACTTTCTTTACCACATAACCAAAAAAAAATGTAAGTTCCTATGATATAAATGTGAGATTTCTCTCTCTCTCTCTCTCTCTCTCTCTCTCTCTCTCTCTCTCTCTCTATATATATATATATATTTTTTATATATTATTTTTTTTTTTTTTCTTTCTTTCTTTTCTTTTCAAGATTTATAAAAAGCTTAAAGAAAATGTCCATGACTATATTCAAAGGGCTTAAAAATATTTGGTCAAAGGTTGGAAATTATCTTCTTTACAAGGACATGTATTCATGTTTGTATTGATACATTGATTGTTGATGGTTTAAATGTAGATCTTATTTTTGAAAATGTATTTTTTAGTTGTGTTTACTAAGTTTTTTTTAACTAAATAATATATATTTTTTCACTTACCTTTTTATTTATCAAACAGTATTAATCAATTCCAGTCAAACACTTTTAAATAAAAACATTTAAAATAAGTCTCCTACTACTAACAAACATCTTAATAAAATATACTTTCTTAAGTGGTATAATTAATAACATTCAAATTATAATACTAACAATAACAACGGATAATAACAAAATTTTATTAAAAAAATTCAAAATATTTCTCCTACTACTAAAAGACATCTTAACAAAATATACTTCTTCAAGATAATGAAAAATAGTTAATTTAAAATATACCTCCCAAGCAGCATGACTAATAGTGTTAAAATTAAACGATCTCTTCATTCTCCTACTACTAAAAATTACACGTCTCTTCATTCTATCTTCTTCAAAGCTTGGCCTCATTCACAGTCAAACTCTGTTGCTTCTCTCACTAAAATTGGTGTTGTATTTCCATCCCTTATTGTTGTGGTCTTCAACAACATTAAAGGATCCATAATTTCGATGTGAGTACCTCAATTAATTCTTTGTTCTATGGTTCTTTTTTTTTGTCTTTCCATATCTTTTTCCATTGTCTATAGTGATACAAGTTCTGATATTTTTTTGTTTTTCTATCATAATTTTTTCCCTTCTTGCTTTTGTATGTTTGTCTGTTTTCTTATAGACAAAAATATATTTTACAAAAATATATATTAATGATATTATACTTGACAGAATATATATCAACAATCATCTTTTACTTCTAGAGCAATCTTAGAATTTTTATCATATCATATTTATCTTATTAGAGTTATAGTGGAACATTTGAACACTCAATGAAAATAGTGATATCTACTACCATTTTATGTTGAATTTTAAATACTTCACATGCAAATTATCCCGCGCTTTGCGCGGGTTATACGCTAGTTAATCATAATTACAGTGTAACATGCCTAAAATAAATTTATTTCATAGAAAGATCCTCGCCAGCTACCCCTTATACTACAAACATGTTTTAAAGGCCCGTACCGACCTAGTAAGATATTGTCCGCTTTGGCCCGAAACTTTACGATTTTGTTTATTTTTTGGGCTTCATTATGCTCACAAGTACTAAAAAATCTCATACAAGGTTATAAGACATCCCCCCTTATGAACTAAGTAAGGGACACTCACTTAAACGGTGTGAGACTTTTGCCTCACATGCTTCATCCACACTCTTAAAAGAGAGTCTTCCTCGGCTCTGATGCCGTTTGTCAAGAGGAGGACATGATTGCAAGTGATCACAGCCAGCTACCTTTACCTATGGCAAGTGTAAAACCAAAAGTCAATAACAATTTGGTGATTTGACGAGTAATAGAATTCAAATTGTCAATTTTAGAACGTTTGTAACGTTATCCATGATTCTCTCGTATTTTTACTCTTCACATCTTAATTTGTACATTCCAATCTATATGAGCAATATTCATCTAGTAAGATTTTCTATAAATGCTAATGAAATTCCTCTCTATCTCAACTTGTGAACGTTTGCAACGTTATCCATGATTCTCTCGTATTTTTACTCTTCACATGTTAATTTGTACATTCCAATCTATATGAGCAATATTCATTTAGTAAGATTTTCTATACATGCTAATGAAATTCCTCTCTATGTCAACTTTTGAGACAAAATTTCTCAAGAAAGTCTTTATGCGCCTAACACATGCATGTACCTCTAGCCTCTAGGAGACCAGGAAGGACACATGCAATTACCTCTAGCCTCTAGGAGACTAGGAAGCAAGTAAATAATAGGTTGCGAGGATCTCATCACACGTGACCAATATATTGTGAAGATCAAGTCACACATTGCATCTCTCACTAAGATCTATGCCAAGGTTACCATAATGAAACAAATTGTTTTAAACCCAAAAAATTATTTAATAATTTAGAAGTAATGCTTCTTCATTTTACATGAATGATAAATCTTATTATGAATGTAATTTAGGGAAACCTCTACTATTTTACAACCATCTTAAAATATCATTTCCCTCCATATAAAGATAAAAAATAAATTAATTAATTAAAATCTAACTGCGAGGATCACGACATTTACAAGGAAGAAAGAGTGAAAAACTATGTTGAAAGTTGAAACATAATTTTCGTCCATATGAAAAACAACAAATAGAAATCAAACTGCGAGAGATTTGCAATTTACAAGTCGCCTTAGGTAGGTGAAAATAACACCTGGATAGAAAATAACTAAGATGAACACATGACTTGCAGATCCGGAAGGACGTTTTGTTGTGTTCTGGGTGTAGGAATGTTTGTCCAAACTCCGAAGTACATGCTGATGCTGGCGCTGTACTATATATTTTCTGTTTTGTTCTTTATTTTTCTTAAAATTCGATAGTTGTGAGACAAATGAATTTGAATCATAATATTTATTGGAAGTCATAATTGAGTTATAAAACTCTTGACTTAACTACTTTATGCATGATGTATGATTCACCATAAATATATATATATATATATATATATATATATATATATATATATATATATATATATATATATTTTTCATTGACACTTATAATTCTCTCTTTAACTAACTTGCCTCGAATTTAAGGACGGAACAAGATTAAAGTCTTTAGGAGACAAAATCATGAACCAATTATTATTAACGTTTTTTTTATTTTTTATTTTTTAATTTAAAGAATGAATTTATTAATATTTATAAGGTTAAATATGCTATAAAAGAATTACAACAATATCCATTCAATGTTAATAAAATAAAAGACACAAAATATTTGTTTCTTGAGAAAGTTTAGATCCCATTTATTAAAATGGAAGTCAATGTTCTTGTTAATCCTAGAAAGAATTTATTATTGATTCTATATAAAATTTGTAGTTTTTTTTGTTGCTAAGCCTAGTTGACAATATTTATGATTCAAAATGTTCATCATGAAGTTGTAGTAGAAATCAAAAGAGTAATAGTCGATTTGTCCTCTCAGTTTTTTTGTTTTTAGAAAAAAGAGATTTGAATCCTAATTCTCATTAGGAGGGAAAATAAATAATACTAATTAAACTACTCTTACATATATGTAAGACAAAACTTTACGAACATGCAATTTCATACAGTTGAATCAAGGAGCTTGACAATTTTGTTTTGAAATAAATAAATATCATGAGTGGAGGGTTGGACTAGAACGAGAATTACCATCTATCAACTAAATTAAAGTCGGTTGCACCCAACAAAAGTTTTTTGGACGATCGACTTTGCATCTCAGTCATCTAATGTAAAAATAACTTTCTATTTTTTTTTCATATATTTGATTGGACATCCAACATGTAAAATTATCCCTCCAAAAAAAAAAAAAAAAATTGCACCCGATCTTAGCAGCCCCCAACCTCATGAAACACACATGGCGCCGGCCTGCATGCAGACAGTCTATTACCACGTGATATGTCACGTGTGTAATGGCCTATTACCACGTGATGTAGACAAATACCACCACGTGAATGTATCCCCACCCAATAAAAGAGGGTAAAAAAAGGTGCGTAAAATGCTTCACATTAAAACGTACGCAATCAATATCTAGTCACACATTATTGACAAGTCAAATGCTTTATCATATCAATTTTTTTTGAATAATTCAATAATTGAAAAAGGAATAATTTCAACACTGAATATTTTCTTTAAAACCACTCATAAACGTTAATTCAACTACAAAACTCATGAGATATCAAACATATTTATATATTCATTATTCACCTTCACATTGACATTTTAGTAAAGATTAATAAAAAATAAGTAACATAATCCCTTGACAGTGAATTCCCAAAATTTTGATGGGACTTAATAGAAGACAGTAAAAACTTGGGAAAAAGTATTTGCAAGCCAAAGGATATTGGATATTAATTAACATAATGTTTGGTGGGATTTAAAGAAGAATAGAAGATAAATAAAAAATTGTTAAAAACTTGGGACCAAGCATTATTATTTCCATTTAGCAAAAAAAACAAAAGCATTATTATTTCCAATTTCCTTTGGCTGAGGTCACGAGGCTCACCTCAAGAAACATCACGACCACAAGACTGGTCTGGTTCGTTAAGGCCATGGGACCAA
>OU015767.1:36462254-36522125 GCA_907173295.1 Fagus sylvatica
AGTAAGCAAAAGCTTGATTTTTATTTTTATTTTTATTTTATTTATTTTGTGGATGTCCTACACAGACACACTCTCATATAACATTGACTTCATATGCGCCTCTAGACTTGGAAGGCAGTGGTTGTCATCATAACTATACAACAAAGGAACTAATCTTGCAAGATTAAGAGACGCCTTAGTGAATCTTCCTGGAAATGGATTTGGAGAGAGGCACTCTTTGTTTAGGTGCTTCCATGCATCTGCAATCTTATTGACAACCTTCTCTCGTGCCTCATTGACGGAAGAGCCATGGTGTTCCTTCATATAATACTCAATGTATGATCCATCGTGGCCATCTTGACTCTCATCCTGCAGTTACATAAACCAGTATTTGAGGTGAAATTTGCATATAAGTTACATGGTCCAAGTAATATCCACTAGCATTATATTATTATCAGTCTCATAATCAAGAGATTTATAACTCAATTAACATTAACTGATATCCTTTATGAGGAGAACTAATATTCAAATTTCTCTTCTCTCAATTATCAAATTATTTAAATAAATTATCAGTATCATCAACTGCACTTGAGCACAATAAAATTTTCACGAGTATGCATGTGTACAAGACTTGTTTTTTAAACTTGATAGAAAACAATAACTCTTTTCATCCAAGTTACATGAAAGTGAAGTGTTATAATTTTTAATATACGTGTTTATGGAAAGACGTATTTGATAAACTTGATAAGAAAGGCTATACTGTCAATCTATGTTACATGGAAGTGACATATATATGGTCAATTTTGAATAAGTATTGTGTTTGTGTTGCGTTCAATGAACTAGCGACTAGATACAATACTGATTATTATTAACTATCAGATCACATGTATAGTATATATATGACATCAACTTCTTTTGGGAAATTAGATTTATTACACCATATTTTAAAGAAATGATACTTTACTTTCAAATTTGTAAAATAATTAAGACTCTCTCCCCTCCGATCTATCGTTAAAAACTTGTCAAATAAAAAATAATGTAGCTATTTATTGTGTCGAGGGTCCACAACAAAGTTGTGAATACCGTTTCGGCACCCGTTTCGGTTTGGCTATTGGAATGAAATATTTCGGTACCGGTTAATACCAGCGCTCCATTTCGGGTTTACCGCAATATATATATATAACACATTTTTACTACTGTATAAAATTATCAACTCTAAACAAGTAAAATCAAATAATACAAATAATTCTTAAGTCTTAATATCACATAACAACTCAAAAAAAAAAAAAAAGGTTTTTGATTTAGGTTAGACAAAAAATAAATATATAATATATAAATAAAACACATTTTTAATACCATATAAAATTATCAACTCTAAACAAGTAAAATCAAATAATACAAATTCTTAAGTCTTAATATCACAAAAAAAAAAAAAAAAGTGTACCGGCCGGAATTAATATTCCGCCCGAAATGGCCGAAATGACCTGGAATGGCTTGGAATTTAATCCAAGGTAGAATAGAAGGGTACCTCATACCAGTTTGCATACCAGTACTAAATATTCCACCTGTTCTGACTGGAACGGAACGGTATCCCTAACTATGGCCCATAACCATTGGTCACTATTGTCCAAACCCGACAAGTCACATGGTAGGGGCACCAGGAAAACACCAAAAAAGAATAAAGTTGTGGCTCTTATTTTCTTGGGATGATTAAGTGGACTAGGTGTCAAGGTCCACTATAGACCAGAAAATAGAAAAAGGATGTGCGTGGTGCAAATTAATTAGCGTTGATACAAAAATATTGAGTATAACACGAACTTCAATTTGACCTATCTGTTGAAAAAAATAAAAAAGACAAATAAAAATTGTTGCCTACTTACCGTGGCACTTCCCAAGTCATCCCAAAGCCTAAGAATTGTGGCTGAAGAAAATATAACGTCCGGAATGCTATCAATAAGATCTGTAGTTTCTCTGGTTATATCTTGTCCCAAAAGAAAGAAAATGTGAACTAGTACGACATGTACTCCCGAACTAATAACTCCATTCTTCAAATACTCTTCTGACTTCGGTGAGTGCCCAGAAGCAAACCACTGTGCCTCCACTAGAAATGCGTTGCACAAACTTGCCCACTGTAACAATCATATATGGAGTATCATGCTTGTAATTCTCATAAAGATGCTTTATTTATAGACAATGAATTATTATTTTGTTAATTAGCTGGTGTTATCATTGACATATATTATATACCGTCTTTGTTAGAGAGTCTTTGGGGTTCCACCCATGCTTTTGGTAGATCTTGTAGCTAATTTCATTAGTGATGTCATAAAGAGCTTTGAAACATATCTTCATGTATTCGGGTAATTGCTCAATACCAGCAAAATCCCATCTGCATGCAACAAATTATTAATTGATAAAAGTTTATCATAGGGAAAAAGAACTCTAGTTTTTCTTATAAAAGAGACTAGCAGTAATACTAAACTACAAGACTCTCAGTTAAAGAAAGGGAAACATAATCCTATAATAGATGCATACTTGTTGATAGCTTCTGTGAAGAGAGTGAGTTCCTCAAGGGTCCCATGAACATCGAAAATGTCATCTATTATGTAGATAAAAGAAATGGGTTTTGTGAGGTCAACCCTTTGGTCTGATAAGTCTGGATCTGTAAGACAAGCCATGGAACACATATACCATTTGAGTGGTTGGTCCCTGGCAAACTCTAACTCCTCAGCCAACCCTAGATCTGTCCACCATCTAAGATAATAAAGATTGATATTAGATCGAAAATAGGAAAATGTTAAAGTTGTTATTATTTTACTATATAAAAAGGACATAATAAAACAAATATAACTACTTTTTAATTTTGTATTATGGTTTAAAAATTGACACATCAATTTTGTAATCATGCATTATAGTAAAATGTTATTATCCTTTGACATTAGTGTTAACAATGATAAGGTAAACATGAGTTATTATAATACTTACTTGGAAAATTGAACAATTTCCTTTTGGTGCATGGATTGGACCATATTGAAATCTACTTTTGCTAGTTGCTGAAAATCATTTAACCATCCGCTTGTGCCTTGGAAATTACCAAAAAAGTTTTTGGCCATGAACCTCGCCAAGCTCTTGTGATATGGATGCGTCAGAGTATTCCCAACAACTTTAGCTTGGTTGTAATCAAGATGTCTCACTCTATCATTTAGGAGCCGCTGACTAAAGTCTGCAGCTTCGACAAGTGTGTATTCATCTTCTATACCTAGCTGTGAAGCTTCATATAAACTCATCAATCCATTGATGTCTTCTTTCAGTTCTTTTTTAAACTTTCCCTCCTTGTCCTTGAAGCTATTAAATACATCTGTATCAAACAATAAATGGGTAAAGTATCATAATTTATAATTCTTAGAATCATGATTAAATAATTAAATTCATCATTACCAAAAAAGAAAGTAATACCCACCAGCAGGCACAAAGTAACCTTGTTGTCTCAAAAGTCGAAAGCTTAGCGCAACCTCATGAAGATCTTGACCAAAGTCACCGTGAGCAATAGATTCTACATATTGCCTATGTAAAATTGCTCCAATCTCTTCCTGGAAGTAGTGATCTATGCCTAGGCGTTGGATAGCATCAATCATGTTTAGACCTTCAACTGGATCTTCTCCTAAGATCCCTCAGTACATTCCTGCACACTTTCAATTTTTCTTCAACTTTGACACGAAAATCACCCTGCAGACAAAGAAAGACAGCTTTAGTAATGTCAAACTTTCAAATTGTAGTCAAGTAATTAAGGAAGGGGAAGCACAGACTAAAGGTTACACAAAATTTACAGTGTCATATTTAATTCCATAGTTTTGTCGTTTTAAGGGTGTAGAAGCTAATGTGTGATCATGGGCAATGCTCCATTTTTGAGCATTAGGCAAAGAGGTCAGGCTGAAGGGGTTTGCAATTGCATTGCCAGTTTGTTGAATTCTTTTTGGAGCAATTGGAGGATTGGCGGAAGCAAAGAAAGCTTTAGTAGACAAAGCCATAGAGAATGAGTATCACCAAGTCAGTGAGAAGGAAATTTTTCTTGTGGAAGTCTGATAGCACTAAGAATAGGTGATCCAATTTATAGGATGCCATGGTTGAAAAGTAATTGGCTGTTCCTAAAATCGCTGTCATCCTACGACACCATGTTTATCACGTTTGCTCTGCTTGCTTTTGAATCTGTTTTATGTGTGCTCCACGTTGGTTTGCCTTTTTTTTTTTTTTTTACCTACACCTTAAAAGGAATATAAAGTATAAACCTTTAATTTGCCCCATTTTTTTTGTATCATATTTTTTCTTCCTTTCTAAAAAACTAAAATTTAAGATGAAAAAATATATATATATATATACATGTATCATATTGTAATTGATGTAATACAAAGTAAAATATAAAAAATGGGATATACGGTTTGTATTCCTAAAAAATATTGCACCAGTTAATCTTAGCCTCCTAATGAAAAAGTAATTTCTTAAACATTTTTTAACAATATTTAAACCAACAACCCTTATGAAAAATGTTTTTTGAAAAGTTACAAATTTCCACCTTGTTTATTAAAAAAATGTTTTTCTAACCATGTTCGATCTATGAGTGAAACCATGCTGAAATTTGGGTGCATAAGCATGACCCCCACAAACTTTTCAAGAATTAGATTTATATCCTCATATTTATCCAAAATTATTAGAAAATATATAGATGTCCCCCCGCCACACTCTTCGTATTTTTTACTTTGACTCTTGCATTCTAAAAATTCTAGTTACACCAAGTTTAGATAAATAGTCAGCATCTTAAGTCTTAATCTATTAAAAATCTCCAAAAAGAAAATAAAGTAAATAAATGAAATAAATAAAAGGAAGGAGACAAAAGGACCAAAGTGACTGTCTAGGATACATCCACCTCCACTTCCTCGGAGGCCACAATATTTTGGCCATAATTAACAGGTGCTGCATCTACACGTTTTGTGTGGTTTGAATCGTTTGAAGGAAATAGGTCGCAATTAGTCTTTTTTTTTTTTTGGCTAAATTAGGACGCAACGACTCTGGTACATTAGAATAAGAATAAGGTGACTTTGATCCTTTTGTCTCCACACAGTACTGTCGGCAAGGTTATTAAAATCGGGATTCTACCTTGAATCGTTGGAAGGGTTTCGCGAATCGAATCGTAGAATCGAATCGTGAATCGTAAGATTCTACTTTCCGTAAATAAAAAAAAAAAAATATATAATATATATATATATATATATATATATAAAATAAATAATATATAAATAATTATAATTCATAACATAGGTTAAAAAATTATTGAAAAATAAATAAGTTTTGACATAAAATTTATAAAATGCAATAAGTCATCAACTACTAAATACCAAATGACAAATTTCAAACTTCAAACTTTCAAGTTCCAAGTTTTAATACCACATAACCACAAACATACATAATGTTCCAAATAATAACACTACATAAATCAAAATATTTCCCAACTATTTTCCACAATGGTGATTTTGTGACAAAAATAACACATTACTTATTGTTCAATGTGAATAACCAAGATCTAAAAACCAAAATCATCATTGATTTGATGAATGTTGTCCTTAATGGGAGACCTTCACCATAAATGTTGTTACTTCCATCTAAATCATCCATGGGAAGATCATCAAAATCTCTTACTTCATTTTCAAGTTCACAATCACTAAGATTATGAATTTCTTTATAAATTTCAAGTTCACAATCACTAAGATTATGAATTTCTTTATTTTTATTAAATGGGCGGGCTAGTGGGCTGGGCTACTAAGTACTAACATTAACATACTAAAATGGAGGGCTTCTCTTAAAAAAAAAAAAAAAAAAAAAAAGGGCGGGCTACTTTTTATCAAAAAAAAAAAAAGGGGGGCTACTAACATACTAAAAAGTAAAAATCAGCCCAATACAAGCTAAATTTTCATTGGAGGCCCAAAAAAAAAAAACCCAAAAAATCCGAATAAACCTTGTGCAGTAGAATCGTATAGAATCGGAAGCAAATCAGGATTCTAAAGATTCTAAGATTCAAATCGAGATTCTATTAAGATTCTATCACCTTTAAGATTCAGTTAAGATTCGAATCGTTTTCATAATGTTGAATCGTAAAATCGTAAGATTTTAAGATTCGAATCGGGATTTTAATAACCTTGACTGTCGGTCGGGCGCCATTTTTTTATAAAATATCTCTTATTTGTAATAAAATACACAGAAATACATGTCATTTGTATTAAAATCTCTTATTATTTTTTTTATTATAAATGACATGTATTTTACCACAAATAATATATATTTTACAGTTTTATCAAAAAAGAAGCATTTTAACATAAATCACACATGGATTCAAATCCCATGCAATACATGTTGTTTAGTTAAAATTAAATGGGTTAAGTTTGAATTTTATTTGGTTTTTAAATTAATTGGTTGAGGTTGAAAGTTACTTTTTTTTTACTTTTAATTTCAACCACACATGTATTGCATACTCCATACAATACTTCAATCTCTCACAGGGTCAGTCCCACGAGGGTACTGAGAAGTATTTTCTTGCTTTAATAATGCTAGCGAATTTTTATCTTTTTTTAATTTTTAATCACTTACATAAATAATAGGCTGGTGTTATTTCTGCCCAGTTGTTGTAAATACTAAATAGTGTTAAATGTGCACCATCATTTGATATTTTTGCACCAATAATACAGAAATAACAACTATTGATACAGAAATATCATTTCCCAAATAATATAACTGTCAAGTATATCAATCGGTTTCTAACCTTACTGTCTCCGTAATTATCATTTGTGTCCATGTGGTTCGATGTGGTATCAGTTTACACTTTACACAACTTCTCAACAACCTTTGTACATTATTATTATTTTTTAATAGCTCATTTTTAATATCACTGCCTTGTATATCCATCGGTTTCTAACCTTATTGATTCCATCATTATCATTTGTTTACATGTGGTTCGATGTCGTATCAGTTTACATCAACTTCTCAACAACCTTTGTACATTATTATTATTTTTTAATAGCTCATTTTAATTATTATTTTTAAATGGAATATATATGTTATGAAATGCATATATATTTCATTCAATCCAAAGTTTTTAATAGTGTTTTAAAATGTAGCATATAAAAAATAAGGGTGCTGTTATTTCCACACCCTCTTATTATATATCCGCACTAATAGTGCGGAAATATAAAAAGCCGGTGTGAAAATAACATTTCCCAAAAATAAATACAAGTATATTACATATTTAAATAAATAGTCTTGTACTAAAAAGGTATCTATAAATTTCAGATTATTTCTTTTATAATATTCCACAATAGTAGCATAGTTATAATTTTGTATGATATTATAAATAAGTGCTAATTGACCATGCTGATTGAGTAATTTAGAATATTTTTACTATATATGTTTTCAAATTTTAACCGTGCTTTAAAAAAAATATATGAAAACTAAATTATTTATTGTCTCATAAAAGTATGATTTAAATTCTATTTTTTTTTTTTTAAAGATGGTGTGTGTGTGTGAGAGAGAATAAAATCTAATAATCTAAATTACAAATATATATATATTATTCCTTGCACCATTTAAGAATTTCATCTAGTTCTTGTATATCCAATACATTACTTCTAATAATGCCCATTCAATCCTAGGATTAGTTGCATTTCTATATATGTATACATTTGAAGTTGCTTAGATTACCCGTTATTCATTTTATGGATAATATGCAATTACATCTATTGCTCTTATATTTTTGGTCGATTTCATTTCCTTATTGTGAAAAGGGTCGGCCCCAAAGTTTATGTTGCCTATAGGAGCAAAACCAGAAATTTAATCTTTGAGTAGACACCTTTAATTTTGACATTTTTAAGACTTTATTTGTGATATACATTTTATTTTATAGTTCAAACACACTTTATTTCTCAAGTAGTGTCTCTCTCTCACTTTCAAGTTTCAACTCTATTTCTCTCTTTTCTCCCTAACTTCGCTTTCTCATTACGAGCCTGCGACTTTGGCATGTATTTGGGGTTTATTCTCTTAGTTTCATACTCATACATCACTAATTTATGCTCATTAATCGTTAAACTTCTTCAAGTAATGTGCTTCTTTTTACTATTTTTTGATATATAATTTATTCATTTGTATTTTCTCTGTGAATAGTGTTTCTAATTAGGATTTCTTATTATAATTTCAGTTCAAAATTATTATTTTCATGGCTATTATTATGGAACAATTTTGAGAAATTTGTAGTAGATATGGTCTAATTTGAAGAAACTTTTCATCCCTAATCTTATTGAAAATTGTAATTCGGTTTATATATATATATATTTAAGGTCCAGTTAAGCCAATAAAGCAACTAATACCATGAATAATTTCTTGAAAACAAAATCGATTTTGTCGCAAGATTCATCTCTTAACCAAAAAACTAGTGTCAGTGATTATTCTTCCAAGCAAAATCGTATTGACTTTATAACTCTTTCCACAGGTCCAAGATTACAACAACAATAACAACAACAAATCAGAGTATTATCCTAAAGATGAAGATGAAATCAGAAGAGCATATATGCATAAAAAATCTTTATCAACAACCTCTTAGCCACAAATTTTGGTAAACGAACAATGGTGAAGTATTGCGTCGATTTAACAATGAATTGAATAATCCCACTGAAAAAATATTCTGACTACTTCACTGGTCAAATTAGATTAGTGAATTGCTTTGCTGTTGAATGTGGGAGGTTACCATCTCCCAGATTACACTACATAGATATAGCAAGTAGAGCGTATGTAAGTGACTAAAGTTTGTGCCACAAGCTTAGATATATGCACGTCAAGGAACATCTACAGTACTCAGCTCATTTTGTTGTATAACAACACTACTAAATAATAACGACTTCATATGCTCCTCTAAACTTGGAAGGCGGTGATTGTCATCATAATTGTACATTAAAGGAACCATCCTCGCAGCATTAAAAGAAACCATCTTAAAAGATGCAGGAAATAGATATGAAGAGAGGCATTCCTTGTTGAGGCACTTCCATGCATCTGAAATCATAGATATTATATGCTCTGTTGGAAAAATGGTTAGGAGTGAATGAGAAATTGCCTCCTAAAAGTGGGCCAAGCAGACCCATGTGGGTTAGGCCCAGTCCATTCAACTTATGTATTTATTAATGCATTGTTTTTCCCCAAATGTTGTGTCTTTTCTGAAGAGGTATGACTCTATCTATAAATAGAGTGTCCCCTCATTCATTTAAATTACTTACCAACTTATACCTTGAGTTAGTTATTTCCTACAACTTTGAGAGTCCCATTTGCATAAAGAGAGAGAAAGAGACACTTGTTACGTTCGTTGTGCACGGAGATTGCTTGTGCTTCTTCTGCGTGCGAAGATCATTTTATCCTGGGAGACAGACGTCCATGAGTCTCAAAGCACCACTAAGTTAATAGTGTGAGGGGCGCAATCTGTTTTAAGGACATAGCGTCAAACGCTAGACTTGATCTATTCATTCTGCATTCACTGTGAGTTTTTATTGTTTATTAACTGTGACAGATTTCTTGTTGTTATTATTTCTTTTACAGAATCACATGATATATACTCAACAATCTTAAAACAGATTGACTTATTCTTTTGAATTTGATCTTGTGGTTCTTTAAAAATAAAATTGGCAAAGTAGTTTGCGGATTAATCTGTGCAGATTGTTTTATTACAAACACTAGAATTGTTTTTATTCCGTTAGTTGCGTAAACAGTGTTGGTTTCATTGTTTGCGTTAACATTTGTTTTCAGTAATTTCATACTGTTTGCGAAAACCAATTGTATGTGCTTCTTTCAATTGGGTAAAATATAGATTGTTTCGATTGGTTGAACGTATTGTAGCCGAAACGTGATTATTGTTCAAAGTTCATAACAGTGAAAATTTAAGTTATATATTACGGTTACATACGGTTATAATGATTGTTAGTTTTGCTTTTGCAAGATTAATATATGTGCTTGTTTGTTTTGGTTTTTCCGAAACAGTGAAAGTTTTGCTTTTGCAAGATTAATATATGTGCTTGTTTGTTTTGGTTTTTTCAAAACAGTGAAAACTTTATTTACGGTGACTTTTGTTGTTGAAGTATATAAGTTGTTTGCGTAATATATTTATTTTGTATATATAACTTGTTCTTTGTCTATTTTGTCTTTATTAAATTCATTTATAAATTAAAATTTCTGTGAATTTTTGAGAATTTTGTTTGAAAAAAATTTTGTTTAAACAAAATGTCTATTGAACAAGTGTCTGAAATAAATTTGGTAAAAAATACCAATGAATGGTGGGTGGACACTGGGGCTACTCGTCATATATGTTCAGACAAGAAAATGTTTTCTACATATCAATCTGTGGGATATGGAGAACAACTTTTCATGGGAAACTCCTCGACTTCTAAAGTTGAAGGAAAGGGAAAGGTGGTCCTAAAGATGAGTTCTGGAAAAGAACTGACCCTCAATGATGTGCTGCATGTGCCAGACATTCGTAAGAACCTTGTTTCAGGTTCTTTGTTAAGCAAGAATGGTTTTCAGTTGGTCTTTGAGTCTGACAAATTCTTACTCACTAAGAGTGGAATGCTTGTGGGAAAAGGGTATTTAAGCGATGGGCTTTTCAAAATGAATGTGATGACCATTGTTCCTATTAAATGAGAATAAGAACAAATCTTCTGCCTATTTGCTTGAGTCATCTAATGTTTGGCATGGAAGATTGGGTCATGTTAATTTTGGAACTTTGCATAGATTAGTCAATTTAAATTTATTGCCAAAATTTCAAATTGATACTAATCATAAATGCGAAACTTGTGTGGAGGCTAAATTAACGAGAACATCCTTTCATTCCATTGAAAGAAGTAGTGATCCTCTAGAATTAATACATAGTGATGTATGTGATTTGAAATTTGTTCAAACTAGAGGAGGTCGGAAATATTTTGTCACATTCATAGACGATTGCACAAGGTACTGTTATGTGTACTTGCTAAGGAGCAAGGATGAGGCATTAGAGAGTTTCATTCATTATAAGAAAGAAGTTGAGAATCAACTCAATAAAAAGATAAAGGTTCTTAGGAGTGATAGAGGTGGGGAATATGAATCACCTTTTGGTGAGTTCTGTTCACAACATGGTATTGTTCATCAAACCACTGCACCCTATTCACCTCAGCAAAATGGAGTTGCTGAACGGAAAAATAGAACCTTGAAGGAGATGATGAATGCTATGCTGATAAGTTCTGGATTACCACAGAACTTGTGGGGGGAAGCTATTCTTTCTGCTAATTATATTCTCAACAAGTTGCCTCAAAAGAAATTAGACAAGACACCTTATGAATTATGGAAAGGCCGAACGCCTTCCTATCAATTCTTAAAAGTGTGGGGGTGCTTGGCTAAAGTGGCGGTTCCTATTCCCAAAAAGGTAAAGATAGGACCAAAAACAGTTGATTGTGTTTTCATTGGTTATGCCCATAACAGTAGTGCATATCGATTTTTGATTCATAAATCTGATATTCCTGACATGCATGTGAATACAATTATTGAATCTAGGAATGTATCATTTTTTGAGGAAATATTTCCATGTAAACCTACACAAGAAACAAATTCCCTTAAAAGGAATTTGGAATCTACGTCTAGTACCTCTCATGATCAAGAGTTGATGGAAGAGAGGAATGAGGTTGAGCCTAGACGTAGTAAGAGGACAAAAACGTCAAAAACGTTTGGTCCAGATTTTCTAACTTTTATGTTAGAAGATGAACCTCAAAGTTTCAAGGAAGCAATGTCTATGCCAGAGGCTCCTCTATGGAAAGAGGCTGTCAATAGTGAAATTGAATCCATCCTACAAAATCATACTTGGGAACTGGTGGATCTGCCACCTGGTTGTAAACCTCTAGGATATAAATGGATATTCAAGAGGAAAATGAAAGCTGATGGATCTATTGACAAGTACAAGGCACGACTTGTTGTAAAGGGTTACAAACAAAAGGAAGGTGTGGATTACTTTGATACATATTCACCAGTTACAAGAATAACATCCATTAGAATGTTAATTGCTATTGCAGCGTTGTATAACCTAGAGATACATCAAATGGATGTTAAGACTGCATTCTTGAATGGTGAATTGGATGAAGAGATTTATATGGAACAACCAGAAGGGTTTATTGTTCCTGGAAAAGAAAAGAAAGTGTGTAGACTTGTGAAATCCTTGTATGGATTAAAGCAAGCTCCAAAGCAATGGCATGAGAAATTTGACAATGCAATGATGTCAAATGGGTTTAGAATCAATGAATGCGACAAGTGTGTGTATGTCAAGAATACCACAAGTGGCTATGTCATTGTATGTCTCTATGTTGATGATATGCTCATTATGGGTAGCAATAATGATATCATTAAAGCTACCAAAAGGATGTTGAATAGTAAGTTCGACATGAAAGATTTAGGTGTTGCAGATGTAATACTAGGAATCAAGATTACTAGAACATTTGATGGACTTGTCTTATCTCAATCACACTACATTAAGAAGGTACTTGAGAAATTTGGGAGATATGATGACAGTCCAGTGAAAACACTTATTGATGTAAATTTACATCTAACTAAGAATAAAGGGAATGGCATATCTCAATTAGAGTATTCTCAGATAATTGGCAAGCTCTTGTGATAGGAATGCTCTAGCGTATCTATGATAAGAATGGCTTGTTGATGATCAAGACAGGACGCCCATGTCGTAAGATATTGCCGACTTAAGTCTCCAGCTTCGTCTAGTATGTATTCTCCTTCGATGCTTAACTGAGAAGCTTCATATAACCCCATCAATCCTTTTCTATCTTCGAGTAAACTTGCTTTAAACTTCCTCTCCTTGTTCATGAAGTAGTTAAACAACGCTACTAAAAATAAATAAAATCAACGAAAAAATAAGCACAATCAAATTTTTCTTTTTAAATTACACCAATAGGCACAATAAATATAAAAGTGCAACAGGATTTAAATTACTATAATAATTAATAAAAAGTTATAGACTAAAATTACCAAAAATAAAATTTGATCATTTTAGATGTTTTCACGGTATTCAAGGAAATTTTAGTCATTTTGGGGGATTTCTTTCATATTGGCTTCTGTAGTTGTGATGTTTCAAGGGAAGAGACAATGTGTTATCATGGGAAATGCTCAATTTGTGAGCACTAGGCAAAGAAGTGAGGCTGAAGGGGTTTGAATTGGCTGTTTGTGTGGAATTGATCTGTTTAGAGCAATTGGAGGATTGTATGAAGCAAAGACGAGCTTAGTAAACAACCCCATAAAAAAAAGAGTAATGCTAGAGACACAACCAATTTTATTATCAAATCTTTACAAACTGACGTGGTATCTTAGGTGGAATATGACACCTCATTAATTTAACATTTAAATTACAGATAATTCATTCATTATTAAGTAAAAATAAATAAAAATTCTCAATCCTCAATCCTACCCACCCGTTCCTCTCCCCATCTCAAATCCACCCATCCGCCACCACCACCAAGTCGCCGTCGCCACCACCTAGACTAATTCCACTTCAAAAAATGAAACCCCACCCAATCCACCATGGTGGCTGGACTCTCCACAAATCTATAATAGATAGCCATGACCCCATGGAAGTAATACCAAAGCTAAACATAACAACAGCCACTAGATAAGTGGACCTCTATGATTTCTTCTTGGCCAATTTCTCTGCCACATGTAAGGATGGGATCTACGAATTCATACCATCATATTCAAGGCCTTTATCTTTGAGATTCGCCAACTTGGTATTTCGCTTATGGTCTTCCATGATTACATAGACGATGAAGCAAGGTTTTCTTCTGGTTTTGATTGTGTTGTGGCAAAAACCTGAGGGAGCAAAGAGGGTTGTGGGTTTGGAAGAGACAGAAGGGCTTGGGGGTTATGGTTGTGGAGAGTCCAACCACCGTGGTGGGTTGGGTGGGGCTTCTTTTTTTGAAGTGGATTTAGCCTAAGTGGTGGCGACAGTAGACTTGGCAGTGGTGGTGGCAGATGGATGAAACTGAGATGGGGAAGGGAATGGGCAGGTGGGGTTGAGATTTTTTATTTTTTTTACTTAATAATAAATAAATGACCTGTAATTTAAATGTTAATTAATGAGCTATCATATTCCACTTAAGATGTCATGTCAATTTGTAAAAGTTTAATAGTAACATAAGTTGTATCCCTAGCATTATTCTAAAGAAAAAGTATCACAATTCACAAAGTGATATGGGAGAGGGAGGGGAAAGGAAACTTTTCTTTTGGGAGTTTGACTTTGACGCTATACGTTGAATACTTCATCCTATGTATAGGATGCAGTGCTTGATGTTTCATAAACGCGTTTTAATACTGTGGAACCATGTTTAGCACGCCTGAAGAGGGAGGGGAAAGGAAACTTTTCTTTTGGGAGTTTTGAGTTTGACGCTATACGTTGAATCAGTGGCGGCTCCAGAAATTTTTTTCAGGGTGTTCATTAAAAGTTTTTCTCGATTTTCTTGAGTATGAGATACATCTTACGATATAAGTGATTTATTTATCATAAATTTGTATGTAGTACTAAAAAATTAATAAATGATAGATTATAAGGTATTCAACATGTAATGTGAGGACAAATAGCTAATTTTATTAATTCTCAATATGAATTTATTAAGCTATTTTTTTTAGGACATAGAAATCTTAATCTGGCCTAATTCTAATTTGTAAATGTAGGAGATTGAATTAATCCATTAATTTTATTAGGTCTCATTAGGAATTTGTTAAGTCATAAATTTAAGATTAATTAAACGTACTATCCACTATGCATATAACTTTGCCATTAATAATATTTTTGTTTAATTTTGTGGTAAAATTTGTCTTCTCACTTTTTTTTTTTCCTTCCCTCCCTTTCATATTTCTTTATATATTATTTTTTCCCTCAACACACATACACTAGTCACAAGTCATAAGTCCCCTTTTTCTTTTTCCTTTCTTTTTTCCCTCCTCAATTTTCCCCACCACATATTCACACACCCCCTCCCCACCACACGTTTCACACCTACACCCTCTCTTTTCTTGTTTCCCTCAATATTCCTCTTTTCTACCGTTCACATATTCACTGGGTTTGTTCATTTTTTTTTTCTTCTTTTCCCAACACACTTTCATGAGCCCAAGTTTGCTGCTGAGTTTCTTTTTTTCTTCTTGAGGTGTCACTAGGGTTTGTTAATCATTTTTGCTGAGTTTGTTGAGAAATGAAAAAGTTAGGGTGTTCAATTTCTATTTGAGAGTGTTCAATTTTTTAATTAAGAGTGTTCATTGTTCAAAATCTACATTATTTTTTATTTTTTTCCCATACTTCTTAATTTTTCTTCCGAAGTCATGGCCAACAAGTGGCACTGCCTTGAATACTTCATCCTATTTATAGGATGCAGTGCTTGATGTTTCAGAAACGCGTTTTAATACTGTGGAACCATGTTTAGCACGCCTAAAGATGTTAGTGTTCAATTTGATAACTTGCTCCTATCTTTGTTCTAACATTCTTGACTGGGATTATTGATTTGAAACGGATAAATGCTGTTTTACTGTATATCCTGTTTGGTGGTGTTGAAAATAATTTATGGATATATATATGAATGGGATGATGTGTATTTGGTGATGTGTAACTATCATCACTTTTGAAATACTAACAAAAATTAATTAATTAAATAAATAATAAATGAAGAATAATATCAGGTACACAATATTTTTTTTATAACTTTTTTCGCATTTTCTTACATGGCCTATTGTCACTTGGATTCATCCTCTCTCCTATATTTTTTTTTTAATAAAAAATAGCTAAATTTAACTAATGGTCGTCCTTAGAATTTTAAAAAATTGTACTATATTTATGTAAATGATTAATGCATCACTTGTTTTCCTCTTATTACTCTTATATCATATTTTGCCCATTCAATCAAAATGTATTCAATGTGTATTTTCCTAAAAATAGATAAGTTTATATAAATGATTAATACATTATTTTTTTTCTCTTATTACTCTAATGCCATAAGTAGTTCATTAAACCAAAGCATATTCAAGATATATGTTCATAGAAATAGACAAGTGAATCTCTTTAATAGAAGTTTTATTTATTTTCCAAAAAAAAATCTCTTATTTGTATTTGGAGAATTTGAGATATAGACACCATGTTTTTGTTTTTTTTTGTTTTTAAAAGAAATAACAATTGCGAAATTTGTTGTTAGGAGTCAGATATCCATATTGCATTTGTCATCTATGAAAAATAAGATTTTTCTTTAGTTTTTGTATTGACAACTGAATATGTTTAAGAATATAAGTGATGTTTATTATTTAAATTATTTTAAATTGATTAAAATTTTTATTGTTTCATAATTTTTAAACTATGGTATACTCTAACTGATGTAATCTCTAAATTATTTAACAAAAAAAAAAAAAAAAAATGTTTAAAATAATATTAATTATGATCGATATGATTTGAAAGTAGTTCACAATTTGAAATTTGAATGAAAAATAAAAATAAAAAAATTAGTAAAGACTAGCTTAGTGTAAATATTTTTGTTATATATGAGAAAATAGCATATGTTAAATTATGATACATACATATTTTATGTAAGACTAACTTAGTGTAAATTTTTTTCATTCTATATGAGAAAATAATATATGTTAAATCATTATATATACAAACATGTTAAATCACTCACAAGTTATTCTTTGAATTTTTAATTTTCTTTTATATATTTATTTAGCTTTGCAACGCTCACAAAGATTCATTCACCCCTCCAACCACATGTTGACAATATACCTATAACATTGTCTTATGTCGTTGTCTTCCAATTCTCATAACACTATCATCAACGGATGCCTTCTGACAAATGGTGCCACTCTCCTCTGGTTGTCGGTGTCATCTTCTTTTAACTAGTAACAATTGCCACCTTCGAAGTCTATCTTGCGTATGCCATCCTCAAGCAACTGATCTTTTGTTGATGTCCCCCAAGCCACCGGTGTAGTCATCGATCCTCTAGCCCGATCACCTATGCATACATCTTTCGGCCACAATAGTTGTCTTCCTACCTCAATGCATTGTCGACCATCGTTGTTCACTGTTGACAACGGATATCTTACGTGTTCAACTTTACGTCAAGCTCGATCAATTGTACATTTGATCCAATTTTGTCTATTCTCCTTCATGATTACATTTTCTTTATAAAGTCAAGATATCCTTACGCTTCCAACTTAAGTTTGAGGGTGAATACTAAGTTATTAGTCTAGGTTAAATATACCTATACAATTGTAATATTGAACTATAATTACTTGTACCACACAGGCGCGCGCACAAAAAAAAAAATAGCATCAAACTTCATAGTCAATTTCCGCACCATTTTATGATATTTCCACATCATTTGGTATGAAAATATAAAAAAAAAAAAGAAGATTTTTTACACCACTTTTTCATATTTCCTCACATTTACATTTGGTAAATAGTTTTGGCTCTTCCCAATATACCATTATTTAGTTGCGTGGGCCCAAGGCCGACCCAGCCTTTAAGCCATTTAAGCAATGGCTTGAGGTCTCCAAATTGGAAAAGGTCTCAAATTTTTTATGATCCATATGTAATATATATTAATAAAAAAACCTAATTTTTTTTTTCTCTCTCCGTTTCTTTCTCACTTCACATCTATCACTCCCTCAACGTAACGTGAGTCTGTTTCTCTTTCAGTTCTTTTCTTTTTTCTCTTCACAATCTTTTTCTCAGTTTTTTTGTAAGAACTCTTCATGAGTCGTGTTAAATGAAAATATATAATTATTGGTTGTGGCCAACATCAAGCCACGTGCAATTTAATTTTTTTTCTTTTCTATTTTTTATATCATGAACCAATGGTTAGATCAAGTCTTTTGCATTTATTTTGTCTGATAGGTGAAGCATGGAAGCCATGTGGATTATTGTGATGACCTTGAAAAAAATCAAATATTTTATTTGATGGGTATAGGACCTTTTTTTTTTAATTGTGATTAATAATTTTGAATAAAATTTCATAAAAAATTCATAAATATAATATTAATTTAATTTAGCATTGAATGAAAAAAAAAAAGGCCTCAATTTTATATTTGGCTTAAAGTCATCAAAAAGTTTGGACCGGTCCTGCATGAGCCTCCTCTTGTAGGAAGGTTTTGAATTATCTCTCTCTTCTGTTCCTCCTGTTTCCATAATCAATTTCGTACTTTGCCTCTTCTTTCTTTCTTTTTTTGATGAAATCATGGTCTCTTCTTTTGAAAAAATTATCTCATGTTTTGGATGTATACAGCGCCCCCTCGTAACAGATTGGATCCACATATTTATAGTCCCACATGTTGTAAGGGGATGCTGTATAGATCCGAAAGAGGAGATACTTTCTCCTTCTTTTGGTACTAGTTTTGCCATTCCCAATGTAACATTATTTAGCTTTGTGGGCCTCCTCTTGTAGAAAGGTTTTGAATTATCTCTCTCTTCTGTTCCTCCTGTTTCTATGGTCAATTTCGTACTTTTTCGTACTTGGCCTCTTCTTGCTTTCTTTTTTGGATGAAATCTCTTCTTTTGGTACTTTTTGCCTCCCAATGTTTTGATGTGGCCTCCTCTTGTAGGTTGAATTATCTCTCTCTTCTGTTCCTCCTGTTTCTACAAGCGGCCTCTTCTTGCTTTCTTTTTTGGATGAGATTCTTTTGGTAGCACCCACATTATTTAGCTGCGTGGGCCTCCTCTTGTAAAAGGTTTTGAATTATCCCCTCTTCCTCCTGTTTTGATCTGATGAGAAGCTTCCCTTTAGAATATTAAGGCACTATATTTTATTAATTTTTCTCTGTCAATTAATTTTCAATCTAACAAGAAATTTCATGTTTTCTTCCATCTTTGCGTCCAATAATGCAAATATATACAGAGCCACAATGAGATAAGACACAAAATCGATAAATCTACCTCCTATGGACGAACAATTTTTTTCCTTAAAAAAAATCAAGTCATTCTCAAGCACCACAAGCCATAACCGAACATCTCCTTAATTCCCCTATTAGCCGACACTCCCATCATCATTTTCTCATTAAATTTTCAAATCTAACTTAGATTTCAACTAGCTATGTGACATAAGTCTCAATTTCACGCGAGAAAATTGAAGTTTTATGAAAAATTATCTAATATTTCGAAAGTAATACATGATTATTTCTTTAATACGAATGGTAGTCCTACCATGAATTTAATTAAAACGACTCACTATTATGGAAGAAAAGAGAACATTGCTCTCGAACATTGCTATAGACCACAAAAATGAGATAAAGGCAAGAGTGTTGCTTATGTAACAAAATGAGATAAATGCTAGCGATTTTGGGGATATAAGCCCTGACCCTTGGGAAAGAAATAAAACAATATTTTACGTATTAGATTGTATACAACATTGTAGAGTTATTCATGTGTACAATAACAAGAGGGTTAATTGCTTATGTAGCTCATTCGACAAATTGTGATTTCGTTCTCTCTTGAACTCTACATTTAAATTAAGTTCTTTATATAGCCATTAATTAATTGTACCGCCGAAGCAATTCAAGCTCGCGCAGAATGTATAGCCATTCTTCTGATGATTTAAACTTTATACTATCAATTTAATATTATACTGGCCTACAAAAGTAGTAACAATTAACAAACTAAAGTACTGCTTATTTCTTTCTTGGTTTTTCCGAAGATTTGTGATTAGGCTGTTTTAATCCTTTTTTTCATTTTCTTCTATCTTGGCATGAAGAAAAGGTTATTGTAGTTAAGATTGACGACTTTTCAATTTTCAACTTGAACCTGCTAATGGAATCAGATTTGGAAGAGCCTGTCCTGTTTGGATGAGTGTCTAAGATTTGAAGCCATTTGATGTCTCATAATGATTTGTTATCAGCTCTGTTACACTAGGAGCAACTGGAAATATATGAAAACATATTTCATTACAGTGACTAAAGGTTTATATGCTATTTGCTTAAACATTGTTTGAGCAATCAAAGAGAAACTTAAATAACCTCAAAGAGTTAATCTAGCCTTAGTGTGTCCTAAGACCTTATGAAATCTATGAGATCCTGAGTTTCAAACCTCTAACCAATATTTTGGGCCCGCAACCAAGAGATTCCTCCATTGAATTGTGTGTGGGACAGAAAGACTACACACATTCGGAGAAATAATCAAAATCTCCAAGAAATTTTGAATACCCTCACTAGCCAAAAAAAAGTACTAGAGAGAGGAAGAAACTTAAATTATATGTGTAATAGTTGAAAAACTCATGAGTGTCTACTGTCTCCTAAACGTGCCTACAGCAAGGGGCAAAGATTTTTTTTTTTTTTTCTTTGTGAGGTCTAGTTGATTGACATGGGTCATCAATAAGAATGAAAAATCTGTCATATTATACAAAGTGTTTTTTTAAGCAAAAGAATTATATGCAATTCAAAATATATTTTTAACTGTATAATGTTTCCATAGCTAATTTCACTTTAATTTAATGAAAATGAGTAGAGAAATATTAAAAATATCTTCTTCATATTTGTTTTATAAAAAAATCCAATCCATGTCACATCAAAGGTTTTTAAAATTTGTGGCCTTCAATTCTTCAAATTTTTTGATTTAGCTTGTGTGGTACAAATTAGTGGACATGATTGATACTTTGTCCGACAACTTTGTGGCCTAGCTTGTGTGGTGAATGCCACTTTGTAACCACTTGGGTATTCGGCCTAGTGGTAATCCCTTTTCAAAAAACTCCTTGGTGTGGGTTCGATCCCCGAGATTTTCAAAATATATGTGTGTGTGAGTTTATATTAGAATTTTTATCATATTTCAAAAAAAAAAGAATGCCACTTTGTAAGTTATTGTCCACTGATCAAAAAAACATTGTAAGATATTGTCCGTGTAGGGGCTGGCCCAAGAACCTTGTGGTCATGGGCTGAGGGAGGGGTTGAGGCTTCTTATAATTTTTAAAAAAAATAAGAAGTTATATATAAAATTTAATTAATGGTCCTATAAATTTTATAATAAAGATGACAAATATACAAGTCTAGTTCAAGAACATTTTCAATTATATCAAAAAAGAAAAAGCAAAAAAAAAAACATTTTCAATTGATAGACATGTAAGAGTGCTTAATTGACCGATGATTGCTTTAAGATGATAAGGAGTTTTTTGTTTTTTTTTTTAGATGTGACTTTTCTATGACATTTTGATTTGATTTAAGATGAATGTCGTGCATTAAGAAAATTAATCATAAGATATTAAAATCGGCACGTGAATAAAATTAAATCATAAGATATCACAATTTACATGTGAATCTTGCCAATGGCTTTTTGTTGACACGACGTCTCCTTTATGGACTTATTTGGTGTATCCCCCTATTTAGTCATTTAGGCCTTTAGACTATAATAATGGATTGATGATGTGAATACTCTATTGACTCTTTTTAAATAAAATGTGAATAGTAAAAAACTCTCCCTTGTAGAGTAATTTTGAAACTTTAGAGGATTTGAATCCAAACATATATACGAAACAAAATCTTTGTCCCGACCACTGTGGCAGGAAGAGGATGGATTTTGGTCGACCTTCACTTACCCCACTCCAAAAATATTTATTAAAATGTCATTAATCTTTTTATAATTACAAAATTGTCATGGTAACCATTACAAACTTTGTATATATATTTACTTTTGTTTTTGATTTAATGGAATGTTGGATAGATTCGAAGTTTGTATTATTGTTTTGTTAAACATTCTGATTTGAAAGTTGTATTAGTATTAAATATTTGGTTTGTATTATTTCTTAATAGAGATTTAAATTTATGTTATTATGTTGGCATATAGAGATTTTTTATTATTATCTAATTAAAAAATTTAGTCTAATTTTTTTTTTTTATATTAGTTTTAAAATATTCCTTTATATTATTGAGATTGAGAATTATTGTTTGGTAAAAAATTTGTTTATGTTATTAAATATCAATCTTTGTATTATTATGTTTTAAGTGTCGGGCAGAAAGGGACCCTATGAGATATGGGCCAGGGTAAGGTGAGATCCGGAAGAAAAAAAATGGGGAGGGATAGGATTGACACCGGGTAAAGATGGAAGAGAGAAAACTAAATGCTAAATGTTTTGAAAGATAAAAAGTCAGACGCTCAAAAATGATAAAAAAGCTCACCACCTAGGAAACTTCAATGGAATACAGACTATCCCAACCCAAGAGAGTTTTACAAAGGATACAATGCTGAAAAATTTCACCATTCAATGGAATCCACCAAAGAGAATCAAAATTTTGAAACAGAAAAGTCTGTAATTGCATTCAAATATTCGTTACTAAAGTCTGTCTTCATCAATTACACAAACACATAGATATGGTTGTTTAGAACAGTCCTCCAAGCATAAGAGAAATTAAAAAAAAGTGCAGCTAGTTCCAAGCCATAGAAGAAATAACTACCCCTAGTTTCAAAACATGCATAAAAGAAATAAACTTTATTGTTTCCATATTCATAGATAGCTGAAATGACCCAAATCCAAGGTAAAATTCCGTTGGCTTGCAGGCTCTCTTCTGGGCTAGTTCAGCACATTCCTGTTGCTTTTAATTTTTTTCTCATATTTATTAAGCAAATTCAATGAGAGAGGAAACAAAAAGGAATAAATGAAAAGATTATATTAGGCACTAAATAGTATATGACACAATTTCTCTCTCTTACTATCAGCAACCGCATTTATTTATAGTAATAAATAATTTTCAATAACATGAAATGAACAAAAATTAACTCAGGCTTACTAAATCACAATTTCACTATCAGAACCGCATTAAACTTTAAACTTGTATCCCAAATTGACAAGATATCAACAATTTACCATTTCTCAAGGACGAGCACCACCAAATCTTCCAACTAAAATGAAGCTATACCATATTTCAAAGTTTCACATAAAGGTCAAAGTACTTGATTTGTAGTACATTATACATTTTTCTCAAGACAATATAACAGGGATAAAAAGAAAACTCAGGGAGAAACAGCAAGAACCTGTAAAAACCCACATCTTCAACTTTCAACGAAAAATTGTTATCTTTATAAATGATTATACATTTTTCATCAACCTAAATTAGCAATACAATCATGCAATGGAAGAGAAGATTCATAAATATCTTCCATATCATCCTGCTTTGGAGTTATTTTCGATCGCAACCTCACCTACAGAATCATCCAAGCTTGCAGAAGGGAGGATTACTCAACTTCAAAATGGAATATCCTTATTTCTTCATTGTAAAGCCAACAACTTCTTTTCATAAAGTTTGGCACGCCGAAGAGCATCCAAGGCCTCAGGTTGCTTTCCTGAACGTTTCAAGTTTACTGCCTTTACCTTCTCTGCCTTGATCCGTTCTTCCAGTTGAGTTCTCTCTAGATTAGAGTTTTCACTTTTACCAACATTGAGATTCGAAGGCTCTTGTCTTTCTGGGACGCGAGATACCACCATATTAGCATCTTCCAGTCCAATCGCTTTTAAGGCAGATAATAGTTGAGGATCGAGAAGATCCTCAACAACCACTTCATCTACCGGTTCTACTTTACTCTGGGAATCATGGGCAGCCAATTCCTCCAACTGGGTCTCAAGTGCCTTGGCTAACTCAAACTCAGCTTCTGCTTCTTCCATCCGACCTTCTCTTCGCAGCTTCAGGGCCTGACGTTTGTGGCCGAGAGATTCCTGTTGCAATTTGAAACGGTCACGACTGGACAATGGTTTCGGAGCCAAATTTGATGTACCCTGCTCCTTTTTTCCAACAAAATGAACATTAGAAGTAGACACATCACTAGCACCAGTTTTCAACTGGGGTTTGTCCGGAGCCAAATTTGATGTACCCTGCTCCTTTTTTCCAACAAAATGAACATTAGAAGTAGACAAATCACTAGCACCAGTTTTCAACTGGGGTTTGTCCTCCTCCAGACTCTTCTCAAGCAACTTTGCCTGACGAAGTTCCTCTCGAGCTTCTGTCAACTTCCCTTCTCTCTTTAAAGCAAGAGCTTTCCTCTTATGAGCCAAAATTTCTTGATTAACGGAGCTGTCATTCTTCTGAGAAGCATATCCCTGAACTGGATTTGCTTTGTATATATTCAGCTTCTCGTCTGAATGTACCATTTCTCTTTTCTCAGTTGTAACATTGTCCTTGCTTCCCAGATCTTCTTTGGGACTTGTCAGGGACCCCGAATGAGTAGTGGGACTAGTAAGAGACAAATTCTCAGAACCAAAATTTAATTTCTTCCCTTGCTTTTCATCAGACTTGTGAGAATAACTCCAATCATCACCAGTCAGCAGATCCATCATGTTCACAGAATGGCCAGGTGGAGGAATGTAATCAGTGCCTTCTGTTTTGGTGTTTTCTGGAAGACTCATTTCACCTGGAGTACCCAATTTCACAGAATATGGATTGTTTTCCTTTGTGAACTGAGAGATTATGGGAATTGAAATATCAGAATTCCTCAAGAGAGGATTAACTGTGTCACTTTCAATTCTTCTGAAACTCATTGATGACTCAACAACTTGTTTGTTAACTTCAAATGTATCTTTCGAATTCCCATGATTTTCATGAGTAACCAATAATTCAATAGGCTCAAGATTTTTATCCTTGGAAACATTCATAAGAAGTTCCTTATTTGGGGCTTCCAAATCTTCCATATGGGTCTCTAGTACCTTAGCCATCCTCAATGTTTCCTCTGCCTGTTCTGTTTCTCCATTACGTCTAAGAGCAAGGGCCTTTCTTTTTAAACCCAAGAGTTCCCTTTGAATTTCTCCCTTACTTCTAGTCACTGCTGCAATAGGAGTGTCAAAAGTGGATTCAAAGACAGATGGATCTGTAGTATCAGTACTAACAGAAACTTGTTTAGGTATTTCTTGCACGGTTACAGGCGCAAGTTCATCATCGTTAGACCCCAGATTCTTTACAATCGAAAGTAGTTCTGGGACATGCATATCTTTTCCTGCAACTTCTTCCACTGAACTCTTCCCAGGGGACTTGAATATTTTGTCTTTGGGCCTATTAGATTCAATCTGCACTTCTTTCTTTGGAGCTTCCATCTCTGCGATCTGAGCCTCTAATGCTTTAGCCTTGCTCAGAACCTCGTCCGTCTCCTCAGTATTCCCTTGGCGTCTCAGAGCAAGAGCCTTTCTCTTTAAGTTTAAGAGTTCCCTCTGGAGTTCAGCTTTACTTCGTGATGGCCTGACCAGGATACTAGGAGGGGAATGAGTTGAAGAAGACTCGATTATCTGAACAGAGAGTATATCATCTTGCTTAGAAGGTTTAGATGCAGAATTTGCAAGCTCATTATCCTCATCAGTCCAACCTAAATTCTTTAGAACAGAAAGATATGTTGGATCATACATATCTTGATCTGTTACATCATCTTCGCCTTCTCCTTCTCCAAGTGGAAGATTTCTATTTATATCAGGATTTTTGTACAACAAATCTGGGTCTTTCCTACCAACAGTAACCTGTGTCGCCTTCACCTCAAAACCATTATCCATCTGTTCAAGCTGATGCTCAAGAACCCTACCCTTCTTCAATTCTTCCTCTGCCTCATCCAATCTTCCTTCCCTTCTCAAAGCAAGAGCCTTCTTTTTCAAACTCAAAAGCTCTTTCTGAATTGTTAATCTACTTTTTGGGGCAAGTTTGGGATCAACATCTTTCCTTGCATTAACATTTGCATCATCGACCTTTGTTGGGTTCATAAATTTATCAGCAGATAGAGAAGTTGAATGTTTCTGAATTTCTGTGGGATTCTGTACAATAAAGTCATCCTCTTGAGACTCGAAGCTTTCAAGGTCCCTCTCAAGTACCTTGGCCTTCTTAAGTTGTGTCCATTGCCTCCGCCACATTACCTGCCCTTTTTTGATTAAGAGCCTCTCTTTTCAGAGAATGAATTTCTCTTAACATTGCTTCCCTATCAACGGGAATAGATTGGTGTGAAATGTTTTCAGGATTAATTGGTTCCTCAGTCCAACCAAACGATTCCAAAGCAGCGGCTATTTCAGGGTCCTCCATATCCTCATCCGTCACGTCAAAATTACCATCAACAATAAAATCATCAGAAGCACCGACAAGGTGATCAAAATTTAAACCATGTCCCTGCTCGTAATGAATTGACAATTCTTCTTTATCATTGTCAATACTACGGATTAGGGCAGAGAGCTCATCATCAGAATCATCAGCCCCAGCCAAGAGTTCCTGTTCTTCAAGTTGTTTTTCTAAAACTTTCGCTCGCTTCAATTCTTCCTTGGCTTCTGCTAGCTTCCCCTCACGCTTCAACATAAGTGCCTTTTTCTTAAGAGAAACAACCTCGGTCTTGTCAATGCCAGAACTACCCTTATCTTTATTAGTCTTCTGAGAGACTTCTCCAAGAAGAGAAGAGAGTTCACCTTCCAAACTCATACTTACAGACTTTTTACCTTCATCACGGAGATCTTTATCAGACCATCCCAGTTCTCTAAGTTCAGCAGCAAGGTCGTCCTTTCCTATTCCCTCATGAGGAATGATCTTATTCTTTCCACCAGATTCTTTAAGCCCATCTTTACTCTGGATATCAGCCAAGTTTCCAGAAGGCAAGACCTTTTTACGACTTTTTCTTAAGTAGATTTCCAAAGCGTCAGCCTGCCTCTCAAGCTCTTTCCCTCTCTTAAAGGCTCGTAGAGCTTCCTCTGATTTCCCATCTCCTTTGAGAATTTTATACTTCTTTTTTTCATCCAAAGCTCGCTGACGCAATTCCTCAGGACTAGCAGATCCCATTTCACTCTTTAAATGATTAGGCTCATCAAGAGATATACTTCTATGTATTTCTCCTTCCCCATCCTGAGTAGAAACTTCTTGAGCATCCGAACAGGATGCGCTGCTAGTTGTCCTTTGAACACTGGACACAATGTCATTGTTTGACTCCTTTGCTGATGAAAAAGATTCCTCTCTAGAACTACCTAGAATCTGGTTCAGAACTTCATCCTCTGTCAATTTTGAAGTGCCTGTACAAGAGGCTATAAACAGTGAGAATGGAGCTATAAAATCATAGTGAAGTAAATCCATTTTGTTCTATGACCATGTGAAATATGGCAAGATAAGAAATCTGGTGTTACAATGACAGCAGACGTAGCTAAAATGGCAAAAAAGATGACATATGGCCCAAAGAGACATACAATTAATCTATAGAAGTTTTGGTTTTTTAACAATACTCCTTAATATTCTACATTGGCCACTAAATTTTGATATATGAATTTTAACCCTGATTTACCAAAGGAGAGATAAAGGATGAAGCAAACCATCAGAATATATAGCACGTAGCAAGCCTGAAGGAATCGAGTACAAAAACCAAGAAAGAAATGTAGGAGATCCTGGGAGGCAATCTTATTTGGGTATATGACCAATGAGGATGGTGGTGTGTACACCTAGTTGATAAGGCACATCTCAACAAGATTTAGTAGCTATCCATCCAGTAGAGCAGAGCAATTTAAATTGACAAACGCAGGTGCTTGTCTTAAATATCTATAGTTAAAAACTTCAGAATGGAAGCAAGAACTTTGCACAGCATCCAACAAATTTATGATCCCCCTTCCCCCGGAGAAAGAAAATTTGAAAAACTAAACATGCAACAGCTTAACTTGTATCTACTAGATTGGTCCATTGTAATTGACAGCCAGCATAATAGTTCTTCAAAGTATATTGCTTTGCACCTTATTTATTTTAAGGATAAAACTTAGGTACAGTTCTTTAGGTCAAGTACATTAGGTTTCTAATTGAATTCAAATGCATTGAATTTAAATATTCTTGGAAAAAAATAACATTGTTTGTGTTTTATTGGTTAATGCAACCATGTGTTTGAATTCAATTGGGGAAACCTAATGTACCTAATTTAAGGAACTGTACCCAAGTTTTACCTTTATTTTAATAAGTATATCGCTTTGCAATTAATAACACCAAGAAAGTATTCAAGTAATACAGGTGATAATAGAAGCAATTTCAATTGCATAGAGATTTAAAGTGTTAATAATAAATAATAATAATAATAAAAACAAAAGAAAACAAGTAATTCATAAGTTACAAAAGAATGATAAAACAAAATGGGCATTTTGGGTTAATGTGAAATGAACAAAGAAGGTGGAGTGAGCATGTGCTTCATTGAATGAGGCAAGGCCATGCAATGTGTGATCCAGTGGGTATAAATGCTATGCAAAAAATAAGATATATATATAAGCTTTGGTCCCAAGGGGAGGGAAAGCTCCAACAACACTAAATCAGAGATATACCTCTCCCGGCTCTACTCTTGTGCCCATGCCGCATCTCGAAACGAGCGGCTTCTTCAAGCTTCTTACAAGGCTCACATATGCGCACAGGTGAATCACCTTGACCACGTAAAACAATCCTTTGCTGAGTACAACTGCCGCAAAACAAGCCCCCACACCTTCGGCAGTGATGCTGAAAACCCAGAATGCAAATCATCAAGAACTAGTAATGACTTTCCCAAGTCCCATCATAAGCTTAAATTAGTAAAACAAATTAGTAACAAATATCTTTTTTTCTATTGGGAAGTTGCACACGCACGAAATGGGTTTTGAACCGACAACCTCACCCTCTACCTATTCTTATAGGAGAAAGAAGTGCCATTTGAGCCAAAAGGCCCAAAACTCATTGTCGAATTCTCGTAACAAAATTAAGCCTTTATTTGACCAATAAAAGCAAATTCAATCCTTCATGACTCAACTTTTCCAACCTAATTTAAAACAAGCATAAAACATATCATTTCCAAATATAAATTAACAGCAAGCAAGCATACTTCAAATTCCCCAAAATACAAACAATCATGTGTTGCTCCAATAACACTCTATAATGTATCATTAAACCACCACACACTGTCACACACACACACACACACACACAAAACCCCAACCCACTGCAATATCAGCCTAATCATTGATCAAGTACATATTTTACAACCAAAAGCACAAATTTTGCGACATGGGTTTTGAAGAAACATACAAATTAATAAAAAATTAGCAATTGGGTAATGGGATCATAGAGAGCAAAATGGATAAAGAAAAGAATAGGGAAAGTCAAACAAAAACAAAACCTTGCGATTGATGAAGGTGAACTGAGAATTACATCCCTGACAGTGTGATGCATCAACCACCCAATTGCTCCCTCTCAGTGATGGCTTTGCCGGCAATCCAATCTTCTCTAACATCTTCGCCTTGTTTGTTTCCCGGGAAAATTTTAATAAGTTTTCAAGGGAAAAAGAAAATCGAAAACTGCTTCTCTTTTAATTTTTTGATAATTCAGAGGTTGTTTATTATAAGGCAAAGGAAACTGCGATTTTGGTTTTGGGTTTGACAAGGAAGAAGAGGAAAGGAAGCTCTGTGATTGACTTGTATACGAAGTTCGATGAGGACGAGAATGATTTTCGTTGTTGCCATTATTGCTTGGCATACAACGATGTCGTTTTAGTAAAATGGGCCTTAATAGCCCACTTGACATGTGGTGGACCCAAATATCATTTCAAGGAAAATAATGTAGTTACGAGGTGGAAAAACCCCAAATATCATTTGGACTTTGTATTTTGGGTCTGACTTTATAGCTTCTTGTTAATGGGGAATTTAGGCCCAAATACAATGTTCCACAGCAGCCCAATTGGAAGTATGGATATGTTGGGTGGGCCTCATTTCTCCCTAAATTCTTAAAAAATAAAAATCCAGATCGAATGTCCAGTCATTAAACATCTCATTTCTCCCTCAATATCTTTACTTTTTTTTTTCTTTCTTTTTTTTATAATTTGATAGTTGGGTCTGAGGATTTAAAGCCTATATGTTTCGGTTGAAAGAGTTTTGCTAATGAATGCCCTAAAGATACAGGTTAATGTGTATTTAATACTCTATTAAATGATGTTTTTATACATTTTTCAAAAAATAAAGTCAAATTGTATGAACATATCAAGTAAAATATAGACAGCCATGATGAATTTGTGTGTGTAAACTAAAAAGTAAGTGTAATTTTTCTTTAAAAAAACATGTATCAATGTTCATAATTGAATATTAAATACATCTTAACATGTGTCCTTACAACAGTTCGTTAGTCGTACCCGAATTAAAAATCCTAAGAAGTATTAGTTTAGCTCAAAACTTGTTTGCAAAGTCAAATTTGTAATATTTGATTATAGATTAGACATCTTTGATAACGGAGTCCAACCATATTGGCTTCATTCATACACCCAAGTATACGATTTAAACACAAAGTCTAGACCTTGAGGGAAGACTGAGTGGCTCTTGAATCTTGATAGCCCTAGTGAGTATTTGCAATTTTGCATACAAAATAGTTTGAAATTTTCTCTATAAGAGCTTCTTGACTATGTCAATTCATTAATGCTCCCTGCTTCCAACAAATTGGTAGACTAAAAAAAATCTCCATCATCAATATCATTGTGTTTCTCTCTTGGTAAGGTTCAAGGGTGATTACAGGGATGTTGGTCCAAGACACATTTCTCTTGGCTGCATAGCTTGCATTTAGGGCTCACACTCCCCAATTGCATTTTGTAGCTACACTTTCCAAAGAAATATGCCATATTTCTTGAGTGCCATTTTTATTTCCACAAAGTTGACTGTGTTAAATATTGTTAATCATTTGGCCATTATTATTTATTACTGACCTCACCCCCCAATAAAAAGTAAATTATGGTGCATTTTAGCCCCCCATCACAATATTGAGGGCATGACAAATTGTTCATCTTGGTTTTACAACAACAAATGGGGATGATAAAAAAACACCTTGGTTTTTGAAACTCCATTAAGCTTTGTGTACACTCCGGGGTTCTCATATTTACGTTGGTGTTAGCGAGCCCCACAATACGCGTGCACTTTGCCGCATAGCTCGCTGACGCAGTCGGCGGTAGACTTGGCAGCTAGTTACTATGAATATTCTTTAGAAACATCCATTGATTTTAATTGATCCTCGGTTTAGGGAAGGACATTGATGCCCACATTGTCTCCATTACTCTACTATGTTTTAAATTATCATATCATTAAATTACCCATTACTCAAATATGTTTTTATATTATCATCATAAAATTATAATTGGATTATGAAAATGCCTTTCAAATCATTATTTTCCTCTAGGATAAGGTTTCAGTCCAATACTTCCAGTGCACTGAACGAAGATACGAGATTGACACGTGATTATTGTAAGATAAGTGTGGTATCCGTGTTGCGTCTAGTGCAATCCTTAGTTGTTATTGTTGTTGTGGTTTGAACATAACTTCATATTTGGCGACCTATTTGCATAAGGAACTCATTGGTTTTATTAGCTTGTAAAATTTTATAAACAACATTATTTCACGAATTTAGAACAGTATCTCTAAGGGATTGGGACAAGAAATACAATTTCAAACTAAAGAATTAGTTGCAATTGGAGGAATCAGTAGTTAAGCAATGTTTATTGGACTTGAAAAAACGCTATAATGGTATTATTTGTTTCATAAAAATTTCTTGACAAATATTACATATTAACAATGAAGAACCAAATGCTTCCTTTAGGCTTCGTTTGAGAGTTTAGAGGGGAATGGAATAGATTAGAATGAATAAATTATAAGGGAATGAAATAGAATGGAATGGAATGGAATGAATTTAATGAATGGAATGGAATGAAATGAATTTAATGAATGGAATGGAATGGAATAGAATAGAATGGAATGGAATGAAATGAAACTAAATAATCTTGTTTGGATGTTTTAAAATAGAGGAATGGAATGGAATGGAACGTAAGTAACTTTGTTTGGGAGTAATATTAGAAGGAATGGAAATGAATCATTTTATAACAACATTACTATAACACCCTTTATTTTTATAAAATGTAGGATTAATCTATAGAATAATACTATAAAATTACCACACCATATATAACACTTTGTGGTATTACAATAATATTATAGAAATACCATGGGAGTTTATTTCTATTTTTCTAACCCTTGCTAATAGAGAAAAAAACCAGTACAGGACAACAGGTGGTATAAAATCTGCTTAATTATAAACAAGTACAAAATCTAAGTAATATAAACTAAAATATAATCCCAATAAATGGAATTAAATTCGAAATTCATTGTCCACAAATAAACTTTTAAAAGAAAATTGACATTGTTAAAGGTCCATGCATGGTCATTTAGAAATATAATATTATAGAAATACCATAGAAACTGAGGAAAATAAAAGGTCAAATCTATAAGGGTAATTTAGAATTTTACAAAAATACTAAGGGCATTTTGGGACGTTTGGTGAAAAAATCATTAAACTTAAATCCATTCCCTCCTATTCCTTCCAATTTTGGGAGGAATGAAAATTTTGTGGTTTGGAGGGAATAGGGAGGAATGAGTGTTCCATTCCATTCCCTTTACTTAAACTCCCAAACAAGGGAATGGTCTTTCCATTCCTTTCCATTCTCTCCTACTTAAACTTCCAAACAGAGGAAATGAGAGAATATTCTTAAAATATTCTTTTTTTTCCATTCCATTTCATTCCTTTCCCCCCTCCCTTCCCCCCTCCCAAACGGAGTGTTAGAGCATATCCCTGGTCTCGATTATGACACCCCTTCAAGGAAAAAGTGGTGTATACTAACGAGGTAAGAAAGGAACTCTTATGACTGCTTTTCGGTGTTTCTATCATGAGCAACAAAATGATGTTGTTTGCTAAAGAAGAATCAAGAACAAGAGCTATAATTTGCTTTCAGCAATCTTTTTGTCCTTTCATTTGGTTAGTGCTAGAAGATCAATTTCACGTATATAAACTGCCAACAGTAATATATATACTCAGTTCCCTGCACTTGTTATGTAAATATAAATCTCATTGGCTACATTTATACTCTCAAGTCTCAATTCGTGTTACTTCACTGAAAAGAAATAAGAATTTAACTGTTACTTATACCACTCAACAAATCATTTTTGATAAAAAGTGTAGATAAAATATATACATGAAATTGGGTAGCAAGTTTCCAATGTTTTATCATGAACAGAGTTTTGGTAAGAACCTAGCATTGCCAAGGATAGATAATCTTGATCTCATTATGTTTGCCATCTCTGTCTGCATTGTACCACAAACCTTCTCCAACCCCATCACCTTCCAATTCATTCCATGCAAATCTGCTCTAAGCTTCTCGGTTTCAGTTGTAGAATCGAGCTTTTTATTATAAAGAAGGATTTGCTCAGCATCTTCCTTAACTAAATTTTCCTTAGTGTTGCTGCAAAACAAAGAGTCACTAAACGGTATGAGATGTCGGGTATCCGGGAGTGAACTTTTGATCTTGGATTGTTGTGTAATAAGAGCCTTTTGCACTGTTTGTGAAGGAAAATTTGAGTTCCAAGATAGATCTTTCAAAGCTTCAGCTGAGAGCTTCTCATGGTTCAGTGCACAACAGACACTTAACTTTTCTTCTTCACATAATCCAGCATGAACCTGTGGAAACCTAAAAGTCAGTACAAGCATCTTGTGAGAGCTAAAGATTTGAGATAACTAACCGCAATTATTTGTAAAATTTCTTTGACCCCATTTACAAAATGCCATTTGAACACTAATTCCAAAATAAGAATTCCACAAGCTATGCTTTTATTTAACATAAAGTGCTACTTCATCTATTAGTGTATGAAGCACTGCAAAATGGTAGCATACCTCTAGAAACAAGTCCATGGCTTGGTAGACAAGATCATAAGATTCTCTAGCATAATCTGGCAGCAGCAATACTAATGCTATAAACTTGGAAGGTTTCAGATGGGAATCCGGGGCCACTTCCACAAGGTATGAATCTAACAAGTTGGCAACCTTCTTTAACTGACTTGTGGATGACAAACAGCTGCCTTCAACGAGAAATGCTTGTACAAGCCTCAAAACCAAATTAACATCATATGAATAACTTCTCCTATGTGGAGATGGAGCAAGCAGATAATCAATTGTTGCTTGATCTAACTGTGAACCCATCAGACTCTCTATCTTGTTTCTGTAAATTTTGCTTATTCTCGAGCCTAAAGCCACTCGATAAATTTCAAATAAGCCCTTGCAAGAAAGAGAACTCCTATCAATCAAAGAAAGCAGATTAATTACAACCTTTGTGACTTTGTGCTTCTCAGCTGGTGCTGCACCAAGACATCTTGATTTGTGATAATAGAAGAGGAACTTATAAATGGTGGCATTGTTGAATTTCTGGGAGACCATTGTCTTGATTACCTTGTGAATCAGATCAACATTCAAGAACAAAAGGTCGTCAAACCACCAAGTTAGTTGAGAAGGGTTGTTCTTCAGGCTGTCAGTGCTTCTTGTATCACAGGAAAATTGGAAGCTAGAACTGTCTGAGGAACATGTATATGAGCTTGCAATACTAGGCAAAGCAAGCCTTCCTATAAGACAATCCAAGATACCCTGAAGCATAATTGAAGATTTTGTGGCAGGAAGTAAATCTTGGCATCGTTTCAAAGCTTCTAGGAGCTCAGACCAAGTCCAAAAGTTGATTCCTTCAAGAGATTTCTCAGTTTGGTCCATTAAACTATGTCTACTAGAACCATTACCATCCATCCCCAAAAAATGAGCAGCACAGTTTAGTAGAAGTATGTTTGAGGGTGTTATCACAGTTCTGCCATTATTGTAGCAAAACCTTGCTATGAGCTCAAAAGCCTCCGCGCCTCCTGGAAACTCATTGAATATCACTTTCAAGTTCCTCGTTCTTGTTGTACCCTTCAAATTACCAAATAATTTGCAAAATAGACTTGAGAAGGATATGAGAATTCCCTGCAAATATTTTTGACACAACAAAGTGAGATGAATAGCAAGAATTTAAGAACATTAACTAATCTCAAACTTAAGGAAATCGTTAAAGAAATGGAAGCGAAAGACAAGAGATTCATTCTAACATTCTTTGATTAATGAACCAAACAAGAAAACTTGTTCAAAAGGCTACTGACTTGATGGAAGCTTATAGTTCCATTATGCAAAATTAGCAATAGCTTAAATGAAATGAATGGCAAACAAAGCATTCCGATGGTGTAAAAAATCTTATTAAGTCTTTAAGAGATTAAGCTGTAAAAGAAGTCAAATTTTGACAGATACGAATGCCAAACAAAGTAGAGTGTTACCTTGTGGACCATAAATACTTCTTCTCCATTGACATCCACTTCAAGATCACAGTACTCTTCCATTGTTCATATAAAAAAATCTGAAAGGCCACCTCAAACAAACGTTCATGCAACTTGAAAAGGTTTGTAAAAGATGTACTTTTCAGATTGAACCAAAAGGATATAAGGGGGATATAATTATAGAGAGTAGTGCACCAAGAAGGAAAAGAGAAATAGTGGAAACAGGTGTCATTGAATCTTATGTTGCTTAGTCAATGACAAACATAGAAACCATGTTTGTTACTAGTAAAAAGACAATGGAGGGAATTAGAAGCAACTAATGCATTTTAAAATGATATAAATAATAGAAGTATGTAGATTAACAAAGATTATAGGAGAGAACCAACCCTTTCTAGGAAATGGGTATGCATATATATTGGGAAGCTACTATACAATCACCCAAATAAAACATAATGACCAAATACATCAATAACGATGTACATAACTAAATATTGCACTTTAGGTGGTCCATTTGGTAGGGAGGCATTGTGATTGTAACTTCACTTGGGAGATCAAATTGCTGCTATTGAAAAACTATTGCTGCAAGGTAATTAGAGGAAATGTGGAAGAGCCAAGTAGCAAATACTTACAAGCTCAGAACCCAATACTCTGACCATCTTTACGGTCTAACAGGAATATTTTATTCCACGTGATAATTCTGGCTTTGACCAAGTTAGCCCTTTCCTTTTCCGTTACTTATGGCGCCAATTTTAGTAGTGGCTTGACTCTGAAAACTACTGCTTAGTGGATACTGGATCCCACTCAGAATTAGGGAATGCATTCTTAGCTGCAAGAAGTATTCTCCCTTAAAAGCATCATGAAACCTGCTCCAGTCCACACCAAGGGGCACGGATGCAATCCATATTCGATCTTCTAGAGTGGAGCTATTCCCTAAAGAATTTTTTATTTAATGCAAAAGGACCACCCTAATATGATCTTAAAACTATACACCATTAGTTAAAATCGAATTCAACCAACTTCAACCACTCTCTGACCTTTTTTCGGGTAAGTAAACTCTTATTGAGCTGCCCAAAAGGAAAAAACGGAAAAGCTCATTCTCATTGAATGATATGTCAATGATCATGAATTTTCCAAAGCATACCATGAGTGTAAATTGGAAACTCATGCTACAGTAGCCTTAACTCTCAAATAAAAATACAATAGAACACTTGCTCCTATAAAGATATGAGGAAAAGTATAGTTGTCGAAGGAGAAAAGCCACAATAATAAAATAAAAATAAGAAGCGCAATTGTAAAGTGCAGATGGCACCAGGCGGCTAGATTATTGAAATTGATTTTGTATGACAATCATTTTTCTGAAGAAAACCCAAAAAAAAAAAAAAAAAGAATTAGGTGCAGGTATCATCACTAGCAAGCTGCTAAGTATTTTCACAGTTTGCAAATACCCATCGTTACATCACCACACATTCTTCTTACCACAATGGTGCTCAATTGCCCACCAAACCACTCAAATCTAGTAACCATTAATCTGAGGCCTCGGGGAAGGACCCATCAGCCGTGAAAAAGGCATTTGGGTCCGGCCAGGGAGGGCCTTTTGGCCTGAAAACCGATCAGCTATCTTAGGATCAGAGACTGATTTAGAGAATGCTTGGGCAAGATCAACAGCTGAGGTTGCTTTCCCATAGCGCAAACCACCACCATCAGGGGAGGCTGGTTTTGGTTGCTCTACAGGCTTGCGCCAAGTCTCTGGTGAAGGTGGCCTCTCCACCACCACCTGCTGCTGCTGCTGCTGCAGCCTTTCAGGCTCTCTGTTATTCCTCCTCTCATTACGCCAGTTCCTCCTCTGCATATCAACTCTCTCAGAGTCTTGCCGGTGATCTTTCCTCTCAAATCTCTTTCCAGTCATTTGATCAAGATGAGGATTCTCATTTTTTTCAGTGTAGCGAGCAGGAGGACTTGCATGAACTCTTTCATTCCTAGGAACATTTTGTTCAAACCTTCACAAAACAATAAGTCATCTATAAGAATCAATTCAAAAATTGAAACAGTGACTTCGAAACAACAAAGATACTTGTAATAAAACAAAATGAGAGAATAGAAAGTCACTACCTATCAGATTGTTGAACCAAGTCATGGGTGTTGATTGCAACATCTTCAACCCCTCGCTCCTTCAGAACCTGAGAAGTGGATTAGCTATGCTGTCAAGGTAGGAACATGAAGCCACTGAATGACAGAAAAGAAAGAGATCAACACAGACGGTACCCTTCTAGACTAGTACATAGAAGAAAATGTGGAACCTGTATGAATCACCCCTCCTCCACACACACACACAGAAACCATATGTGAAGTCACAAAGAACAAATGAAAACATTTTGTTGTCAACAGCAGTGTGAAGATGCAACAAAGAAAATTTTGACATTCCAAATCATAGATTTAATAATAAAAAACTGACATTCCAAATCATAGATTTAATTAAAAAAAACTGACATTCCAAATTATGAATTCCATAAAAAACTCACTAGTTCTCGCGGGCGAGCACCACCAAACAACATATTCCTGCATCATTCACATTATTTGTTTCAGTACCATAGAAAAGGCCCAGTATCCAGTAAAATGGAACCACAGAAAAGCAATTACATGCTATTGTTTGAGTGTAAGGAGAATGATACATTGTATTACTTTTCCTAGGGAAAAGATTGAACAAAAATTGAAAGCATAAAGTTGAACTAAGTTCTACCATATTCAAAATCCAGCACAACCCTTATTCCATGCATATTTGACTTTGCAAACAACCATAACAGCGAGAATAAAAGCTTCTTATCTGAAAGTCAGGAAATTAAAAATAATAGGAAAAGAATTGATTGGACATGATAATTTGATTTCACCATTCACTAAATCCCAAAAGTAGTGTCTTATAACCAGTCAAACATTCCAAGGCCAGCTTGGTCTGGTATTAAATTAAGAGCGCTTTTAAAATATTCTTGACTGTTTATGAAATTAGTATGTAGCAGTATGGCAGACCAACAAAGAAACAAGTATAATCAACTCTTTGTTATCTTAAATATCAACACACAAACAAGAAGGAAAAGATGTATTCTCCATTAATCAAATCATAAAAACTTTACCTATACTTGATTTCATCTACACTCTTTTAAAAAAAAAAAAAAAAAAAAAAAAAAACCTAGCACCAACCCTTGCGCCTTCCTAAGTAGTTATATGACCATCTAGGCATCAAAGCTACAGTCAGACACTAGTAAAAGCAAAGACAGAAAACCTTCTAACAGATCATAATAGCCAGACTGATGACGCAGTTTGGAAGAATTGAATAAAACTGCTAATTTTGTCACAAAGAAGATGAGGCAGATGCAGAAGAATTGAGATTTTGGAACATGGACATGGGATGGGTCTAGGATAAAATGAAGAGGATGTGGACCAGACACCAAACTTTGAGGCCAGCTTGGTATCATATTACTTATGGAAACTTCAAGGACATTGAAAATCTAAGATAAATCTTCAGGAAATGTGTAGCAGACAAACAAAATAAAGATTTTTATTTTCCCAATCGCCTCATATGCTTAAAACTGCACATGTACCCATTTTTCTGTTCTGGCATTGTCAGTAGCTTACAACTATTCGATGTATTCCATAAACTTTTATTGAGTCATAAACTCAGAGCAGTTGTAATGAGACTCACCAATACTGCAACCAAATTTGAGGCTAAAGAACATGATTTTACAGCTAACCCAAATTACCCTGCTCAATCATACTTCAACATTCCTATTTCATACCTGTCTATTAAGTGCCTATATACACAACTCATGCACCCCTGACATCACTCTCCACCCCTGAATAACTGATTCAGGTGTATGATTATATATATATATATATATATTTTTTATTTGGGAGGACAGAAAGACTACTACTATCAGTATATATCTCCACAATCAATTTGAGTCATGATAGCTATTACGTCCATAAATAACCTAGGTCACCCAAGATCCATGCTCTAAAAGCAAGACTGAAACTCTTTTGATGAATGATTCCGAAGAATACAGGATCTTCCTCAGACTTTATAAAACCGATAGCTGCACATCCCAACCAGATAATTGAACTAGAAGTCTTGAACATTCTAATACTGAACCAAACCCCAAAGTATGAAATCAATAAGATGCTATTCCTCACATGCTGGTGAACCTACTCAGTGCCCAACACAAAGGCATTTTATTGCAACCTTCTCTATGTTGTGATTGTTACACTACTCCTGAGGTCCTGTCAACCCTAACAAGTGAGGCCCAAAAGTGCCACTATATTGACTAAATTGATGTTGCCACCAACCTTTGTAGCCAAGTGACAGCTCCCCCCCCCCCCCCCCCCCTACTAAATGGGGATAATTTGGGGTTGAACCAAATGGATTGGAAGAAGGATTGGGAGAGGGCAATTCCCACTACATAAGCCCACTACTTCCATTTGAACAAGGTCACCTTTTTTTTACAGGATAAAACAACCATAATAGTACACATGGAGTCCAAGAAAGAGAGAACAAGTTTACTCAAAATTTGTTAATTACCATGCCACTCTTAGCAACCGATTGCCTCATATTGCATTATTAACATTACTAATGATACCATATTTAAAATATAAATAGACAATGACATAGTAAAATAAAAACAATCTGAGCATATGACATTCAAAGACACAATAAGATAATGTATGGGACTAACATTAAACGGAAAAGGCAAGGTCTCAACTCAAGATTCAATGATTTTGTTGGGCCAGAAGATTCATTACAAATTTGCAGGGTCATTGTAAGAGTTACGTACACAGACTTTTGAAACATATAGAGCCAAGATGTCAATAAAGAAACTAAAATATACAAATTTAACATGGCGTACAGTAAGAAAATAAGTCATAATCACATTTGAGGCATCAGCTTTTGTATTTCATGTGTTTATTCAGGGTTTGTGTTTTAAAACTTACATCAACCAACCCCATGTATTACTTTATGCTCAAAGATTGCACCAACTGCCTTTGGACCAAGTTGCACATCCACTTCCCCCCCAAATTAGTATGGAGAGGTGAGAAAGTATGGGGTTTTCAAATCCCCTCGATTCTTTACCTAACTAAAAACTTTATGCTCAAATGATTGCTAATGTTTTTCTTTGATAGGTTCAAATGATTGCTAATGTTGGGCCAAAGAGATCTCTTGTCCCTTAATATATAAATAGTCTTGTATTTGTCATCTTAATTACAAAAATATACATTTTTTTATAACTAATCCATATAATTTATTTTTAATTACAAAAGTATACATTATAAAAAGGGAGCATTGGTGAGAAACCCAATTCAGTTACTGACCTCTCTTTTTCAATATTTCCTTCCAAATGCTCAAGAGGCTGTGACCGAGGCTTTAAATTCAATTTGGGACGCTCCACACCCTGTTTCACACTCTCAGTGCTAGCTACGCTAGGTTTTGCAGGATTCATAGTTGCATACACTTCATTAACAGCTTCAACATGATCAGTGTCACTCACCCGCTGATAGCCCTGTATTCCATGAAATAACAGGAATTAAGTGCATGGAATGCAAAGTGAGCTATACATTCTTTATCTTCTTCTTTTTTATATATAAGTATTCTTTATGTCACATTTTTGATAAACTCTCATAGAGTAACCTTGCCAATACCTGCGTATGTTCAACAACAGGTTGTTCCGAACTTTCCAATGGCCTCGATCTTGGAAGCAACTTCAACTTAGGCCGCTCTGATGGATCCAAAGGCACTGGGGGATGCAATTCAGACCCACCAGGTTTTCCATCATTACGAGCCAGTGGAGTCCTATCCATAAGAATTGGAGTCCTCTCTTTTAATTCTGAGTAAATAGGAGCCACAGCCCTTTCATGATCCTGCAACTCCTTCCTACCAACTCGAACCCCATCCTCAATATTCAGACCCCTTTCAGCTTGTCTCGCCAATGTCCCATCATAATATTCTCTCCCACCTGCAACATCCAGACTCTCGTAGCTACCACTACGAAAATTCTTGGACTGAAACCCAACCTCCGTTTCAGACGACCGAACAACCTCAATATCTGCCTGATATTGGATCGATTGTTTCGATTGCCATCTACCCGAAGACACCTTTTCAAGTGCACTAGCATGAGCAAACTTCAAAACAGCGCTTTGTCCCGACAAGACAGCTTGTTGCACCGGTTCATTAACTCCCGCTGCCTCTTTCCTCGCTGCCCACGCATTCGGATGACCCCCACTACTCCCACCTAAATTCTGCGAGTTAACCCCAACAGATGCCACCTCATTAACCTTCCCCGCATACGAATTCACCGTCCCACTCGGAGCCAACCCTTGCCGACCCGATGAACTCCCACTCGGCCCATACTCTGGCTTCAGCTCAACACGAGCCGAAGTGACCCGGATGTTGTCATCGCTGATAGTCCGACGCGGGGTCGAAACGCCATCTAACGGCTTCCGCTCATCCTCATCGAAGTTCCGACCAATGTGCGAAGTGTGAGTGAGAAATGGTGTCTTATCATCAAGATGCCTGGTTGCAGGAGACGAGTGTGGCCGAGACCGGTGATCAGGTCGCCCCATCGGGTTTCCCCATGGGTTCGGGCGGTCATAGCCCGAACGATCCGACGGCCTCACAATTCTAAAACCAACAACAATAATAATAAAAAACAAATAAAAAAAAAATAGAAATGAAATTAAACTAGGGTTTGTAGCTAGAGATCTCGAGGTATTAAAATTGCAGATCTAAATGTAAAAAGAAGAAAAGAGGAAGGTTAAAAAGGTACTTACACACCAGGAGCAGAAGGGAGAGGGAGATCAGTGGGGATAGAGCCGCCGTGAAAGTCCTTGAGTGTCATCGTGTTCCCACTCACTTTCTTCTTCGACATTTTTCTCTGTTTTTGGAAACAATAATAATAATAATAAAACTTTGTTTTAAGCTTCTTCTGCTTTGTGCTTTAATTTGATATTCGAGGGGAAGAGAGACAGGACAGAGGAGAGGAGATGGAATTGGATGTGTTGCTTGCTTGCCTCTGCTCACTGCTCACTGCTCCTCTCTCTCTCTCGCACGGACCTCAATCCTCCGCTTCTCTTCTCTCTAAACTCAAGGACTTTCTTCAATTCCACCCCGGTTACGCCTCTACGGTTTCTTTGGTTAGCAATTAGATTACGCCCCGTCACGCCGTCACCCACTTTTTTTTAAATATTGGAATGCATTTTATGATTTTTTTTCTTTTAAATAAAACGTGTAATGAATGAAATGGATAGGATCTTATTCATCTTAAGACGGCATATGGTGTGGTTTTTTTTTCTAAAACGAAATGAATAGGATCTTATTCATACTAAGAAGGTATATTTTATATGTTATTCACTTAAACATTGTTTGAGCAATCAAAGAGAAACTTAAATAACTCTAAAGAGTTAGCCTCGCCTTAGTGGTTCCTAAGACCTCATGAGATCTCGAGTTTGAAACCTCTAACCAACATCTTGGATCCACAATCAAGAGATTCCTCCATTTAATTGTGTGAGTTGAACAAAGAGACTACACACATCTGAGAAAATAATCAAAGTCTCAAAGAGTTTTGAATACCTTCGCTAGCAAAAAAAAAACAGTGAGAAAAGAAACTTAAATTATATGATATAGTAACATAATAGTTGAAAAACTCATGAGCGTCTTCTAAATGTGCCTATAGCAAAGGGGCAAAGATTGGTTTTTTTTTTTCTTCCCTTTTTTGTGAGGTCTAGTTGATTGACATGGATCATCAATAAGATTGAAAAATCCGTCATATTATACAAAGTGTTTTTTTAAGCAAAAGAATTATATGCAATTCAAAATATATTTTTAACTGAATAATGTTACCATAGCTAATTTCATTAATTTAATGGAAACGAGTAGAGAACTATTAAAAATATCTTCTTCATATTTGTTTTTATAAAAAATCTAATCCATGTCACATCAAGGTTTATAAAATTTCTAGCATTGATTTCATTTATCCTCTAGGTATTTCATTCCTCATTTTGGTTTATGTCATTTTTAAGGTAATAGGTGAAAACTAAAAAGGATTACACTGCTATGGTTTTGTTGCTTGAACTCACAATATTTCTATTCAGGTTCTGCATCTTTTTATACAACTACAGAGGCCTAATTTTAGGCTTTCAAATGTATGTACTGAAAAGGAAACAATCACAATTGACAGCAATATTTACAGTAATAAACAGCTGATCCTAAAATCATGTTAGGCATAAAATCTGGGCATAAAATCTGGTGATGTTGATGGTGACAGCTAGGCTTGAGTTGGAACGTGTTTGACTTCTTCAGTTTCCTTGATACGCCCCCGCAAGAACGGGCTACCATCGGATAGGCCGATCTTGTTTCGCAAGTAGTCTGTCTGTTGCCTTGAAAGTGGCTTGGTGAGTAAATCTGCAAGTTGGTCAGCAGTGTGTACATGCTTGACATTGAGAATTTTTTTTGCAACCAAGTCTCGCACAAAGTTAATGTCAATTTGGATGTGCTTCATCCTTGAGTGCTGAACAGGATTAAAGCTGAGATGTGTTGCACCCAGGTTGTCACACAAGAGTGTAGGTGGTTGAGTTAGTGTAAACTTCAGTTCTTGAAATAGGGACAGTAGCCACATGGATTCTGCAGCAGCCGTTGCTAATGCCCTATACTCGGCTTCAGTGGAGGACCGGGCAATGGCACGTTGCTTTTTGGAGCTCCATGAAATGGGAGTGTGACCAAGGAAGATGAGATAAGCTGAAGTTGATTTCCGATCATCCAAACTACCAGCCCAATCAGCATCCGAGAAACATGTAAGTGCTGGACTTGAGGTTTTTCTAATATTGATGCCATGAAAAATGGTGTTCTTCAAGTAACGCAGCAATCTTTTAGTGGCTGTCCAGTGGGTTTGTGTGGGGCGATGCATAAACTGTGAGAGTTTATTCACTGCAATGCTTATATCAGGGCGAGTTAAGGACAAGTATTGTAAGGCTCCAATCACTCTACGATATTCAGTGGAGTCAACCGATGAAGAACCATCTGCCAGCTTGAGAGAGACCGAGGTAGAGAGAGGAGTTGTGACATCCTTAGCTCCAGCCATACTTGTTTTAGATAGCATATCTCGAATATACTTATGCTGAGTGAGAAACAAGCCCTCTTTGGTAGGAATGACCTCAACACCGAGGAAAAAGTGTAAGGGCCCCAAATCTTTGAGTGAGAATTTCTGCCCAAGTTGATCAATAATGCTTGTAACAAATGTCGAATTGTTACCAGTGAGAATCAAATCATCAACATAAACTAAGCAATAGGCAAGTATGGAACCATCATGAAACACAAACAGAGAAGAGTCAGATTTAGCATTGATGAAACCAAATTCTAACAGTGCCTGTTTGAGAGCAGAAAACCAAGCACGGGGTGCTTGTTTGAGCCCATATATTGCCTTTGTAAGACAGCAAATGTGATTTGGGTGTTCCGGACTCGTGAAACCGGGTGGTTGTTTCATATACACCTTTTCAGTGAGATGCCCATGAAGGAAGGCATTGTTGACATCTAATTGCCTTAGAGACCAGCCATACATAACAGCAAGAGTTAAGACAGTGCGAATGGTGACGGGTTTTACCACAGGACTGAATGTCTCTTTATAGTCCAGGCCTGGTCTCTGATTGAACCCTTTGGCCACGAGTCTGGCCTTGAATCGATCAATAGAGCCATCAGCATGTCTCTTAATCTGAAACACCCACTTACAGCCAACAATATTACAATCAGCCGGAGGTGGTACTAGTTGCCATGTATTGTGACGCATTAATGCAGTCAATTCAGAGGACATGGCATCACGCCATCTAGAATCAGTGAGTGCTTCAGTAACACTTGTGGGTTCCAAGGAGGGTGGAAGTGGATATTTAGTGACTACAAAGGATTTTTTTGGCTTATAGATATTGTTCATGGATCGGGTTGTCATTCTATGAGGACGGACTGCATTATTTGGAGGGACAGCAGGTGCAGGCATTTCTAATGGAGAATTTTGGCTCGAAATGAAGGAAGGAGAAGAGAGAGTACTTACCTGGAGAGGAGGCGGTGCAGGGGAGGACCCATTCGCAGACGACGGTGAGAGGACAGCACCCACTTCCGGAGATGCAGCATGTCCAGGTGGAGCCAGGAGAACGTGCGGCAATGAGATCGGAACAGAGGAGTCTTGGGTGGCTGGGAGATTTGAGATGGGCACGGGGCTGTGAGGGTTTGATTTTTGAAAGGGGAACTGCCCTTCATGGAAGATGACATGCCGAGAGTGAAAAAGCCTGCTGGTATTGGGCTCAAGGCAGAGATATGCGTTTTGGGAGAGAGAATAACCCACAAATGTGCATGGTTGGGCCTTGGGCTCAAGTTTGTGTTTGTTATAGGGCTTAGTTAATGGATAACATAGGCAACCAAATTGTTTGAGCTTAAGGTAATTGGGGATTTGTTTGAACAATTTTTCAAATGGGGATTGATTGTTCAAGGTTGAGGTGGGCATTCTATTTATGAGATAGGCAGCGGTTTGAAACGCATATGGCCAATATGAAAGAGGCATGTGAGCATCTGTGAGTAAGGTAAGGCCAGTCTCAACAAGATGGCGATGTCGTCGTTCAGACATACCATTTTGTTGTGGGGTTTTGGGAGCGGTGGTGTAATGACTAATCCCATGGACGGAAAAATAAGATTTGAGGGCAATATATTCCCCACCATTGTCGGAATAAAGGCTCTTTATTCTTGTGTTAAACTTATTTTCCACAAGATTTCGGAATTGTGGAAAAATTGTTGCAACATTGGATTTATGAGTCATAGGGTAGAGCCAAATGTATTTGGTGTAGTGGTCAACAAAAATAACATAATATTTGGAGCCATCAATGCCAATTTCATGAGAGGGACCCCAAACGTCCGTGTAAAGCAATTCTATAGGAGCAGTGCTAGTAAGACCATGAGTATTAAATGGTTGGCGATGAGCTTTATTTTGAGAACATGAAGTACAAAGAGATAAATTGCCATTCTTATTGGTGGGCAAAGAAAAAGCATGAATTAAATGATGGACCAATTTTGACGATGGATGACCAAGTCTTTTGTGCCATCCATCAGGGGTAGTACGTTCATGAACATAAGCAACAGCATGTTTGAAGTTTGGTGGTGGATGCTCCGGAAATGGGTACACTCCATCTTCACATTCGCCTTTGAGTAGTGTCGCCCCCGTGATCCGATCCTTCACCAAAAAATAAGTAGGATGAAATTCAATAAAAACATTATTATGCTTGGTAAAGTGGTGAACAGAAATAAGATTTTTTTGAATGGTTGGAACACACAAGGTATCACGTAAATGAAAGACACGATTAGACGATGCAAGAGATAAGGAACCAATATGAGATACGGGCAAACCTGATCCATCACCAATTACCACCTCATCAGTACCATCATATTCAGAATTAATGGACAGATTAGAAAGCTCAGTGGTCATGTTGTGAGATGCCGCCGAGTCAACTAGCCATTTTTGATTTTTGCCTTGAGAAGATGCTGCACAATTGGCAGTGAAGTCAGCGGAGGACATTTTTGGACAGTTTTTGGCCGTATGGCCCATTTGATCACACCATTGACACTTGGGCCTATATTTCCTCTGGCCCGAATATGAGGGCCCATTTTTGTGGTGCCCATGGTTGCTGCGAGGCTTGTGGGAGGAAGACTTAGGGCTCGGTTGATGCTGTCCAGGGGCACCTCCTTGCCGGTGAGAGTAATTGGCAGTGGGAACAAATGTTGCTGCTGATTGGTTCTCCAGCCGGCGAAGGTAGCTCTCATGACCTACAAGAAGATCATGGATTTCCTCAAATTTCAGAGAGGTCTCACGAGCACGAATGGGTGCCGCAATTTCTCTAAATTCAGGACCCAATCCATTTAGAATGTAGAGGGTTAAATCATCATCCGAAACTGGATGATCAATGATGGCGAGTTCGTCGGCAATTACTTTGATTGCGCGAAGAAACTCAGTGACGGTGCGAGTTCCTCGGATGCTCAAGGTCAAGTCTTCCTTGAGTTGCATCGCACGCGTCCGTGATTTTCCTGCATATAAACGGGTAAGTGCTGTCCAAGCCTCATGGGATGTTTTGTAGGCAGCAAGGAGTGGGGTAATATTGGTTGAGGTGGAGGCAAGAATGGCGTGGAGGATGAGTTTATCTTGACGAACCCAGTGGGAGTTCGCAGATTTGGAGGCGGTGGGGTCCGTTGTATCAATGGCAGGACATTTTTTGACACCAGTGACAAAGTCAATGAGGTCATAACCAATGAGCAGTGCTTCAAATTGAGCCCTCCACTGTGGAAAGGTAGAAGGGGTGAGTTTCTCATTGATGGTGGTTGCGGCATTGATGGTGATGATGGGTGAATCAGTGGTGGAGGTAGGGATGGCAGCCATGTCGCAGGAAGCAGGAAGAGAAAAAAAAAACTCGTTAGAGGTATGGCTCTGATACCATAAAAAGGATTACACTGCTATGGTTTTGTTGCTTGAACTCACAATATTTCTATTCAGGTTCTGCATCTTTTTATACAACTACAGAGGCCTAATTTTAGGCTTTCAAATGTATGTACTGAAAAGGAAACAATCACAATTGACAGCAATATTTACAGTAATAAACAGCTGATCCTAAAATCATGTTAGGCATAAAATCTGGGCATAAAATCTGGTGATGTTGATGGTGACAGCTAGGCTTGAGTTGGAACGTGTTTGACTTCTTCAGTTTCCTTGATAAAAACGACCGTTGCCACATTATCAAATTGGTATCTGTTATTTCACTTGTAACCGGATGTATTCCTCTGTTAGTCTAATTTCCGACTACTTTCTCTATCTGTTTGCGCACACAAGCTGTTTTGATAATTTTCCTAAGTTCTGTTGCTCGCTATTTGCACTCTATCTCTCTCCTTCTTCCCTTTTTCTCTTTTCCCTTACTTACCTTCACTTCCGTATCTTTTGTGTTATTCACTGCTTATTCACTTTATTCTCACAAATTCCTGAAACTTCACATGTGGTGCTTAGAAAATGTTTGTACTTTGGCTTAATGGCTAAGTGGCTAACCAATATTCAGCTCATCATTCTCATCTTGTAACCTATGGTCTGGCGTGGAACTGTGGAGCTAAGGCACCGCAAAAGCTTCCTTAGTGAGGGCATTAAGAGTACTAGTTAGAGACCATCAGACCAGCAAGGCAACAAAACAGATTATCTATTTTGTCTTAGGGAAAAATATACTTTATCCACATGTGGTTTAATCAATTTACAAGTTACGTACCCATAGTTTAAAAACTGATACTTTGCCCACCTGTGGTTTTTTCCGTTTACTTCCGTTAAACAACGTTAATAGACGTTAACAAAAAAAAATAAAACACTAGATCTCTTTTCTCCTTCTCCAACGCCATCTCTTTACTAGAACAGCCCATCCACTCAGTCATCCTCTCACCAATCTCCTCTCCTCACCAGAGGTTAAAATTCTGTGGTGATTTGCAGTTTACTGTGAAAAAGAGAGGTAGAGAAAAGGAATCTATAATCTATTATATCTATTATATAAACTAATAGGTGAAACTTTAGCTTTGTCCCTAAAGATACCACATCATATTTCCTATTCGCACACCCTTCCTCCTTACTCATACCTCTAATTAAATAATTCTCTCACTCTTACTTTTCAACATTTACCTCTATTTAATTCTCTCCCTTTTCATAGACTTTTCCTCTTCCTCACATCTTCTTTTACCTCACCTATTGAACTTCCTCACCTCTTCATCTCCCTTACCTCCTCATCTCCCTAATTGATTGCACCCCAATCTCTTATTTAAACACCTTTGTGTGGTTTCCTAAGCTTCATGTCTAATTGCCTTTGTGGGTTTGTTCCTATCATCATGTATTTTTTTTTTTTTAGGTAGTATAGGGTATTATTATGCACGGTTGAGTAGGCGTTTGATAATGCCAAGGAATAGACAAATGCATTTTTAAAAGAAAGTTATTTGCCTCTTATGATTCTCATTTTTGTTTTCGTATTATCAATCTTAGTTCTGCAATTACTAAAGGCCCGTACTGAAGATTTAAAAGGCGAAGAAAATCTCATTTCAAAACAAGCAGGAAAAAACGTGAATGAAAAAGGCAAATTGGAACAAGCAATTAAGAGCCACATGCAAAACACATTGAGAACTATTTTATGTTAATACTAAAAAAAAAATTTAGTTTATATTTTTTGGGGTGTCTAACTCCTAATGGGATTGTTAATTTAATATGTACTTTTTCCTTCTTATAATTGATTGTGTTTTTCTTTTTCTTTTTTGCATTGAATTAGTTCATGTAAATACTAATAGATAAGGAGCCCGTAAATGTTAATGAAGCTTTTGCCCCTTAGTTTTATACTAAAAAAAAGTTTTAGTTTATATTTTTTTTAGTGTCTAACTCCTAATGGATTAATTTGCCAACAAATGCATGAATATTTTCTCTTTTGGGTGCACGGATCAATAGAAAGAAGATCGATAAACAACTTATTGTATAGCTAGTCATTATATAATGCCATTGTCTATTAGTGAACAATTAAACTCGAATATTTACTTTGACATATATAGACTAAAAAGACAGAAAGTAATGGTATACTCTTTTTTTGGATCATTATCAAGAGCTTGCATACTTATTAGTCCTACCAATTGCTTTACGGTCAAGTTCTTAGGGCACTCTCAATAGACTCCTCAAACGGGCAAAATGGAGTTCAAATGAGGAAAAACAGCAAAAACACGGTTCCAACAGACTCCTCAAACGGGCAAATTTGTCAAGGGAGTGAACAGTAGCTCGCCCGTTTGAGGGAGCAACTGTTCACTCCGCACGGTATAAAATAAAGTTTTTTCTCTCTCTTGCTTTCTGTCTCCAGCGCCAAAAATAACGGAAACAACACCAACAATAACAAAAACACAATTCAAATCTGAAAAAAGAACAACAAAAACACAATACACAGTATACAGTAAATATGAAAAAAGAACAACAACAACAAAAAACAATACACAATACAGATGAAAAAAAAAAGAAAATGAGAGAAAGAAAGAAAAAAGAAGAAAATGAGGGGGGGAGGAACTGGAAAATGAAAGAAAGAAAGAAAGAAAAAAAAGAAGATCTACACATGAGATCTGTGAGGGAGGGGGACGAACTGAGAAGGAAAAAGAAATGAAAGAAAGAAAAAGAAAGAAAAAAAATCAAACATGAAAGAATGTCACGCGTGGGTGGTGGGGAAAAAAAAGAAAGAAAAAAAAATAATAAAGAATAGGTGTACGTGGGTGGTGGGGGGAAAAAAGAAAGAAAAAATATAAAAAAATAAAAAAAGAGAGGGAAACGGGAACAGAGGAAAAAAATTGAAAAAAGATGGTATTTTGGGAGTTGTGAAAAAAATGAAATAGTAAAGTTAAAATAGGGAGTCTGATGCAGTAGTGCTTTAGCTAAACAAGAAAAAATGGGTTTTTTAGAATCCAATTGAGGAAAAAAATGAGGAGGCTATTGAGAGTGCTCTTAGCACGGAAGTTTCTAAGTAATGGTTAATAATAGCACTTTAACCTTATAGAAAAGTTTGCCTACACATTGTTGTCAAACATGGAATGTCACGCAGCATTTTAGGACCTACACATAAGTACGAATACAAATCTTATATCCCACTTTTTATGTTCTACTTTATACTCCATCAATTACAACTTATCACGTGTTTTTTTTTTCTTTTTTTCCTTATAAAATAACTAAGATTTAAAATAGAAACAAATCAAACACAATCTGATACGTGTTATATTGTAGTTGGTGGAATATAAAATAGAACACAAAAAATGGAATAGAGGATATTCAATAAGTATATAACATTGTCAAACATGAAAAGTCACACAACATTTTAAGAACCTGGTGTGCTTGGAATATCTGCACATTTCGTTTTTCCATCTTTAGCTGACCCAATGTGCTATCACATTAGGAAGAATAAAATGGACAAAGCTGCACTTTCAACTATGCTTTTCTTCATTATACCCCTATACATGACCTGTATCGTTGCTAGTATAAACTAAAAGCTGAAGTTGAGAGAAAATTTTTAAGCTTCCGCAAATACCGCCACATCAGATTTGCTACTCCCACACACTTCCACCTTCCCCTTCCCTCTATTTAATTCTCTCACACTTTTATTCAAAAATAAATTATCTCTCATGGCTGTTACTCTACCTCACCTCTTCATCTACCTCACACCTCTTGAGCTCCTTGACCTTTTCATCTCCTCAATTAATTATCTCACATTTTCATCTACCTCTCTCTCTCTCACACCTCTTGAACTCCCTGACCTCTTCATCTTCTCAATTAATTACCTAACATTTTCATCTACCTCTCTCTCACTCTCACCTCTTGAACTCCTTGACCTCTTCATCTCCCTAATAAATTGCACCCTCAATTTCCTATTTAAATCTTATGCTGGGATTTTTTTTAGTCTCCATATGATCCTTATAATTTTATTGTTGTTTGAGTCTCAAAGATGCGTTCTTTCTCCTTTGGTTTATGATTGGCTTTGCCAGGTTTCATGTTTTTATTTATTTATTTATTTGGTTTTTCTGTTCTGCTCAATATTTTTATTTTTTGGCTTTCGGTGTTCTTTGTTCCGTTGGTTTTATAATTTTGTAGTTCCTAAGTTTTTCTCAAGCAATGTTCTAATTGTTGTCTTGACTTCACTCGTTTTTCTGTTTACATTGATGTTGTACAACATTAGATTAATTAAATTAGATATATTTCTCATGCATCGTATGGGTTTGCGACTAGTATAAACTAATAGGTAAAGCTTAAGCTTTCTCCCTAAAGATGCCACATCAGATTTCCTATTCTCACACCCTTCCTCCTCACCCATACCTCTAATTAATTAATTAATTAATTAATTCTCCCACTCTTACCTTTTAACATTTAACTCTATTTACTTCTCTCCCTTTTCATAGGCTTTTCCTCTTCCTCACATCTTCTTCTACATCACTTCTTGAACTCCCTCACCTCTTCATCTCCCTCACCTTCTCATCTCCCTCACCTCCTCATCTCTCCAATTGATTGCACCTTAATCTCCTATTTAAACACCTTTGTGTGGTTTCCTCTCCAATTGATTGCACCTCAATCTCCTATTTAAACACCTTTGTGTGGTTTCCTAAGCTTCATGTTCAATTGCCTTTGTGGATTTGTTCCTATCATCATGTATTTTTTTTTTTTGTAGGTAGTATAGGGTGTTATTATGCACGGTTGAGTAGGCGTTTGATAATGCCGAGGAATAGCCATATGCATTCTTAAAAGAAAGTTATTTGCCTCCCCTATGATTCTCATTTTTGTTTTCGTATTATCGATCTTGGTTTGCAACTGTTAAAGGCATGTACTGAAAGATTCAAAAAGCGAAGGAAATCTCATTTCAAAACAAGCAGGAAAAAACGTGAATGAAAAAGGCAAATTGGAACAAGCAATTGAGAGAGAGCCACATGTAGAACACATTGAGAACTATTTTATGTTAATACTAAAAAAAAGTTTTAGTTTATATTTTTTTGGGTGTCTAACTCCTAATGGGATTGTTGATTTAATATGTACTTTTTTCTTCTTATGATTGATTGTGTTTTTCTTTTTCTTTTTTTGGTTGAATTGGTTCATGTAAACGTGAATAGATAAGGAGTCCATGAATGTTAATAAAGTTTTTGTCCCTTGGTTTTATACTAAAAAAAAGTTTTAGTTTATATTTTTTTGGGTGTCTAACTCCTAATGGATTACAGATTCAACAAATATATTAAAGACACAAATAACATTTGGTAGATATCTAAAAATGAGGAAGAATTATTAAGGCGGACTATTGCTTTTATTATATGAAAAAAATCTGCACATCGTGCGGGTCCACGACTAGTAATTAAAGTGACAGAGTAGCAGTGACGAGAAAAGAACATTGAAAAAACCCAATTTTCAAATCACACAAAGCACCTCCCTATATCTCTCAAACAGATTTCTCACTCTTTTCATAGTACATAAAGTGACAAAAGGATATCATCCCAAAATTGCAACAAAATAGTTTTCCTATTATCCCAACAAAACCACAACGAAATTCACAAAAAAACCACCTGTGGCACCCACCAGCCTAAGAACATGGACCAAATCATCCAAACACCAAAAATGCAAACACTGCCAACGTGCTTCTCTTTTTGCAGTCAAGTGAAAAAGGCAAGTACTTTGATTTTGATTTTTATGTGCCAATGTGAAAAAAGGCAGGTATTTGATTTTAGAGAGAAAGAGAGAGAGAAAGCTTGATTTTTTTCTTTCGTACCAAGGAAAGAATAACAGTGCGAGAGATCGGTGAGAGGATGACCCAATGAGTGGATTGTTTTGCTGAGGATATGGTGTGAGAGGAGAAAGGAGATCTAGTGTTTTTTTTGTTTTGTTATGATATTGTATTTTTTTAATGGATGTGTAACGAAAGTAATCGGAAAGGACCACAGGTGGGTAAAGTGTCAGTTTTTAAACTATGGGTAGGTAACTTATAAATGGGTCAAACCACAGGTGGGTAAAGTGTACTTTCCCCTTTGTCTTAAATGAAAGTTGATGTAGAAAGAATTGAGAAAGTGATCATTACTGGAGGTAGGAAAGCTGGTGGTTTGGCGTTATTGTGTAAGCGAGGTGAATATATTAATATTGGAGAGTAACAAGTGGGAAAAAAAAAATACCTTTAATAAATTCAGATTGGACGTTAATTTGAGGTAAGAGTTGGGTCATTGGATCAATTGTTCAACCAGTAGATGACCAATCGAAATGCATGGTGAAATAAAATATAAAAATAAGTTTGAAAAATCATAAAATAAATTTGTAAATTGAAAATAGGCATGTTTAAATCACTAATTAAAATTAAGTCTAAAAAGTTAGTCACCTACAACAACAACCAAGCTTTAATCCTAAAATTTTTAGGGTCAGCTATCGATCCTCAACAGAATAGTCAAAATCGGCCACATGTATTCTTTTACACCATTCTATTCTATCTGAAGTCATATTTGTGTTATGTTCTTAATTAACATGTCCATTTTTACGACTTCTGTTAATGTTAGTTTTGGTTTTCCTCTACCTTTTTTTCGTTCCCTCAACTTAAATCAATTCATTCTTTCTCACTAGCACATTAATCTCTCTCCTTCGACATGGCCAAACCATCTCAAGTGACTCTCCATCATCTTTTCATCAATATGGGTCACTCCTATCTTTAAATGAATTTTCTCATTTTGAATCTCATATTTCCTTGTATTTCCACTTATCCATCTTAACATTCACATTTCAGTTACACTCATTTTATCGATATTTTGCTTCTCAACATTTAGTACCATAAAGCATAACTGGCCTTATATTTGTTAGTGCGAAATTAAAAAATAATGAGTTGGCATACGTGTTAGTACGAAATTCAAAAATAATGAGTTGGCGTACGAGTTGGTAAAAGTTCCAATAGAGTGGTGACACATAGGCTAAACGATGGCCAGTATGTAAGCCAAGCAGAAGGGGACATTTGAACCAATAAAAGTATAACACGTGGATTGGAATATTAAGTGGAGCATAAACCAATCAAATGAGGGCACGAAGACAAAGTAACTGGCTAGAACCAAGGGCCAATTATAAAGAGGCACGCAGGCTAATCAAGCAATAACACATGTTCGACTCTTTACATAGCCACACAGATGACATCTGGCAAGTAAAAGCCACGCATGATGCACGTTCCAAGATTATCTTAACAGAAAAACCATGATCGAAGCAATTAAACAAGTAACAGGAGCTATTTTCATGAGATTTGAAGAGAAGATCAAGGTGTAAGAATGTAACTATTAGAGTTGGCTTATAAATAGCAGACCCAATCGTATTTAAAAGACACACGCAAAAAACCACACAGACCTCGAAGCAAATCCAAATAGCATTTGTTAGATTAGTTAAGAGAGCTTTCAATTATAGCTTCCAGTATTTCCTTTACATGCTTGTAAGTACTATTTTCAGTTAATTAAGAATGTCTTGTTTATGGTAATGTTACTTTAGTTGACGTTTTAGTTATCTCGATCGCAGTATGTTTTACTTTAACTTAGGCATAGTTACCTCGATTAGCAATAGTTACTCTAGACTTAGCTTAGTTAGTTAGTTTAATTAATTAGTAACCTTAACTTGCCTCGATTAGATTAAATTAGCTTAGTTTAATCAATTAGTTACTTTATACAACTTAGAACTAGTTAATTTAATTAGATAATCCCTTAGCTTAATCAATTAGCCTAGTTAACTTAATTAATTGGTACTGTTCTGTTTACTTCCATTAGCGTAATTACTTTCATTCTCTTTTTTTACTTGCATTTTATTTTAAGTCCTTTGGGCAAAGGCAATCACCGAGCCTGTCAGCCTTTTAGATCGAAGTCAAATTGTGGTTCTAAGTTTGTTTTAAGACACTAGACCCTCAATCGAGCATAGTTATTTGTTTCCTCCAAACAAATTGGCGACCATTCCTTGTAAATTTTAGTTTGGCAACAAACAATATTATAACAATCCTATAGAATTTTCACTTTAACTTAATAGGTACGACCACACAATACTTCTGTTGCACTTCTCCACTTCACCCACCATGCCCTTTTTCCTATGATTCACGTCTTCTTTAATCTCTCAATCTTTATGAATTATTGATCCACGATATCGAAAGCTCTCGTTTTTCGGTATCTCTTGACCATCAAGTCTTACAACACAATCATCTTTAATTCTACTTTACAAAATTTACATTCCATGTACTCTGTTTTAGTCTACTTAATCGAAAGACTTTAGATTGTAAAGCATTTCACCAAATTTTTTGCTTAGCATTAAACTCCATGTCTAGTATCATCTACTAAAATTATATCATCTGTAAAAAAAAATACACCAAGGGACTTTTTCTTGAATCGATTTAATGAGCTCATCCATCATCATGCCCGGCCCTGGGGTAAGCCCCACAAGCCCAAGGGCTAGGGCAACCCCCCATGGGGGCAATAAGTGAAGAAAAAAAAAAAATGTAGACATTAAAAAAAAAAAAATATTATTAGTATACAACTATACATAAAAGGAAAAAATATATATATTAGTCTACATATAAAAAAATTTATTAGTATACATTTTTTTTTTTTTTTTTTTATGAGTGTTATGCTTTTAATAAGATATATGTGAGACATATGTGATGTGTTTCAGTATTCGTGTGAATGAGGCCGGTCTCCACTGTGTGATTTATTGATTTGTTTGAAAATTTTGTTCGCATATGTATGTGGTCATTGGCCATGTGTTTTTGTTTGTAGGGACAGGTTTGTGGGGGCAAGCCATTGTTTTGTGTTGCTGTGTAATGTGTTCCTTATTTATCTAATGATTTTTTTATGACTTTTAATTTATTATTAGTATTAATTTTGTTGTGCTTTATAAGACCGTGATTTTTTTTTTTTTCTATTAACACCGGATTACATTTTGTTTTAATTGTTTTTTTCAATGTAATTCAAGTTAAAAAAATAATGTAACATTTATTTTGCATAAAATTTTGGGACTTTTATAATGTTTTTTAGTATTTAATAATAAGTGGGCAACTAAAATTGTGACGGGCTGAGGCAACCCAAATCCTGGGGCGGGCCTGTCCATCACTAAGGCAAAAAGATATGGACTTCATACTAATCCTTGATGCTAATATCATAGAATTAAGTAAGGTTTCATTACTAACAACACTAGAAAACATAAAATAAAGTAATATCATAGAATTGCAGTCAAATCTTTGCAAAATAAAATCCTTTTACATGTCTTATAATTCTTGAACAAAAGCATATCTCAAATTTCAAATTCACACTTTATGCATATAAGAACATATCGGTTCACTTCACTTTTTTTTTTTCTCCTTTTAGGTTTTTAACTCATAGCAAATTACCAAATTGTCTCATTTTAAATAGTAAAGAAGTAGAAAACAATATCGTAATGGACCTTTTAAATCACGAAAATCATCTTAGATTGATTTTACTAAATTTCACAATAAATTTTGGATTAATATACAAAATTAAAAAATCTGTTAGAACTCGAGCAATGATTCATACTAAGAACACGAATCTACTACTTTGTCCAATGTCTGCGTACGAGGATAAAGCTTCTCCTCACCTTCCCCATATCCACAACTACAAGGCTACCTTCAATGAACCTTTACATTTCGAATTTTCCAAATACATTATGAGGGCCCCCCATTAAAATGAATTCATCTTTACGACATCACCATTCCTAACTTCAGCAAGAGGAAAAAAGATAGTTTGCACTGAGTCCATGGCATTATGCAACTGAAATCTTTCGATTATAATGCTCCATTAGCAAGATGTTAGAAAAATGTGGAGAAATTTAAGGTGCAAATGAAATATATAATAAAAAAATAAAAAGTAATTATGTGTTCTGCTATGCTATGTGAGCCTACTTTCACGGGCAAAATACTTAAAAACTTATATTGTGACTATATTGATTGAACAATATTATAAGAATATTGTAATGATTTCTTTTTTTTTTATAATAGAATGATATACCTTTTATATAGGCTACATAATGAATGTCAGTAGAAATATTCTTTAAATTACACATAAATCAAAGAAAACATGATTCATATACTGAATTTATTGATTTAAAATTATTTCAAGAATTTTTTATTCATTGTATTATACTATTATCTTCAATAAAATGATCACTCAAGAATTTGTTGTGGGGACCTTTTGATAAGGTTTGTACTGACTAGTGACCAGTGACTACTGAGCATCAAGGCCAGGGCCCCGGTCATGGGTCCTAGTGTTCCTGTATTTTTCTAATAAAATTTTATGCATTACCAAAAAAAGATAATATTACTTTGTACCACACATTCACACAATGCTAAATATCAACGAGAAAGTTGTTGGAAATCAAGAATAGAGGAAGGTGACGTCTTCATAGCTTCGTCACTTTTTTTGTTTTTGCTAAATAAGCTTCGTCACTTGATAACAACTCAGACAATAGCCCTTTTATGGCCATTTCTTTGATTATTGCTGTACCCAGCTATATTTAAAAAATAAATAAAAAAAATTGCACTATCAAAAAACAATTTATACTAACCGATGAATGGTTTAAATTTCAAACCATAGATTAAGCAAACGCTATACGTTACTATTGGATTTTTTTTTGGAGAAAAACGTGAGAATATAAATATTTCACAATTGATGCAAAAGTTTACAATTCAAAGGATTCAATCTAAGGATACGCAACAAAAGATAGGTACACTCCTCACACTAAAGAATCTACCAAAAAGATACCAATCAAGAAACTTGCCCCCAATCAATAAATGCCATTATGATCTTCATTTATTAATTTTAACAAAATAAGTATAAATTGACATCAAAGGTAAACTTGATAATTTAAATCTTTTTAAAATAAGTGGAACTACTCTTCTCCCTCCAAATGACCCCAATTTTGGGGAATTAAAAATGAGGGGTTTAATTTGAGTGGTATCTTACCCTTCTAATTTCCTCTTCCCCATTCCACTTAAAAAAAAAAAAAAAAAAAAAAAAAAAAAAAACCTCTCAAACAAGATTCATTACCTCTCATCTCCCCTCACTTTCTCTCTACTCTTCCCTCATTCCCCTTCATCCAAACATAGCATAAAGACTGATTTGATTCAAAATGTTGTGCAATAGCATTCTCAGTATTCAAACCAATAATAATAATGACAAAATTTATTAATAAGCACACACAAAGATACAAGAATTTACGTGATTCGATTTTATACCTACATCAACGAGCGACAACCAACAAGTTTATTATAGAATAAAGAACTTATAGTAATAGCACAAGATACACCAGACTTTCTCTTACAAATTTTTTCAATATATACCATAAACATGTAATTTTTAGTCAAATAATTGCAACCCAATTAAAATCATGTGGCTTATGTCTTCTACTCACCTCCACAATCTTTTCTTTCTTCCTCATTTTCCCCCTCTTTCTCACTCTTGTAATCTTGTTCGGTTGTTCCAAACTTTCCTAGAGAGCAGGAAGGTACAAATTGGATGAGTAAAAAGATTTTTTGCTGTTGTTTTTAACGTCTTCTCTAATCTCTTGATCTTTATGAATTATTGATCCAAGATATCGAAAGCTCTCGTTCTTCAGTATCTCTTGACCATCAAGTCTTACAACACAATCATCTTTAATTCTACTTTACAAAATTTACATTCCATCTACTCTGTTTTAGTCTACTTAATCGAAAGACTTTAGATTGAAAAGCATTTCACCAAATTTTTTGCTTAACATTAAACTCCATTTCTAGTATCATCTACTAAAATTATATCATCTGCAAAAAAAATACACCAAGTGACTTTTTCTTGAATCAATTTAGTGAGTTCATCCATCACTAAGGCAAAAAGATATGGACTTCATACTAATCCTTGATGCTAATATCATAGAATTAAGGTTTCAAGGTTTCATTACTAACAACACTAGAAAACATAAAATAAATTAATATCATAGAATTGCAGTCAAATCTTTGCAAAATAAAATCCTTTTACATGTCTTATAATTCTTGACAAAAGCATATCTCAAATTTCAAATTCAAATTATTTCACTTCACTTTTTTTTTTTTCTCCTTTTAGGTTTTTAACTCATAGCAAATTACCAAATTGTCTCAT
>OU015767.1:36522225-36563351 GCA_907173295.1 Fagus sylvatica
TAGACTTGAGAAGGATATGAGAATTCCCTGCAAATATTTTATGACACAACAAAGTGAGATGAATAGCAAGAATTTAAGAACATTAACTAATCTCAAACTCGAAAAAAAAAAAAAAAAATTTAAGAACATTAACTAATCTCAAACTTAAGGAAATCGTTAAAGAAATGGAAGCGAAAGACAAGAGATTCATTCTAACATTCTTTGATTAATGAACCAAACAAGAAAACTTGTTCAAAAGGCCACTGACTTGATGGAAGCTTATAGTTCCATTATGCAAAATTAGCAATAGTTTATGTGAAATGAATGGCAAACAAAGCATTCGGTTGGTGTAAAAAAATCTTACTAACTCTTTAAGAGATTAAGGTGTAAAAGAAGTCAAATTTTGACAGATATGAATGCCAAACAAAGTACAGTGTTACCTTGTGGACCATAAATACTTCTTCTCCATTGACATCCACTTCAAGATCACAGTACTCTTCCATTGTTCATATAAAAAAATCTGAAAGGCCACCTCAAACAAACGTTCATGCAACTTGAAAAGGTTTGTAAAAGATGTACTTTTCAGATTGAACCAAAAGGATATAAGGGGGATATAATTATAGAGAGTAGTGCACCAAGAAGGAAAAGAGAAATAGTGGAAACAGGTGTCATTGAATCTTATGTTGCTTAGTCAATGACAAACATAGAAACCATGTTTGTTACTAGTAAAAAGACAATGGAGGGAATTAGAAGCAACTAATGCATTTTAAAATGATATAAATAATAGGAGTATGTAGATTAACAAAGATTATAGGAGAGAACCAACCCTTTCTAGGAAATGGGTATGCATATATATTGGGAAGCTACTATACAATCACCCAAATAAAACATCATGACCAAATACATCAATAACGATGTACATAACTAAATATTGCACTTTAGGTGGTCCATTTGGTAGGGAGGCATTGTGATTGTAACTTCACTTGGGAGATCAAATTGCTGCTATTGAAAAACTATTGCTGCAAGGTAATTAGAGGAAATGTGGAAGAGCCAAGTAGCAAATACTTACAAGCTCAGAACCCAATACTCTGACCATCTTTACGGTCTAACAGGAATATTTTATTCCACGTGATAATTCTGGCTTTGACCAAGTTAGCCCTTTCCTTTTCCGTTACTTATGGCGCCAATTTTAGTAGTGGCTTGACTCTGAAAACTACTGCTTAGTGGATACTGGATCCCACTCAGAATTAGGGAATGCATTCTTAGCTGCAAGAAGTATTCTCCCTTAAAAGCATCATGAAACCTGCTCCAGTCCACACCAAGGGGCACGGATGCAATCCATATTCGATCTTCTAGAGTGGAGCTATTCCTAAAGAATTTTTTATTTAATGCAAAAGGACCACCCTAATATGATCTTAAAACTATACACCATTAGTTAAAATCGAATTCAACCAACTTCAACCACTCTCTGACCTTTTTTCGGGTAAGTAAACTCTTATTGAGCTGCCCAAAAGGAAAAAACGGAAAAGCTCATTCTCATTGAATGATATGTCAATGATCATGAATTTTCCAAAGCATACCATGAGTGTAAATTGGAAACTCATGCTACAGTAGCCTTAACTCTCAAATAAAAATACAATAGAACACTTGCTCCTATAAAGATATGAGGAAAAGTATAGTTGTCGAAGGAGAAAAGCCACAATAATAAAATAAAAATAAGAAGCGCAATTGTAAAGTGCAGATGGCACCAGGCGGCTAGATTATTGAAATTGATTTTGTATGACAATCATTTTTCTGAAGAAAACCCAAAAAAAAAAAAAAAAAGAATTAGGTGCAGGTATCATCACTAGCAAGCTGCTAAGTATTTTCACAGTTTGCAAATACCCATCGTTACATCACCACACATTCTTCTTACCACAATGGTGCTCAATTGCCCACCAAACCACTCAAATCTAGTAACCATTAATCTGAGGCCTCGGGGAAGGACCCATCAGCCGTGAAAAAGGCATTTGGGTCCGGCCAGGGAGGGCCTTTTGGCCTGAAAACCGATCAGCTATCTTAGGATCAGAGACTGATTTAGAGAATGCTTGGGCAAGATCAACAGCTGAGGTTGCTTTCCCATAGCGCAAACCACCACCATCAGGGGAGGCTGGTTTTGGTTGCTCTACAGGCTTGCGCCAAGTCTCTGGTGAAGGTGGCCTCTCCACCACCACCTGCTGCTGCTGCTGCTGCAGCCTTTCAGGCTCTCTGTTATTCCTCCTCTCATTACGCCAGTTCCTCCTCTGCATATCAACTCTCTCAGAGTCTTGCCGGTGATCTTTCCTCTCAAATCTCTTTCCAGTCATTTGATCAAGATGAGGATTCTCATTTTTTTCAGTGTAGCGAGCAGGAGGACTTGCATGAACTCTTTCATTCCTAGGAACATTTTGTTCAAACCTTCACAAAACAATAAGTCATCTATAAGAATCAATTCAAAAATTGAAACAGTGACTTCGAAACAACAAAGATACTTGTAATAAAACAAAATGAGAGAATAGAAAGTCACTACCTATCAGATTGTTGAACCAAGTCATGGGTGTTGATTGCAACATCTTCAACCCCTCGCTCCTTCAGAACCTGAGAAGTGGATTAGCTATGCTGTCAAGGTAGGAACATGAAGCCACTGAATGACAGAAAAGAAAGAGATCAACACAGACGGTACCCTTCTAGACTAGTACATAGAAGAAAATGTGGAACCTGTATGAATCACCCCTCCTCCACACACACACACAGAAACCATATGTGAAGTCACAAAGAACAAATGAAAACATTTTGTTGTCAACAGCAGTGTGAAGATGCAACAAAGAAAATTTTGACATTCCAAATCATAGATTTAATAATAAAAAACTGACATTCCAAATCATAGATTTAATTAAAAAAAACTGACATTCCAAATTATGAATTCCATAAAAAACTCACTAGTTCTCGCGGGCGAGCACCACCAAACAACATATTCCTGCATCATTCACATTATTTGTTTCAGTACCATAGAAAAGGCCCAGTATCCAGTAAAATGGAACCACAGAAAAGCAATTACATGCTATTGTTTGAGTGTAAGGAGAATGATACATTGTATTACTTTTCCTAGGGAAAAGATTGAACAAAAATTGAAAGCATAAAGTTGAACTAAGTTCTACCATATTCAAAATCCAGCACAACCCTTATTCCATGCATATTTGACTTTGCAAACAACCATAACAGCGAGAATAAAAGCTTCTTATCTGAAAGTCAGGAAATTAAAAATAATAGGAAAAGAATTGATTGGACATGATAATTTGATTTCACCATTCACTAAATCCCAAAAGTAGTGTCTTATAACCAGTCAAACATTCCAAGGCCAGCTTGGTCTGGTATTAAATTAAGAGCGCTTTTAAAATATTCTTGACTGTTTATGAAATTAGTATGTAGCAGTATGGCAGACCAACAAAGAAACAAGTATAATCAACTCTTTGTTATCTTAAATATCAACACACAAACAAGAAGGAAAAGATGTATTCTCCATTAATCAAATCATAAAAACTTTACCTATACTTGATTTCATCTACACTCTTTTAAAAAAAAAAAAAAAAAAAAAAAAAAAAAAACCTAGCACCAACCCTTGCGCCTTCCTAAGTAGTTATATGACCATCTAGGCATCAAAGCTACAGTCAGACACTAGTAAAAGCAAAGACAGAAAACCTTCTAACAGATCATAATAGCCAGACTGATGACGCAGTTTGGAAGAATTGAATAAAACTGCTAATTTTGTCACAAAGAAGATGAGGCAGATGCAGAAGAATTGAGATTTTGGAACATGGACATGGGATGGGTCTAGGATAAAATGAAGAGGATGTGGACCAGACACCAAACTTTGAGGCCAGCTTGGTATCATATTACTTATGGAAACTTCAAGGACATTGAAAATCTAAGATAAATCTTCAGGAAATGTGTAGCAGACAAACAAAATAAAGATTTTTATTTTCCCAATCGCCTCATATGCTTAAAACTGCACATGTACCCATTTTTCTGTTCTGGCATTGTCAGTAGCTTACAACTATTCGATGTATTCCATAAACTTTTATTGAGTCATAAACTCAGAGCAGTTGTAATGAGACTCACCAATACTGCAACCAAATTTGAGGCTAAAGAACATGATTTTACAGCTAACCCAAATTACCCTGCTCAATCATACTTCAACATTCCTATTTCATACCTGTCTATTAAGTGCCTATATACACAACTCATGCACCCCTGACATCACTCTCCACCCCTGAATAACTGATTCAGGTGTATGATTATATATATATATATATATATTTTTTATTTGGGAGGACAGAAAGACTACTACTATCAGTATATATCTCCACAATCAATTTGAGTCATGATAGCTATTACGTCCATAAATAACCTAGGTCACCCAAGATCCATGCTCTAAAAGCAAGACTGAAACTCTTTTGATGAATGATTCCGAAGAATACAGGATCTTCCTCAGACTTTATAAAACCGATAGCTGCACATCCCAACCAGATAATTGAACTAGAAGTCTTGAACATTCTAATACTGAACCAAACCCCAAAGTATGAAATCAATAAGATGCTATTCCTCACATGCTGGTGAACCTACTCAGTGCCCAACACAAAGGCATTTTATTGCAACCTTCTCTATGTTGTGATTGTTACACTACTCCTGAGGTCCTGTCAACCCTAACAAGTGAGGCCCAAAAGTGCCACTATATTGACTAAATTGATGTTGCCACCAACCTTTGTAGCCAAGTGACAGCTCCCCCCCCCCCCCCCCTACTAAATGGGGATAATTTGGGGTTGAACCAAATGGATTGGAAGAAGGATTGGGAGAGGGCAATTCCCACTACATAAGCCCACTACTTCCATTTGAACAAGGTCACCTTTTTTTTACAGGATAAAACAACCATAATAGTACACATGGAGTCCAAGAAAGAGAGAACAAGTTTACTCAAAATTTGTTAATTACCATGCCACTCTTAGCAACCGATTGCCTCATATTGCATTATTAACATTACTAATGATACCATATTTAAAATATAAATAGACAATGACATAGTAAAATAAAAACAATCTGAGCATATGACATTCAAAGACACAATAAGATAATGTATGGGACTAACATTAAACGGAAAAGGCAAGGTCTCAACTCAAGATTCAATGATTTTGTTGGGCCAGAAGATTCATTACAAATTTGCAGGGTCATTGTAAGAGTTACGTACACAGACTTTTGAAACATATAGAGCCAAGATGTCAATAAAGAAACTAAAATATACAAATTTAACATGGCGTACAGTAAGAAAATAAGTCATAATCACATTTGAGGCATCAGCTTTTGTATTTCATGTGTTTATTCAGGGTTTGTGTTTTAAAACTTACATCAACCAACCCCATGTATTACTTTATGCTCAAAGATTGCACCAACTGCCTTTGGACCAAGTTGCACATCCACTTCCCCCCCAAATTAGTATGGAGAGGTGAGAAAGTATGGGGTTTTCAAATCCCCTCGATTCTTTACCTAACTAAAAACTTTATGCTCAAATGATTGCTAATGTTTTTCTTTGATAGGTTCAAATGATTGCTAATGTTGGGCCAAAGAGATCTCTTGTCCCTTAATATATAAATAGTCTTGTATTTGTCATCTTAATTACAAAAATATACATTTTTTTATAACTAATCCATATAATTTATTTTTAATTACAAAAGTATACATTATAAAAAGGGAGCATTGGTGAGAAACCCAATTCAGTTACTGACCTCTCTTTTTCAATATTTCCTTCCAAATGCTCAAGAGGCTGTGACCGAGGCTTTAAATTCAATTTGGGACGCTCCACACCCTGTTTCACACTCTCAGTGCTAGCTACGCTAGGTTTTGCAGGATTCATAGTTGCATACACTTCATTAACAGCTTCAACATGATCAGTGTCACTCACCCGCTGATAGCCCTGTATTCCATGAAATAACAGGAATTAAGTGCATGGAATGCAAAGTGAGCTATACATTCTTTATCTTCTTCTTTTTTATATATAAGTATTCTTTATGTCACATTTTTGATAAACTCTCATAGAGTAACCTTGCCAATACCTGCGTATGTTCAACAACAGGTTGTTCCGAACTTTCCAATGGCCTCGATCTTGGAAGCAACTTCAACTTAGGCCGCTCTGATGGATCCAAAGGCACTGGGGGATGCAATTCAGACCCACCAGGTTTTCCATCATTACGAGCCAGTGGAGTCCTATCCATAAGAATTGGAGTCCTCTCTTTTAATTCTGAGTAAATAGGAGCCACAGCCCTTTCATGATCCTGCAACTCCTTCCTACCAACTCGAACCCCATCCTCAATATTCAGACCCCTTTCAGCTTGTCTCGCCAATGTCCCATCATAATATTCTCTCCCACCTGCAACATCCAGACTCTCGTAGCTACCACTACGAAAATTCTTGGACTGAAACCCAACCTCCGTTTCAGACGACCGAACAACCTCAATATCTGCCTGATATTGGATCGATTGTTTCGATTGCCATCTACCCGAAGACACCTTTTCAAGTGCACTAGCATGAGCAAACTTCAAAACAGCGCTTTGTCCCGACAAGACAGCTTGTTGCACCGGTTCATTAACTCCCGCTGCCTCTTTCCTCGCTGCCCACGCATTCGGATGACCCCCACTACTCCCACCTAAATTCTGCGAGTTAACCCCAACAGATGCCACCTCATTAACCTTCCCCGCATACGAATTCACCGTCCCACTCGGAGCCAACCCTTGCCGACCCGATGAACTCCCACTCGGCCCATACTCTGGCTTCAGCTCAACACGAGCCGAAGTGACCCGGATGTTGTCATCGCTGATAGTCCGACGCGGGGTCGAAACGCCATCTAACGGCTTCCGCTCATCCTCATCGAAGTTCCGACCAATGTGCGAAGTGTGAGTGAGAAATGGTGTCTTATCATCAAGATGCCTGGTTGCAGGAGACGAGTGTGGCCGAGACCGGTGATCAGGTCGCCCCATCGGGTTTCCCCATGGGTTCGGGCGGTCATAGCCCGAACGATCCGACGGCCTCACAATTCTAAAACCAACAACAATAATAATAATAAACAAATAAAAAAAAATAGAAATGAAATTAAACTAGGGTTTGTAGCTAGAGATCTCGAGGTATTAAAATTGCAGATCTAAATGTAAAAAGAAGAAAAGAGGAAGGGTAAAAAGGTACTTACACACCAGGAGCAGAAGGGAGAGGGAGATCAGTGGGGATAGAGCCGCCGTGAAAGTCCTTGAGTGTCATCGTGTTCCCACTCACTTTCTTCTTCGACATTTTTCTCTGTTTTTGGAAACAATAATAATAATAATATAACTTTGTTTTAAGCTTCTTCTGCTTTGTGCTTTAATTTGATATTCGAGGGGAAGAGAGACAGGACAGAGGAGAGGAGATGGAATTGGATGTGTTGCTTGCTTGCCTCTGCTCACTGCTCACTGCTCCTCTCTCTCTCTCGCACGGACCTCAATCCTCCGCTTCTCTTCTCTCTAAACTCAAGGACTTTCTTCAATTCCACCCCGGTTACGCCTCTACGGTTTCTTTGGTTAGCAATTAGATTACGCCCCGTCACGCCGTCACCCACTTTTTTTTAAATATTGGAATGCATTTTATGATTTTTTTTTTTCTTTTAAATAAAACGTGTAATGAATGAAATGGATAGGATCTTATTTTTTTTTTTTTTTTAATAAAAACGAAATGAATAGGATCTTATTCATACTAAGAAGGTATATTTTATATGTTATTCACTTAAACATTGTTTGAGCAATCAAAGAGAAACTTAAATAACTCTAAAGAGTTAGCCTCGCCTTAGTGGTTCCTAAGACCTCATGAGATCTCGAGTTTGAAACCTCTAACCAACATCTTGGATCCACAATCAAGAGATTCCTCCATTTAATTGTGTGAGTTGAACAAAGAGACTACACACATCTGAGAAAATAATCAAAGTCTCAAAGAGTTTTGAATACCTTCGCTAGCAAAAAAAAAACAGTGAGAAAAGAAACTTAAATTATATGATATAGTAACATAATAGTTGAAAAACTCATGAGCGTCTTCTAAATGTGCCTATAGCAAAGGGGCAAAGATTGGTTTTTTTTTTTCTTCCCTTTTTTGTGAGGTCTAGTTGATTGACATGGATCATCAATAAGATTGAAAAATCCGTCATATTATACAAAGTGTTTTTTTAAGCAAAAGAATTATATGCAATTCAAAATATATTTGTAACTGAATAATGTTACCATAGCTAATTTCATTAATTTAATGGAAACGAGTAGAGAACTATTAAAAATATCTTCTTCATATTTGTTTTTATAAAAAATCTAATCCATGTCACATCAAGGTTTATAAAATTTCTAGCATTGATTTCATTTATCCTCTAGGTATTTCATTCCTCATTTTGGTTTATGTCATTTTTAAGGTAATAGGTGAAAACGACCGTTGCCACATTATCAAATTGGTATCTGTTATTTCACTTGTAACCGGATGTATTCCTCTATTAGTCTAATTTCAGACTACTTTCTCTATCTGTTTGTGCACACAAGCTGTTTTGATAATTTTCCTAAGTTCTGTTGCTCGCTATTTGCACTTTATCCCTCTCCTTCTTCCCTTTTTATCTTTTCTCTTACTTACCTTCACTTCCGTATCTTTTGTGTTATTCACTGCTTATTCACTTTATTCTCACAGATTCCTGAAACTTCACATGTGGTGCTTAGAAAATGTTTGTACTTTGGCTTAATGGCTAAGTGGCTAACCAATATTCAGCTCATCATTCTCATCTTGTAACCTATGGTCTGGCGTGGAACTGTGGAGCTAAGGCACCGCAAAAGCTTCCTCAGTGAGGGCATTAAGAGTACTAGTTAGAGACCATCAGACCAGCAAGGCAACAAAACAGATTATCTATTTTGTCTTAGGAAAAAATACATTTTATCCACCTGTGGTTTGATCAATTTACAAGTTACGTACCCATAATTTAAAAACTGATACTTTGCCCACCTGTGGTTTTTTCCGTTTACTTCCGTTAAACAGACGTTAACAAAAAAAAAAATCATAACAAAAAAAAAAAAACACTAGATCTCTTTTCTCCTTCTCCAACGCCATCTCTTTACTAGAACAACCCATCCACTCAGTCATCCTCTCACCAATCTCCTCTCCTCACCAGAGGTTAAAATTCTGTGGTGATTTGCAATTTACTGTGAAAAAGAGAGGTAGAGAAAATGAATCTATAATCTATTATATAAACTAATAAGTGAAGTTTTAGTTTTGTCCCTAAAAATATCACATCAGATTTCCTATTCGCACACCCTTCCTCCTCACTTATACCTCTAATTAAATAATTCTCTCACTCTTACCTTTTAACATTTACCTCTATTTAATTCTCTCCCTTTTCATATACTTTTCCTCTTCCTCACATCTTCTTCTACCTCACCTATTGAACTCCCTCACCTCTTCATCTCCCTAATTGATTGCATCATAATCTCCTATTTAAACACCTTTGTGTGATTACCTAAGCTTCATGTCTGATTGCCTTTGTGGATTTGTTCCTATCATCATGTATTTTTTTGTTTTTGTTTTTTTTTTTTGTTTTTTTTTTTTTTTTTTTGTGTAGGTAGTATAGGGTGTTATTATGCACGGTTGAGTAAGCGTTTGATAATGCCAAGGAATAGCCAAATGCATTCTTAAAAAAAAGTTATTTGCCTCCTATGATTCTCATTTTTGTTTTCATATTATCAATCTTAGTTTTGCAACTGCTAAAAGCCTGTACTGAAGATTCAAAAGGCGAAGGAAATCTCATTTCAAAACAAGCAGGAAAAAATGTGAATGAAAAAGGCAGATTGGAACAAACAATTAAGAGAGAGCCACATGCAAAACACATTAAGAACTATTTTATGTTAATACTAAAAAAAAAATTTTAGTTTATATTTTTTTGAGTGTCTAACTCCTAATGGGATTATTAATTTAATATGTATTTTTTCCTTCTTTTGATTGATTGTGTTTTTCTTTTTCTTTTTTGGATTGAATTGGTTCATGTAAATACCAATAGATAAGGAGCCCATAAATGTTGATGAAGCTTTTGCCCCTTAGTTTTATACTAAAAAAATGTTTTAGTTTATATTTTTTTTAGTGTCTAACTCCTAATAGATTAGTTTACTATGTTTAGCCAACAAATGCATGAATATTTTCTCTTTTGGAGCACGGATCAATAGAAAGAAGATCGATAAACAACTAATTGTATAGCTAGTCATTATATAATGCCATTGTCTATTAGTGAACAATTAAACTCGAATATTTACTTTGACATATATAGACTAAAAAGACAGAAAGTAATGGTATACTCTTTTTTTGGGTCATTATCAAGAGCTTGCATACTTATTAGTCCTACCAACTGCTTTCCGGTCAAGTTCTTAGCACGGAAGTTTCTAAGTAATGGTTAATAATAGCACTTTAACCTTATAGAAAAGTTTGCCTACACATTGTTGTGAAACATGGAATGTCACGCAGCATTTTAGGACCTACACATAAGTACGAATACAAATCTTATATCTCACTTTTTATATTTTACTTTATACTCCATCAATTACAACTTATCACGTGTTTTTTTTTTTTCTTTTTTTCCTTATAAAATAACTAAGATTTAAAATAGAAACAAATCAAACACAATCTGATACGTGTTATATTGTAGTTGGTAAAGTATAAAATAGAACGCAAAAAATAGAATAGAGGATATTCATTCAGTAAGTACATAACATTGTCAAACATGAAAAGTCACGCAACATTTTAAGAACCTGGTGTGCTTGGAATATCTGCACATTTCTTTTTTCCATCTTTAGCTGATCCAATGTGCTATCACATTAGGAAGAATAAAATGGACAAAGCTGCACTTTCAACTATGCTTTTCTTCATTATACCCCTGTACATGCCCTGTATCGTTGCTAGTATAAACTAAAAGCTGAAGCTAAGAGAAAATTTTTAGGCTTCCGCAAATACTGGCACGTCAGATTTGCTACTCCCACACACTTCCACCTTCCCCTTCCCTCTATTTAATTCTCTCACACTTTTATTCGAAAATAAATTCTCTCTCATGGCTGTTTCTCTACCTCACCTCTGCATCTACCTCACACCTCTTGAACTCTATGACCTTTTCATCTCCTCAATTAATTACCTCACATTTTGATCTACCTCTCTCTCTATTTCACACCTCTTGAACTCCCTGACCTCTTCATCTCCTCAATTAATTACCTAATATTTTCATCTACCTCTCTCTCACTCTCACCTCTTGAACTCCCTGACCTCTTCATTTCCCTAATAAATTGCACCCCCAATTTCCTATTTAAATCTTATGTTGGGATTTGTTTTTAGTCTCCATGTGGTCCTTATAATTTTATTGTTGTTTGAGTCTCAAAGATGCGTTCTTTCTCCTTTGGTTTCTGATTGGCTTTGCTGGGTTTCATGCTTTATTTATTTATTTATTTGGTTTTTCTGTTCTACTCAATATTTTTATTTTTGGGCTTTCGATGTTCTTTGTTCCGTTGGTTTTATAATTTCGTAGTTCCTAAGCTTTTCTCAAGCAATGTTCTAATTGTTGTCTTGACTTCATTCGTTTTTCTGTTTATATTGATGTTATACAACATTAGATTAATTAAATTAGATATATTTCTAGTGCATCGCACGGGTTTGCGACTAGTATAAACTAATAGGTGAAACTTTAGCTTTCTCCCTAAAGATGCCATATCAGATTTCCTATTCTCACACCCTTCCTCCTCACCCATGCCTCTGATTAATTAATTAATGAATTCTCTCACTCGTACCTTTTAACATTTAACTCTATTTACTTCTCTCCCTTTTCATAGACTTTTCCTCTTCCTCACATCTTCTTCTACATCACTTCTTGAACTCCCTCACCTCTTCATCTCCCTCACCTCCTCGTCTCCCCAATTGATTGCACCTCAATCTCCTATTTAAACACCTTTGTGTGGTTTCCTAAGCTTCATGTTAATTGCCTTTGTGAATTTGTTCCTATCATCATGTATTTTTTTTTTTTGTGTAGTTAGTATAGGGTGTTATTATGCACGGTTGAGTAGGCGTTTGATAATGCCGAGGAATAGCCATATGCATTCTTAAAAGAAAGTTATTTGCCTCCCCTATGATTCTCATTTTTGTTTTCGTATTATCGATCTTGGTTTGCAACTGTTAAAGGCTTGTACTAAAGATTCAAAAAGTAAAGGAAATCTCATTTCAAAACAAGCAGGAAAAAACGTGAATGAAAAAGGCAAATTGGAATAAGCAATTGAGAGAGAGCCACATGTAGAACACATTGAGAACTATTTTATGTTAATACTAAAAAAAAGTTTTAGTTTATATTTTTTTGGGTGTCTAACTCCTAATGGGATTGTTGATTTAATATGTACTTTTTTCTTCTTATGATTGATTGTGTTTTCCTTTTTCTTTTTTTGGTTGAATTGGTTCATGTAAACGTCAATAGATAAGGAGTCCATGAATGTTGATAAAGTTTTTGTCCCTTGATTTTATACTAAAAAAAAAGTTTTAGTTTATATTTTTTGGGGTGTCTAGCTCCTAATGGATTACAGATTCAACAAATATATTAAAGACACAAATAACATTTGGTAGATATCTAAAAATGAGGAAGAATTATTAAGGCGGACTATTACTTTTATTATATGAAAAAAAATCTGCACATCGCGTAGGTCCACGACTAGTAATAAAAGTGACAGAGTAGCAGTGATGAGAAAAGAACATTGAAAAAACCCAATTTTCAAATCACACAAAGCACCTCCCTATATCTCTCAAACAGATTTCTCACTCTTTTCATAGTACATAAAGTGACAAAAGGATATCATCCCAAAATTGCAACAAAATAGTTTTCCTATTATCCCAACAAAACCACAACGAAATTCACAAAAAAACCACCTGTGGCACCCACCAGCCTAAGAACATGGACCAAATCATCCAAACACCAAAAATGCAAACACTGCCAACGTGCTTCTCTTTTTGCAGTCAAGTGAAAAAGGCAAGTACTTTGATTTTGATTTTTATGTGCCAATGTGAAAAAAGGCAAGTATTTGATTTTAGAGAGAAAGAGAGAGAGAAAGCTTGATTTTTTTCTTTCGTACCAGGGAAAGAATAACAGTGCGAGAGATCGGTGAGAGGATGACCCAATGAGTGGATTGTTTTGCTGAGGATATGGTGTGAGAGGAGAAAGGAGATCTAGTGTTTTTTTTTTGTTTTGTTATGATATTGTATTTTTTTAACAAATGTGTAACGAAAGTAAACGGAAATGACCACAAGTGGGTAAAGTGTCAGTTTTTAAACTATGGGTAGATAACTTATAAATGGGTCAAACCACAGGCGAGTAAAGTGTACTTTCCCCTTTGTCTTAAATGAAAGTTGATGTAGAAAGAATTGAGAAAGTGATCAGTACCGGAGGTAGGAAAGCTGGTGGTTTGGCGTTATTGTGTAAGCGGGGTGAATATATTAATATTGGAGAGTAACAAGTGGGAAAAAAAAAAAAAAATTACCTTTAAGCATAGTGCTATTAAATTCCGATTGGATGTTAATCTGAGGTAGGAGTTGGGTCATTGGATCAACTAGTAGGGTACCCGCGCGATGCGCGGTTTATGTAATTCTTTGGACAAATTAACATTTGGAATGGTTGTACAGTGACTTATTTGGACAATTCTTCTCTATCTTGTGTACTAATGACTAACTCCTACAACTTCATGCTTGTTTGCATTAATTGGACAACTATGGATAGCAAGTAGATTTACAAATTACAACCATGAATTCTAGTAAAAATCCGAAGCATAAGGCCTATAGAACAGTAAATATTAATTTTTCTTTTCAATTTTAAGGTTTATGTTTCAAGAATAATTGATTGAGAGAAATGGACAAAAAGGAAGGCGAAAAAAATTAGCAAGTGGGGTGTAAAAGATCATAAACAAAGTGAAATTGGAAGTAAACATGGGTGTCAATAAATTATTCTTGAAACAGAAACCTTAAAATTGAAAAGAAAAATAGATAAGTAGTTATGTAATGAATGCTTGATATCATATGTAATTTGAATGAATTAATTAAATACAATTTAGCAAATTATTTAACACTTAATTGAACAATTGAGGAATATTATTTAAAATAGCAAATGATTTCAATATTAAATATAAACAGTCTAGTATGTCTTCCAAAGTAAATACAAAGTAAACATAAATTGTCTAATATATTAAACATAAATAGTCATGTATTTGTATCTTCACTCATGGTTGGCTGCATGTTCATGATAATGATGATGATTATGCACTGCTTTAATGTTTGATTTCATTTTCATAGTAACCATATTATGATCGTACGACGTTAACCTTAGTCGTTTTCAAGTGATTATATATAATTATATATAACCAAAACTTTTGTTTATCTACTTGCATCTTTATTTTATGGATTTGACATGACCAATTTTACAATGGCTCTTGAAATGTGTAATCTGGATTTTCTTTGTGTAACTACTTACCATTCCAATTGGTGATCTCATTTGTGCAGATTTAAAATCGTGCACTAATTGTGATTGTCTGCCTGTACAGTAAAGAATACACATATTTTAACCGAATTTCAGAACAGATAAGGTTGGCCTTATGTGAGTATCTTTCTAATGAGTAAATAATCTAAAACTTGCATAACCAAAGGGATAAGCAAGCCTCCAAAATGAAGGATGTTTTTTTTTTTGATAGGTAAAACCATTGGGGCGAATGCCCGACTTACCTCCAAAATGAAGGATGTGAAGATCCTGTTGTCAGAAGTTAACACATTTACATAAGTGGAGCAAGGATGGTAATCATTTCAGTGTTTAGTTATAACATATTGGACACTTCTTTAGACCACTTAGACATCCAAGCTAGGTTGTTTGACCTTGGACAAAAGACTATATCGATCCACTTCTGGAGCTGGGTCAAGACAGAAGAGGAGAGTTTAAGGAAATGAAATATATTACTGAGAATAGAGCATCACTCACCTATGAATTACGTCTTGCAGAGGTAATGTTTGTATTATTGTATCCAAGTTGCCTTGATCAACTCCCTTGTAGATCTCTGTTTAACTAATGTTTGCTTTTCTTATAGAATCCTGTTCCATTTTATTCTTTTTTACCTTACTTGTTTGTAATATTTATATTACAGATGGTAGGTGATTTCTTTGACCATACTGGGGTGGTTGGTATGGTCTTACATAGTCATGGTCTTGGTTTTCTTCAATTGTTAACCAAAATTTTGTGTATGCTACTTTGTATTATGGGCCTGCATTTGTGCAGATAAAAACAGTGTTCTTTGGCAGTGATGAATGTTCTGGTTGGGTTTAGTATGAGAAGGTATCTTGTGCATTTGACATATACATCATCTCTTTCACAACATGTGAGTCACACATAGTTGTCGGGCTCACATGTTGTGAGAGAGATGATGCATATGCTAGATACATGAGATAATTATTAGTTTAGTACAGGCTAAACTGCATAATTTGAAGGCAGTTGTGTGTCAAAATAATTCGGAAAATGGAAAACACATGCTGATTATGAACTTCATTATTTTTCATTATATTTCTTTCACATGAATTGGGGAGGAAGCTTTTATCTGTTTGCAAGGTTTCTGTGGTAGCCTACCTAATTGAGATGGTTAATTTTGTCACAGCACAAATTCATTTTGAGTAGGGGAATCTTTTGTATACATCCTGTGTACTTAGGCAGTTATTTTTTGGCTTTTCTTTTCAATAAACGTATTAAGAAAGTACTCATTATAAATTATTGTGGCATAAGGAGCGGATATTGGTTTCACATAATGCCACCACAGAACATGGTATGATGAGGGTAAGCTCACTTATGTAACCCATATAGAAACTACAAGCTACTTGTAAAATTGGTTTCACATAATTCCACCGCAGAACATGGTATGATGAGGGTAAGCTCACTTATCTAACCCATATAGAACACTACAAGCTACTTGTAAGTGCAAGAGCAGTGATCTTTTAGAGCTTTGGTTTGTAGTCCTTGCTTATCTACATGCATGCACACATGTGCATAATTGTATGTTGAGAGAGAGGGGGGAGGGGTAATTTGACCACTTATCTTTTATAAGTTCTCACACCATAATATTGAACTTTACATTACTAAAAATCTGCTCTATAAATATATTGTTGTTTCAATATATCTAACTGGTTCCGCAAATGATTTCCTTGTTTCACATTTTTTTAATGCTTAATAATTGTGTTTTATACTTTTGCTGCCTCCAGGTTGCAAGGATTCTTTTGTTCATCTTCTTTTTTGCACACATGTTCATCCATTTTGATCAGGTTTGTCAAAAGTTTTGTGGTTGTCACTGTAAATGAGCCTTCATAGGGAAAGCTTCATATTATATTATATTTTATTCTTGTTCTTGTTTATCGAGACATTTTTCTACCAAATGCTAGTATTTTATTTCGCTTATATTTTTTTCTGAATAGCCAAATTAACCTTAGAAAAAATTACATACTTAATAGAAGATCAAAGATGTACAACTAAGGCAAAGTAAAATTCATGAATACTTAATAATATGGCCATTTTAGTGAACTACCATCACTCAATTTCCAACCCATGTTCCCTACTACTGCCACTTTATCTGTCATCCTCTCTCTCTCATGTAACTTCCCACATCTATTCACATATTTGTTTAGCAAAAAAAAACAAACTACATTCTTAACTTCTTATGATTATAACTACACTACATCTAATCAGTCCATGCACATTACTGAAGCATAATGCAGGTCTCTTCCAGGCTCTTTGGTTTTTCCTCTGCAAGTGTGGCAGAGATTACACAAATCTAATTGGTCAGTGCATTACTAATTCAAACCTGACGCCCAGACAGTGTAGACTATTGACAAAGCAACCAAAAATAGGAAAATAGAAGCAAATCAAACTATTTCCATTCCCTTTCTCATGATCTTAAGAGACAAAAATTATTACTCTCAATAGCACAATGCCAATACAACAATATATGAAACATATTAGGAAAAGCCTAGTGGAAGTGGATGGAGATGGAAACGTAAAACAGGAAAACAAAAGGAAAAAGAAATCTAAAGAAAAAGAAAGATTTTTCTAACCTTTGAAATTGCCTCAGTAACTCTGCTTGTAACTGTTATTGCTTCACCAGGGAAATAAGAGAAAGTTGAAATGCACAATAAAATAAAGTAATGACAGTTGAAAATATGATAACTACCCAAAAATAAAATGGAAAAGCCAAACGTTGTTACTGTTGAATCATGGAAAATCAAATGGAAAAGCCAAACGTTGTTACTATTGAATCATGGAAATGAGTTTGTCTTACAAACTAATGTGGCATACGTGAAGATCAGCAATTAAAACCTTTCCCGGTGAAGGCGATCGAGAACTACTGTTCATCGGGAACGTGAACACCACTTCATCACCAGGCTTCACTCTCCTCCCTTTACATGTGGACAGCCCGGAAACTTCACTGCAGCCTACAAACCACCACTCGCTCCCGAGCGAACTCTCTCGCCGATTCACGTCTTCTACAAAATCCTCACCGGAGTCACTAACGCTGCAATCAGTAGCATTTGCTTCGTGCTCCGAAGAAGAGCGAGAATTCGGGTTCTCGAAGCCGTTTCGCTTCGAATTCGCGACGACGGTGCGAGAAACTCTGGAGGTTTTGGAAATGGCTGGTAACCCATAACACTCAATCTTCAAAATATCGAACAAAACCCACCGTGAACCCAGCCGTTATCAACACACCCAAAGCCGTAAAAATCCCGATCTGCTCCTCAGACCGCCAATCTGCCGGTCTCAATCTCGTGGTCCACCAGCACCACGCACGACTCCGTCGCACCACCGACCCCGATCTCATGACTCCAGCACCACCGCCTTGCGCACCATCCTCGCGCCGCCACCAAGTCACGCCGATGGTTTTGTTGACTCTCCCAGGCAGATCCACCACCGTGGTTCAGGCGGCGACGTGATCGATCGGGTTTAGGAGGGCCGACGCTGGGTTCAGGTTTATCTATTTTTTTTTAAAATTTTAATTATTTTATAAAATTAATGGTGACAGGTTATTTTGGTATTTTAATTGCTGATTGCTGATGTGGCAGCCACATCAGTGCCACATCAGTTTTTTAATACACTTGGTTATTTTGGTATTTTAATTGTTAATTGCTGATGTGGCAGCCACATCAGTTTTTAAATACACTTGGCAGAACCTCAGTTAAAGGTTTCTGCTTTTATATATATATTGATATTGATTGTTCAACTAGTAAATCACCAATCGAAATGCATGGTGAAATAAAATATAAAAATAAGTTTGAAAAATCATAAAATAAATTTGTAAATTGAAAATAGGCATGTTTAAATCACTAATTAAAATTAAGTCTAAAAAGTTAGTCACCTACAACAACAACCAAGCTTTAATCCTAAAATTTTTAGGGTCAGCTATCGATCCTCAACAGAATAGTCAAAATCGGCCACATGTATTCTTTTACACCATTCTATTCTATCTGAAGTCATATTTTGTGTTATGTTCTTAATTAACATGTCATTTTTTACGACTTCTAGTTAATGTTAGTTTTGGTTTTCCTCTACCTTTTTTTCGTTCCCTCAACTTAAATCAATTCACTCTTTCTCACTAGCGCATTAATCTCTCTCCTTCGACATGGCCAAACCATCTCAAGCGACTCTCCATCATCTTTTCATCAATATGGGTCACTCCTATCTTTAAATGAATTTTCTCATTTTGAATCTCATATTTCCCTGTATTTCCACTTATCCATCTCAACATTCACATTTCAGTTACACTCATTTTATCAATATTTTGCTTCTCAACATTTAGTACCATAAAGCATAACTAGCCTTATATTATAACAATCCTATAGAATTTTCACTTTAACTTAATAGGTACAACCACACAATACTTATGTTGCACTTCTCCACTTCACACACCATGCCCTTTTTCCTATGATTCACGTCTTCTTTAATCTCTCAATCTTTATGAATTATTGATCCACGATATCGAAAGCTCTCGTTCTTTGGTATCTCTTGACCATCAAGTCTTACAACACAATCATCTTTAATTCTACTTTACAAAATTTACATTCCATGTACTTTGTTTTAGTCTACTTAATCGAAAGACTTTAGATTGTAAAGCGTTTCACCAAATTTTTTGCTTAGCATTAAACTCCATGTCTAGTATCATCTACTAAAATTATATCATCTGTAAAAAAAAATACACCAAGGGACTTTTTCTTGAATCGATTTAATGAGCTCATCCATCACTAAGGCAAAAAGATATGGACTTCATACTAATCCTTGATGCTAATATCATAGAATTAAGGTTTCAAGGTTTCATTACTAACAAAACTAGAAAACATAAAATAAAGTAATATCATAGAATTGCAGTCAAATCTTTGCAAAATAAAATCCTTTTACATGTCTTATAATTCTTGAACAAAAGCATATCTCAAATTTCAAATTCACATTTTATGCATATAAGAACATATCGGTTCACTTCACTTTTTTTTTTTTTTTACTCCTTTTAGGTTTTTAACTCATAGCAAATTACCAAATTGTCTCATTTTAAATAGTAAAGAAGTAGAAAACAATATCGTAATGGACCTTTTAAATCACGAAAATCATCTTAGATTGATTTTACTAAATTTCACAATAAATTTTGGATTAATATACAAAATTAAAAAATCTGTTAGAACTCGAGCAATGATTCATACTAAGAACACGAATCTACTACTTTACCACAAAGTCCAATGTCTGCGTACGAGGATAAAGCTTCTCCTCACCTTCCCCATATCCACAACTACAAGGCTACCTTCAATGAACCTTTACATTTCGACTTTTCCAAATACATTATGAGGGCCCCCCATTAAAATGAATTCATCTTTACGACATCACCATTCCTAACTTCAGCAAGAGGAAAAAACATAGTTTGCACTGATTCCATGGCATTATGCAACTGAAATCTTTCGATTATAATGCTCCATTAGCAAGATGCTAGAAAAATGTGGAGAAATTTAAGGTGCAAATGAAATATATAATAAAAAAATAAAAAGTAATTATGTGTTCTATTATGGTATGTGAGCCTACTTTCACGGGCAAAATACTTAAAACTTATATTATTACTATATTGATTCAACAATATTATAAGAATATTATAATGATTTCTATTTTTTTCTATAATAGAATGATATATCTTTTATATAGGCTACATAATGAATGTGAGTAGAAATATTCTTTAACTTACACATAAATCAAAGAAACATGATTCATATACCTGATTTATGTACATGAATTCATTGATTCGAGAATTATTTCAAGAATTTTTTATTCATTGTATTATACTATTATCTTCAATAAAATGATCACTCAAGAATTTGTTGTGGGGACCTTTTGATAAGGTTTGTACTGACTAGTGACTAGTGACTACTGAGCATCAAGGCCAGAGCCCCGGTCATGGGTCCTAGTGTTCCTGTATTTTTCTAATAAAATTTTATGCATTACCAAAAAATGATAATACTACTTTGTACCACACATTCACACAATGCTAAATATAAACGAGAAAGTGGTTGGAAATCAAGAATAGAGGAAGGTGTCGTCTTCATAGCTTCGTCACTTGATAACAGCTCAGACAATAGCCCTTTTATGGCAATTTCTTTGATTATTGCTGTACCCAGCTATATTTAAAAAAAAAAAATTGCATTATCAAAAAACAATTTACACTAGTACGAGATTAATGCAAAGTTATTTTTTTAATTTTTTTTTTCGACCATCTAAATAGATATATTAAAAGATATAAAAAATTAAAAAGTTATTTTTTGTTTGGATGAACAAGATGCAAAGTTAAAAAACAACTTTATATTTGAAACCTCCAATACCAACTCAATACATGTGTGGTGTGGAAATATAATTTCTCTATAATTTTTATAATTTTTTGAGAAAGATGAGATCTTTAGTCTTAGGTCTTGAAGTGGCACATCATCCACATATCACTGCTAGTACAATGACTAGTATGGTGGGTAAATAACAATTTGTGGTTTAGAAATATAATTTTTATAATTTTTTGAGAAAGATGGGATCTTTAGGCCTAAGGTCTTGAACTGGTACTCACCGTCTATGTATGATTGCTCGTACAATGAATAGTATGGTGTCAAAATAACAATTTATGGTGTAGAAACTATAATTTTTATAATTTCTTGAGAAAGAGGGGATCTTTAGGCCTTGGCCTTGAACTGCCACTCATCGTCCACGTACGATTGCTGGTCCAATGACTCTGGTCTCAATAATTGTCTAGTCACATCTCTCGTGAAAATTGCATACATTTGAATGGAAATATCGTGTGTCACGAGGATGATTGGACTGCCAAACTAACAAATAAGGCAAGACGGAGTATTAGTCATGAGTCATGACTACTACTACTTCTACTTTGTTTGTTAGTTTCGTATGTCTTTTTTTTTATTTTTTTCCGATAATGTCAGCTTCGTATGTCAATAGCGCAGAACTTAGCTCCGCTATTTAGGAAAATATGCTACTAACCGATCAATGGTTTCAAACCATAGAGAAAGCAAACGCAATACGTTACTATTGGAATTTTTTGGAGGATGATTGGACTGCCACACAAACAAATAAGGCAAGACAGAGTATTAGTCATGAGTCATGACTACTACTACTTCTACTTTGTTTGTTAGTTTCGTATGTCTTTTTTTTTATTTTTTTCCGATAATGTCAGCTTCGTATGTCAATAGCGCAGAACTTAGGACCCGCCATTTACAAAAATATGCTACTAACCGACCAATGGTTTAAATTTCAAACCATAGAGAAAGCAAACGCTATACGTTGCTAATGGATTTTTTTGGAGAAAAATGTGAGAACATAAATATTTCACAATTGATGGAAAAGTTTACAATTCAAAGGATTCAATCCAAGGATACACAACAAAAGATAGGTACACTCCTCACACTAAAGAATCTACCAAAAAGATACCAATCAAGAAACTTGCCCCCAATCAAAATGCACAGAAGGGGAATGAGAAAAAATTAATGAGAGAGGGGAATAGTTACCTCTTCCCATTGTTTGAAAGTTTAAAATATTAAATAGGAGAGAGGGGAATGGATATCCAGGCATCTCCTTTGTTTGGATGTTGTAGGAGGAGGAGAGGGGAGTGACATAATCATATAAATTAATCATTGTGATCTTCATTTATTAATTTTAACAAAATAAGTATAAATTGACATCATAAAAGTAAACTTGATAATTTAAATCTTTTTAAAATAAGTGGAATTACTCTCCTCTCCTTCCAAATGACTCCAATTTTGGGGAATTAAAAATGAGGGGTTTAATTTGGAGTGGTATCTTATCCCTTCTAATTTCCTCTTCCCCATTCCATAAAAAAAAAAAAAAAACTCTCAAACAAGATTCATTACCTCTCATCTCCCCTCACTTTCTCTCTACTCTTCCCTCATTCCCCTTCATCCAAACATAGCATAAAGACTGATTTGATTCAAAATGTTGTGCAATAGCATTCTTAGTATTCAAACCAATAATAATAATGACAAATCATACAACACAAAATTTACATTCCGTGTACTCTGTTTTAGTCTACTTAATCGAAAGACTTTAGATTGTAAAGCGTTTCACCAAATTTTTTGCTTAACATTAAACTCCATGTCTAGTATCATCTACTAAAATTATATCATTTGGAAAAAAAACATACACCAAGGGACTTTTTCTTGAATTGATTTAGTGAGCTCATCCGTCACTGAGGCAAAAAGATATGGACTTCATACTAATCCTTGATGCTAATATTATAGAATTAAGGTTTCAAGGTTTCATTACTGACAACACTAGAAAACATAAAATAAAAGTAATATCATAGAATTGCAGTCAAATCTTTGCAAAATAAAATCATTTTACATGTCTTATAATTCTTGAACAAAAGCATATCTCAAATTTCAAATTCAAATTTTATGCATATAAGAACATATCGGTTCACTTCACTTTTTTTTTTTTTTTACTCCTTTTAGGTTTTTAACTCATAGCAAATTACCAAATTGTCTCATTTTAAATAGTAAAGAAATAGAAAACAATATCGTAATGGACCTTTTAAATCACGAAAATCATCTTAGATTGATTTTACTAAATTTCACAATAAATTTCGGTTTAATATACAAAATCAAAAAATCTGTTAGAACTCGAGCAATGATTCATACTAAGAACACGAATCTACTACTTTACCACAAAGTCCAATGTCTGCGTACGAGGATAAAGCTTCTCCTCACCTTCCCCATATCCACAACTACAAGGCTACCTTCAATGAACCTTTACATTTCGAATTTTTCAAATTCATTATGAGGGCCCCCCATTAAAATGAATTCATCTTTACGAACATCACCATTCCTGACTTCAGCAAGAGGAAAAAAGATAGTTTGCACTGAGTCCATGGCATTATGCAACTGAAATCTTTCGATTATAATGCTCCATTAGCAAGATGTTTGCAAAATGTGAAGAAATTTAATGGTGCAAATGTAATATAAAAAAAGGTAAGAATAAAGTAATTATGTGTTCTGCTATGCTATGTGAGTCTACTTTCACACATAAAATACTTAAAAATTTATATTGTGACTATATTGATTGAACAATATTACAAAAATATTGTGATAATTTCTATTTTTTTTATAATAGAATGATATACTTTTTATATAAGCTACATAATAAATGTCAGTAAAAATATTTTTTAAATTAAACATAAATCAAGAAAACATGATGTCATATACTTGATTTATGAACATGAATTTATTGATTTAAAAAATTATTTCAAGAATTTTTTATTCATATATTGTATTATACTATCTTCAATAAAATGATCACTCAAGAATTTGTTGTGGGGCCTTTTGATAAGGTTTGTACTGACCAGTGACTAGTGACTAATGAGCATCAAGGCCAGAGCCCCGGTCATGGGTCCTAGTGTTCCTGTATTTTTCTTATAAAATTTTATGCATCACCAAAAAAAGATAATACTGCTTTGTACCACAAGTTCACACATGCTAAATATAAACGAGAAAGTGGTTGGAAAATCAAGAATAGAGGAAGGTGACGTCTTCATAGCTTCGTCACTTGATAACAGCTCATGACCAAAAAAAGATAATACTGCTTTGTACCACACATTCACACAATGCTAAATATAAACGAGAAAGTGGTTGGAAAATCAAGAATAGAGGAAGGTGACGTCTTCATAGCTTCGTCACTTGATAACAGCTCAGACAATAGTCCCGGTCATGGGTCCTAGTGTTCAGGGGCGGCTCTACATTGAAGGTAGGATGTGCAGCTGCACACCCTGATTTTTTAAAAAATCAATAGAAAAAATTATTTTTATATAGATGTTCTCTCCTTAAATAAAATTATGAATACCCTCAAATAAAAATTATAAACACCCTCAAATAATTTGTGAACACCTTGATCTAATAAACCCAATTCACCATACCCAAAAATAAAAAGTCCAAATAACAAAAAATAAATAATAAATAAATAACTCAAATAACATCCACAATAACAAAATAAGCCCAAATAACAACACTTGTTTAAGCCCATAATAACAAAATAAGCCTGGAAAAATTACATTTTTTTTTTTTAGTGATGTTATTATATTTAAGTTTTGTAATGAACACCCTGAGAAAATTTCCTGAAACCGCCACTGCTAGTGTTCCTGTATTTTTCTAATAAAATTTTATGCATCATGACCAAAAAAAGATAATACTGCTTTGTACCACACATTCACACAATGCTAAATATAAACGAGAAAGTGGTTGGAAATCAAGAATAGAGGAAGGTGTCGTCTTCATAGCTTCGTCACTTGATAACAGCTCAGACAATAGCCCTTTTATGGCAATTTCATTGATTATTGCTTTACCCAGCTATATTTAAAAAAAAAAAAAAAAAAAAACTTGCACCATCAAAAAACAATTTGCACTAGTACTTGAATGGTTCGGATGCAAAGTTTTTTTTTTTTTTTTTTTTTCATCTCGACCGTCTAAATAAGATATATTAAAAGATATAGAAAATTAAAAAGTTATTTTTTATTTGGATGATCAAGATGTAAAGTTAAAAAACAACTTTACATTTGAAACGTCCAATGCCAGATCAATACATTTGTGGATTTAAGGTAAAAAATTTAAGTGAACTTTTTTAATTTTAAATTTCAATTAAATATATTTTTAATGAAACAACTTAAGTTTCAATTGGATTGATTTTTATTCTAAATATTTGGAGGGTCTTTTTGGAGGTGGAGGAAAAATGCAAAACTCATCTATATTTTAAAAAAAAAAAAATCAATTATCAATTATAATTTTTGGTATTTTTATTATATAATTTTGGGGTCCTTTTGTTGTTTAAATTGCATAATCACCCCCTAGATTTGGGTCATTTGCAAACTGATCCTCTTGGGAATCAATTTTACAATAAAACCATCTAAGATTTTTAAATTGGTGAAATTGATCCTCTAGTATATTTTTTGTCAATTTTGTAAGAAAATTTGTCATATGCATTATGCGTGACCACTTTATATATATATATATATTATTGAACATAAGTGATAAAACTTCATTCTTTCATTGATAAAAAAATAAAATAAAACTTCATTCTTTCTTACATGAATATAAAAGTTAAAATTCACTTATAACACATTAACATAAAAATTTATTCTAAAAAAATAAAAATAAAAATAAATTGTTCATTACCCAAAACACGACCCAAACACCTCAAAATATTTACAGATAAGTTTCAATGGTGTTTCTTGTACTTGGTAGAGTATCGGAACGGTATATTCCAGGTGTTTCGATCGAAACGACACGAAATTGATCATTTTGATTGAACCTCTTTATAATTTGGTTGGTGTTATTTCTACTAAAAATTGTAATTTTCGCACTAATTATGCGGCAATAACAATCTGTGGTGTAAAAATATAATTTTCCAATAAACTTTATAATTTTTTGGGAAAGATGGGATCTTTCGGCGTAGGTCTTGAACTGGAATCGTCCACCTACGATTGCTGGTACAATGACTAGTATTGTGTGGAAATAATAATTTGTGGTGTAGAAACTATAATTTTTATAATTTTTTGAGATCTTTAGGCCTTGGCCTTGAACTGCCACTCATCGTCCACGTACAATTGCTGGTACAGTGACTTAATTGTCTAGTCACATCTCTCTTGAAAATTGCATACATTTGAATGGAAATATCGTGTGTCACGAGGATGATTGGACTGCCAAACTAACAAATAAGGCAAGACGGAGTATTAGTCATGAGTCATGACTACTACTACTTCTACTTTGTTTGTTAGTTTCGTATGTCTTTTTTATTATTTTTCCGATAATGTCAGCTTCGTATGTCAATAGCGCAGAACTTAGGTCCCGCCATTTACAAAAAATATGCTACTAACCGAATCAATGTTTAAATTTCAAACCATAGTTTCAAAAAAAAAAAAAATTTCAAACCATAGAGAAAGCAAACGCTATAAGTTACTATTGGATTTTTTTTTTGGAGAAAAACGTGAGAACGTAAATATTTCACAATTTATGGAAAAGTTTACAATTCAAAGGATTCAATCCAAGGATACACAACAAAAGATAGGTACACTCCTCACACTAAAGAATCTACCAAAAAGATACCAATCAAGAAACTTGCCCCCAATCAAAATGCACAGAAGGGAAAATTAATGAGAAAAAATTTTTCTTCTCAAAAGTTAGTGTGTTTGGAAGTTTGGAGAGGGAGGAGAGTAGATGGTAAGGGAGGGAAGGGGAATAGTTACCTTTTTCCATTGTTTGAAAGTTTAAAAAATTAAATAGGAGAGAGGGGAATGGATATCCAGGCATCTTCTTTGTTTGGATATTGCAGGAGGAGGAGAGAGGAGTGACATGATCATATAAATTAACCATTGTGATCTTCATTTATTAATTTTAACAAAATAAGTATAAATTGACATCATAAAAGTAAATTTGATAATTTAAATCTTTTTAAAATAAGTGGAATTACTCCCCTCTCCCTCCAAATGATACCAATTTTGGGGAATTAAAAATGAGGGGTTTAATTTGGAGTGGTATCTTACCCCTTCTAATTTCCTCTTCCCCATTCCACTTAAAAAAAGAAAAAAAAAACTCTCAAACAAGATTCATTACCTCTCATCTCCCCTCACTTTCTCTCTACTCTTCCCTCATTCCCCTCCATCCAAACATAGCATAAAGACTGATTTGATTCAAAATGTTGTGCAATAGCATTCTCAGTATTCAAACCAATAATAATAATAACAAAATTTATTAATAAGCACACACAAAGATACAAGAATTTACGTGATTCGATAATATACCTACATCGACGAGCGACAACTAACAAGTTTTATTATAGAATAAAGAACTTACAGTAATAGCACAAGATACACCAGACTTTCTCTTACAAATTTTTTCAATATATACCATAAACATGTAATTTTTAGTCAAATAATTGCAACCCAATTAAAATCATGTGGCCTATGTCTTCTACTCACCTCCACAATCTTTTCTTTCGTCTTCATTTTCCCCCTCTTTCTCACTCTTGTAATCTTGTTCAGTTGTTCCAAACTTTCCTAGAGAGCGGGAAGGTACAAATTGGATGAGTAAAAAGATTTTTTGCTGTTGTTTTTAACCCTTTTAAGACATCTTTTAAAAGGAACAAAACAATGTAGTGTCTTTTTCAAATTTAAGTGGGTGCATTGCACCAACGTTTTTTTTTTTTTTTGATAACAACAACAACATGTGGTTTTGATCACTTACTAGTCCGATATTTAATTTATGACTAGAATTCACATGGTCCAGTCCAGGCCTTTTCTCATTTCTGTCATTTTATGTGCCTCATTGCCTATATAAAGCAATCCGAAGTAGCTAGGGCTTCACCAGTCCATCAGCTCTGCATTCCTCAACGCAAACTTCTTATCTTTTCCTTTAGCGTTTCCTTCCAAGTGATTTCATCATTATGGATTGTAGGAAACAATTGCAACATCAAGCTGTGAACCAAACTTCACCATGCCAGATAAATTCTCAAGCCTCTGATATGATACACGAAAGACGATCTGCCAATTATAAGCCAAACATTTGGAAACATGATTACTTACAATCTCTTACCAGCATACATGACGTAAGAATCATAACTCCCACGGTCCCACCTATTCTATTTTTCGAAAAACTACATTTTGTTGACTTTCTTTTTTTTGTTTCTTTAATTTCCTCATCCATTTTATTTGAGCAATGTTAAAAAAATAATTTTTTATTTTTATTTTCCACGACCTTGCTAAAGTTCTAAAATGGTAATAAGTTGTTTTTTTTTGACGTAATATCATTTTTACCTATTTTATTACCAATATCACTTTTATTATGCATTAATCAGAATATGTATCACGTCAATAGTTGTGAAATAAATATCCTTACATATATATATATATATATATATTTCATTGGTACCATATAACTTCACTTTTTAAGAAATTATTGTTATAAACCAAGGTGGTTTACTGTACTTCAATTTAGCTAGATTTGGGACCATGGTGTTTTTGCAGGCCCAAGAATATGAAAAACGAGCACAGAAGCTGAAAGAGGATGTAAAGGGTATATTTGAGGAAGCAGTTGACTTAGTGGCAAAGTTAGAGCTGATTGACAGCCTAAACAAGTTAGGCATAGCCAGCCACTTTGATGTGGAAATCAAGGAGGCTTTAGATAGCATAGCATCCACTAAGAAGAAAAATCCTAGTCCAGAAGAGGATCTCTACACTACTGCATTGAGGTTTAGGCTTCTTAGGCAGCATGGCTATGAAGTTTCACAAGGTAAAATAATTTAAGTAGTATTTAAATCCTGTTATATCCAATTCAAATTAAGTTCTAATTATACTTTGCTTTTAAATCCTAATATCTAACTCGAATATATCTCAGATATGTTTAGAGGCTTCATGGATGAAAAAACCGGTTTGTTCAAGAAAAGCACACACGTAAATATCAAAGAAATGCTTGAACTTTTGGAGGTCTCACACTTGGCTTTAGAAGGTGAAAACATCCTGGACGAGGCTAGAGATTTCTCAACTGCAACTCTCAAAGAAACCATTTCTAATTTAGATAGTGACCTTGCGGAACAAGTGGCCCATGCTTTGGAGCTTCCATCACAGAGGAGAGTGCAGTGGTTTGACGTCAAATGGCACATTAAAGCATGTGAGAAAGACAGACATATGAACACCATCATACTTGAACTTGCTAAAATTCATTTCAACATAGTTCAAGCCACACTTCAAAAAGAATTGAGGGAATCATCCAGGTAGCAACGACAAAACGTAACCTATGAATATCTTATACAACGAACTCACTATATATACTAGTAACAAGGCTAAAAATATTTTTTTGTATATAGTATATATATGACCCCATACCTTAAAGAGGTGGTGGTATATTGTATAACAGGGTTATATGCATGTAATATCTTTCTCATATTGGATGGATGCTATACTTTTAGGGTGCTGTGAGACAGATGTTACATGTAACCATTACATAAAATATTTTTTCATCCCTTAACATTCCCAAAATATATTTTTTTTAAATTCAATTTTTTGTAATATATATTTGTATATATATTTAAAATTTGGCCCCAAAACATACCTAATCTCAAGAATTCAATTGGCGTTAAGAGGTTAAAATATAAATATATATACTTTTTCCATATTAAAAAAAGAAAAACTTTTTTCCGTATATAAATCAAGGGTAAACCCTAAGAAATAAGAGATTAAGGACTTTCATCAAGTAATGTTATTATTTTATTTTAAGGTTAAATACACTATTGATCTCTGACGTTAATTTATACAGATTGTACGTTTGGTCCTAATGTTTGAAACGCACGCAATTTGTCCTTAATGTTAAAAAATCGTGCCCTATTGGTCCCTATGCCTTAAGTATCAATTTAAAAAGTGAGCAAAATTGATTCCTAAAGCTCCAAAAGTGATCGTTATTGGTCCCTAAATAATGCGATTTAAGGACTAATAGCGCTTAAAGTTTAAAAAATAAGCACTATAGTCTATTGGTCCCTAAGAACAAATGGGAGCACATTTTTGAAACGTTATGGACCAATTGCACACGTTTCAAATATTATGAACCAAACTTTCAACTTGTATAAACATTAAGGACCAATAGTATATATAATTAACCTTTTATCTTATATTTTAAGGTAGTTCGTTACTTTTGAATATGCATGTGTACATACTTTTCTAATATTGTTTCTACAACAACTATGGAACAAATATTTTCAGCTATAAATATTGATAAAACTATGTTTCATAGCAAAAGCAAGATGAGTTTTTTTAAATAATTCTTTGATTTTGTACATTGAAAGGGAATTTGTTGGGAAATTTAATACATAATCAACCATATATGATATTTGGGATTTGAAAGAACATCAAATTTATTTATTTATTTGTTTTTATAGATGATTGATTACAAATGTATTGAAAAATAATAATTTTATGTTTTATTTCATTTATATTTTATTAACATTGAATATATGATAATTTTATTTTCATATATTAATTATTTTAAATCGTAATATATTTTTATTCTTAAATTCCATGGATTTTTTTTTTTTTTTTTTATCGCAGTTCATACTTTGAACCCCAAAATTGAAATTTTGATTCCGTCCCCTACAACATATATATTGCACGAAGAAAAAGAACTTACTTGTCCCTTTGTGTCATTTAGGTGGTGGAGGAATCTAGGCCTAATGGAGAACTTGAGTTTTGCACGAGATAGACTAGCCGAAAGTTTTATGTGCTCGATGGGCGTTGCTTTCGAGCCTAAGTATACATTTCTTAGAAAATGGCTGACTAAAGTCATTAATCTCATTCTGATAATTGATGATGTATATGATGTTTATGGCACACTAGAAGAACTAAAGCACTTCACAAATGCCGTATTCAGGTTAGCATTGCATAATATCACCACTACAATTTTTCAATAAAAGAGGCACATGGTTGTTTTACAACGTTAAGAATTGTATGACCAAACTATTAAATTCAGGTGGGATGTCAATGCAACTCAACAACTTCCAGAGTGTATGAAGATTTGCTTCCTAGCACTCTACAATACAACTAATGAAATTGCGAATGAAATGCAAAAGGAGACGGGTGGGAACCAATTATTACCTCATCTAAAAGAAGTGGTACTCACCTATTCATTTTACATCATGTGGAATATATACACAATTGATAAAGATCTTTGTCAATGGAACTTTTAGTAATAATTTTTTTGTTTTTGTTTTCTTTTTTTGTTCTTGTTTGATAGTGGACAGATTTTTGTAATGCATTATTTGTGGAAGCAAAGTGGTACAGCATGGGCTATACACCATCTCTTCAAGAATATCTAAGTAATGCATGGATTTCATCAACTGCCCCTATACTTTTGGTTCATGAATTTTTTTCTATGGGACATGAGGTAACAAAGGGGATGGAAGATTTTTTGGAGAAAAATCAAGAAATTGTGTATAATATATCTCTTATAATTCGACTATGCAATGATCTGATGACTTCAATGGTAATTATCAAATAATGCTTCCTTCATTATAGAACATTAATTGGTATAGTAACTTATCATTCATTATGGAACATTAATTAGTACAATAACTTGTAACAGGCTGAGCGAGAGAGAGGTGATGCTCCTTCATCAATCGTATGTTATATGAGAGAAGCAAATGTTTCAGAAGAAATAGCCCAGAAGCACATCAAAGGAATGATAAACAAAACATGGAAGAAAATAAATGGGCAATGCTTCAACCAATCGCCGATGCTGCAATCATTTGTCAATATTGCCACAAATAATGCGCGTGTGGCGCATAGCCTTTACCAATATGAAGATGGATTTGGTGTTCAAGACGGACACACTCGGAAAAACATCATGTCTTTACTAGTTGAACCTCTCTTGCTCAACTGAATTGAAATCTCATATATATTATCGAAATCTATCTATTTGTACGTTATAGTGTTAGCATTTGGATTGTGACATGAATAAGTATCTAGGTTAAGTGTATGGCCTTTTCTCTAGCAAGCAAAGAAAGTGTGTTATTGTAATAGTTTTCATATAATATAATAAAAGTGTCTTTCGTGTGGAATTCTCCTCCTTTTAAAAAATTATATTTCGCATTTGATTAGTATCCTTCAATATAATTAGGGTAATTCTATTATGAATTCCTAAAATTCTATCCAGCCATTTTGAAATAAATTGATTGAATTTACCTCCGTCATCATATTTTTTTAAGTGTATTATATATATATATATATATATATATTAGAGAGAGAGAGAGATTTATTTGTTATATTATTGATGTAACAGCAATTACATTTATTGTCAAGTCAGTTTATAAACTTTGATAGTAAAATTATTATTAGTTTTAATATTTTCCCTACTCTTTTAATTTTAGGATTTTATAATTTAATTGATAAAACAAAACTAGTCTCCTCAATTGGGTTCGTCTTAATTGACATTTGAGTATTAAAAATCTAAAAAAAAAAAAAGAAAAAAAAAAAAAAGAAAAGAATAGTTAATGTAATTTAAAAAAAAATATATATATATATATATAAATATTGCCTTGAGCATGTTACTACTCCATGTGCTTATTTTATTTGCAAATAGCAAATTGAAAATTGCTTGCTAGCTTGTTTTCTTTTTTGATTTTCTTGGCTGAATAATTTGTTTACTAGTGTGTGGTTGTAGTAGTTTGTAGAGGGTTCTTGGAGGTTAAATTAGTCAAACGCATGAATATGGAGAGAGAGAGAGAGAGGATTTAAAAGTACAGTATATTTAGAAATGAATTTGAATTGGATAATAGAATATAAATACTAAGATTATTTTACCTTGCATGTGATGTGATGCTGCCTAAGAAGCCTAAAGCATAATGCAGTAGTGTAGAGATCCTCTTCTGGAACAGGATTTATATTCTTTGTGGATGCTATGGTTGTCTAGATCTAGTACCTCCTTGATTTCCACATCTAAGTGGATGGCTAGGCCTAACTTTTTTAAGCTTGCAATCTGCTCTAACTTTGCCACCAAGTCAATTGCTTCCGGAATTACATCTTCTATCATCTTCTGTTCTCCATCTTTCAATTCCTGCCGCTGCAAAAACACCATGGTCCCAAATCTCAATTGCAGTACAGTGAACCACCTTGGTTTATAATAACAATAATTTCTAAAGTGAAACTGTTTGAACAAAACTAAATCTCTTAATTAATTAAGTTCATTATCTAGTTTTATCCAAACTGATCACTTAGTTAATTATCCAACTTCTATAAATCAAAAGGGTGTGTTTGGTCTAAATTATGTCTTAATGATAAAGGACTTGGTTCGATCCAACAATGGTAAACACTTAACTGATTTACTTATAATTTTACTGTTGAAGTTGGTATTAAACAATCTCTAAGACAAACTTGATAACAAATTCAATCTCGAGATAACAAATTACTGTTTATTCTCTTAAAATGCAAATAACTTCGAATTCAACAAGGCAGTAAATAATAATAAACTGCAAAATCTTTTATATTAAACAGTAAGTAAGTACAATCACTTCGAACTGAACAAGAACAACAGAAACTTACAAAATGAGAAGTTTCATGTTACTCTCACACACTTCAAGGATCCAAACTGCAAGATCTAAATCTCACTCGAACTGAAATCACACTAAATGCACTCAAACACACTGAATTACACTGTTTCACACACTGATTTACACTTGAACACACTTTGAATCACAATTGAACTCTTGAACTCTGGAGAATACGCGGGGCCTGTAACTGTTTTCCTTTCTTCTATTTATACCTTCCTAGCTCCAGCAGCAGTTTCTTCAATTGAACAGTTACCTTTTTCATTTTGAATTTCAAATTATCAAGAGATCTGGTTCAATACAGAATAACAACTCTCTTGAAGATGATAACACCTGTCACTTAAGTTTCCAGATTATAAATTAACCGTTACTTAACAATTCCTCAAGATCGAACTGCTTTGTAACTGTTTTTAGATCAGTTTAAACTTGATCTCGAGGTGTAACTGGGCCTTAACTCTCTGAGCTTCTATTTAAATAAAGTTACTTTTCTCACTTAAGCTCAAACAATAAATTTGGTCTTTTAAATAAATAACTTAACTTGGCCCAATACTATTAGTAGGCTCAAAAGTTATTTTTATGTGCAAACAGAAACAATATGGTACAAATGAAATCAATAAATTTAAAACACAACTTTTTTTACAACTTTATATTAAAATAATTAGTTATAATTTATGCATAATAGAAATGATTTCAATAATAATCTATGTGAAAGTAATATTACATCAATCATAATTTGTTAAAAAGAAAAAAAATTATGTTCCTACACAAATGAAATAGAAGTACAAAAAAAGAATTAAAAAAGAAAAGTCAACAAAACGTACTTTTTTCCCCAAATAGAACATAGATAGTTCAAAAGTTATTTTTATGCAAACAGAAACAATATACAAATGAAATCAATAAATTTAAAACACAACTTTTTTTACAACTTTATATTAAAATAATTAGTTATAATTTATGCATAATAGAAATGATTTCAATAATATATCTATGTGAAAGTAATATTACATCAATCATAATTTGCGGAAAAAAAAAATTATGTTCATACACAAATGAAATAGAAGTACAAAAAAAGAATTAAAAAAGGAAAGTCAACAAAACGTACTTTTTTCCCCAAATAGAACATAGCCGGGAACGAGTCTCACATCATATATGCTGGTGACTGGTAAGAGACTGAAGGTAATCATAGTTACAAATGTTTGGCTTATGATTGGCAATGCTAGGATGCTAAGGTTCCAAATGTATGGCTAATAATTTGCCACCAAGTTAGGCATAGCCATCCACGTCATATATCAGCTTTTTGGAGTGCTGATGGGTTGGTTTTGGGTGCATTTCCAATACCCATGAGCTCATTTATGAGTGTTGTGGGTCTTGGGAGCTATTTATTCAGCAAACCCACTTATCTTGCTTTGTAAGTGATATGGACTTCAAGTATTTGTTGGCCCAACAAATTACCCCATTAACTTGTGAATAACACGGACTTGGACACTTATTGGCCCACTTGTATAATTGCGGTCTACGAGTTGTGGCAGCCAACCCATAAGGAGGAGAAGAACATAAGCCATAAGCCCAACCTGCATAGAGGGAAAGGAATATGGGTTGTGAGCCTCAATCCATGAGCGAAGCGTGGGCCACCAGCTTGATCATTGTAGTAAAAGTTTATGGGTCATAAAGCCCATTTGAAGAATGAGAAATGCATGTGGGTAATGAAGCTCAATTCGTGAAGTAAGGTCCATTGGTTGTTAGCCCATCTCGTGAAGTGAAGTCCACAGGTTGCTGCTTCAGCCCTTTCAATTTATTCGGGTAGGTAACATAGTCATTGTGCCAATAATTTTTTTTTTGTTCTGTATTCTATATAGATATATAGATATTGAAAGGCATTATATATCAATACTTTTTGTGAGTCTTGCTTAGTATTCTATTCTATTATATAAATTGAAAAATAATAATAATTTTTTTTTCTTTATTAAAAGTTAAAATATCCACACACACACACACATATATATAAGATCTCCGTTGAACTTGGGAAAAATTTCACAAGTATGAATATCTTATAACCATTTAAAACAAGCTCATAATTGCAATATAATAAACAATAATAAAAAAAAAAAAAAAAAAATAAAAAAATAAAACATATACCTAAAAAGAAATAAAAATCATCCACATCAGTTACTCATTGATTATTAAAAAGAAAATAGATGTTCACATGAAGAAAAAAAAAACATAATTAAAAATTACATAATCCAGTTTATCAAATACTCAAAAGTCACCATTAATAAGTCCTTTAACCCATTCTTCTTTCTCTTCATCTGGCACGCTGAAGAAAACATCATTAGTTCATGTTGACAAACAATCAATTTTGTTGCCTTGTGACATTCCTTGATGGTAAGGCCAACTACTTTCGACAACTCCTCATTGATTCTTGACCTATTTGATAATAAAAAGTCAATAAACATAGCAAAAAAAAAATACTAGTAGAGTACAGATTTAATAATAAAAACAATGTAGGTATATGTTGTAAATACAAAACCAAAAGCAAAAAAAAATTATATAACTAGTTATTTTTTCCATGAGCAGTACCGTACAAATGTACAACAATGGTTATATAAAAAGAAAAAAAATAACCAGTACTATACAGATTAAAAACACCAGCCAATAAACACAAAAACTAAAAACAAAAAAATAAACAATATTGTATGGATTATAAAACCATTAAACACAAAAATCAATAAACATAAAAATAAGTACTGTACATATTAGAAATAGGACCATCAGACCCGTGGATCTTCTTTTGTCTTTATACAAAAGTCATTGACCTGGGCTGCTTCTTTTGTCTTTATACAAAAGTCATTGACCTGGGCTGTATCACTTTTCCTCAAAAATATCTCATAACCCTTAACCAATACTTCAAAGTCATTGACCTGTTGTACTTTTTATTTTCAATCAATAAAGTTGTTTCTATCTTCTTATAAAAAAAGAAAACTGAACAACCAGTAAAAATACAGCAAACAACGCAAAGCTAACCAGTATTGAAAAAAAAAGGCAAGAGGTGAGAGTACTTTTTATTCTCAATCAATAAAGTTGTTTCTATCTTCTTAAAAAAAAAAGAAAAAAAGAAAACTGAACAACCAGTAAACAATACAGCAAACAATGCAAAGCTAACAAGTATGGAAAAAAAATAAAAATAAAAGGGTAAGAGGTGAGAGAGAGAACTTGATGAGGAAGATGAAGCGGCAGAGAGAAAAAGAGGCGAGATGGAGGGGATGTAGAAGACGTATGTTTTGATTGGGTTTTTTAGTATTTTATATTTTATAGTTATTATGTAGAGTAAAGGAATAGCTATTAAAGCTACATTAAATGGTCCCGTTTCACACTATTTTAATTCACAAAAACGGTGCCGTTTACTACAATCAAAGTAAGGAAGCTGGGGTTTTCTTTTTCACTTCGATTACACAGAGATTGAAGAACGGTGAGGGAGCTGGCCCAGCGGAGTAATAAAAAAAGATTCTGGAAAATTTTGGAGTTTCTCCTTTTCCTATATTTTATCAAGAGCAGTTACTGTTCTTTCTCTTGAATTCAATACTAATCTGAATTTACTTTCTTGTTTTGTACATCTGGAATGGAAATCACTGTTTTGGAATTTAACATTTAAAAAAAAAAAAAAATTTGTTTAGTGTGGAAGTTCAATGATGTGATTAATTTGGAATGATTTAGGATGCTTTACAACATGTTTTTGCGAGTAGAATTGTTGAGATAAAGGACTCTCCTCAATGGAACCGGTTGTCCTTTGTTTCTATGGATAAGTCTCTGCAACTTCTTCCTACTGTTGAAACACTTGATCCGCAACAAGTTTGCAGAAATAAATAATCTCCGTAAGTGTGCCAAATTGAAGGACCTGGATCTTGGTTTGAAAGTACATTTTTACAAGGTATTGCATATAATATGAATTGTGTGGTTGAAATTAAAAATTAATTTTTTAATTTTCAATCTCAATCACTTAATAAAAAATTATTAATAAATTCAAAAAGTAAAAGATAAAAAAATAAAAATTATAAAAAATAAAAAAAATTATATTCATGGAATACTTAATTGGATAGGATCTCAATTCTGCTGATACAATGACTGGTCTCAATAATTTGTCTAGTCACATCTCTCTTGAATATTGCATACATTTGAATAGAAATATCGTGTGTCACGAGGATGATTGGACTGCCTAACTAACCAAGAAGGCAAGACAGAGTATTAGTCATGAGTCATGACTACTACTACTTCTACTTTGTTTGTTAGTTTTTTTTTTTTTTTTTTTCCGATAATGTCAGCTTCGTATGTCAATAGGGCAGAACCTAGTCATGATTACTACTACTTCTACCCCTTTTTTTTTTTTTTTTTTTTTTTTTTCGATAATGTCAGCTTCGTATGTCAATAGGGCAGAACTTAGGTCCTGCCGTTTAGAAAAATATGCTACTAAACTATCAATGGTTTCAAACCATAGATTAAGCAAACGCTATCGTTACTATTGAATTTTTTATATTTTATATTTTATAGTTATTATGTAGAGTAAAGGAATAGCTATTAAAGCTACATTAAATGGTCCCGTTTCACACTATTTTAATTCACAAAAACGGTGCCGTTTACTACAATCAAAGTAAGGAAGCTGGGGTTTTCTTTTTCACTTCGATTACACGGAGATTGAAGAACGGTGAGGGAGCTGGCCCAGCGGAGTAATAAAAAAAGATTCTGGAAAATTTTGGAGTTTCTCCTTTTCCTATATTTTATCAAGAGCAGTTACTGTTCTTTCTCTTGAATTCAATACTAATTTGAATTTACTTTCTTGTTTTGTACATCTGGAATGGAAATCACTCTTTTGGAATTTAACATTTAAAAAAAAAAAATTTGTTTAGTGTGGAAGTTCAATGATGTGATTAATTTGGAATGATTTAGGATGCTTTACAACATGTTTTTGCGAGTAGAATTGTTGAGATAAAGGACTCTCCTCAATGGAACCGGTTGTCCTTTGTTTCTATGGATAAGTCTCTGCAACTTCTTCCTGCTGTTGAAACACTTGATCCGCAACAAGTTTGCAGAAGTAGATAATCTCCGTAAGTGTGCCAAATTGAAGGACTTGGATCTTGGTTTGAAAGTACATTTTTACGAGGTATTGCATATAATATGAATTGTGTGATTGAAATTAAAAATTAATTTTTTAATTTTCAATCTTAATCACTTAATAAAAAATTATTAAAAATTTAAAAAATAAAAAAAAAATTTTAAAAAATAAAAAAAATTATATTCATGGAATACTTAATTGGATAGGATCTCAATTCTGCTGATACAATGACTGGTCTCAATAATTGTCTAGTCACATCTCTCTTGAATATTGCATACATTTGAATAGAAATATCGTGAGTCACGAGGATGATTGGACTGCCTAACTAACCAAGAAGGCAAGACAGAGTATTAGTCATGAGTCATGATTACTACTACTTCTACTTTGTTTGTTAGTTTTTTTTTTTTTTTTTTCCGATAATGTCAGCTTTGTATGTCAATAGGGCAGAACCTAGTCATGATTACTACTACTTCTACTTTGTTTTTTTTTTTTTTCCGATAATGTCAGCTTCGTATGTCAATAGGGCAGAACCTAGTCATGATTAGGGATGGCAATTTGCCCCGATACCCGCCCGCCCCGAACCGACCCGCCCCGTAGAGGTGACGGGGCGGTTACGGGTAATATAATTTGCCCCGATACCCGGGGCGGGGCGGTCACGGATTTTGCTTGACCCGCCCCGACCCGACCCGAATATAATTACAAAATTACCCCTAGGGTTTTATATGTAAACTCATTTTTCTACTCCCTTCATTTTACTCACTTTCTTTTCTGCCCAGCCTCCTGCCTCCCACACGCCGCCTCACTTTTTTTTTCTGCCCCTCACGCCGTCGCCCACCAGCCTCCCTCACACAGCCCCTCACGCCGCCGCAGCTCCTTACTCAGTCACGCCGCCGCAGCCCCTCACCCTGACCATCCTTCACGTCGCAAGCCCGCAGCGCCGTAATCCAGTCACAAGGTCACGCCGTCACGGAGTTTGCTAGAGATCCATCTTTTCGTTGCCAAACAAAAACAAACGCTGCTGCATCTGTACCGAGTCACGCCGGCGTAACCCACCAGCAGTCCTTGATCTCGCGTGCAGCCACCAAGCCAGTAGAAGCAAATCCTCGATTTTCGGGGCGGGGCGGGGCAATACGGGGCGTGGCGGTTCGGGAGCGGGGCGGGGTAAGTCGCCCCGACCATCGGGGCGGGGCGGGGTCGGTTATTGATAGTACCTGTTCGGGGCGGGGTCGGGTCACCCATGATCCGGTCCCGATCCGCCCCGTTGCCATCCCTAGTCATGATTAGTCTACTCTACCCTTTTTTTTTTTTCGATAATGTCAGCTTCGTATGTCAATAGGGCAGAACTTAGGTCCTGCCGTTTAGAAAAATATGCTACTAAACTATCAATGGTTTCAAACCATAGATTAAGCAAACGCTATCGTTACTATTGGATTTTTTTGGAGAAAAATGTGAGAACATAATTATTTCACAATTGATGGAAAAGTTTACAATTCAAAGGATTCAATCCAGGGGTACACAACAAAAGATAGGTACACTCCTCACACTAAAGAATCTACCAAAAAGATACCAATCAAGAAACTTGCCCCCAATCAAAACGCACAGAAGGGAAAATTAATGAGAACAAATCTTTCTTCTCAAAAGTTAGTGTGTTTGGAAGTTTGGAGAGGGAGGAGAGTAGATGGTAAGGGAGAGAAGGAGAGAGAAGGAGAATAGTTATCTCTTTTCATTAGTTTGAAAGTTTAAAAAATTAAATAGGAGAGAGACGAATGGATATCTTGATATCTCTTTTGTTTGGATGTTGTAGGAGGAGGAGAGGGGAGTGACAATATCATATAAATTAACCATTGTGATCTTCATTTATTAATTTTAACAAAATAAGTATAAATTGACATCATAAAAGTAAACTTGATAATTTAAATCTTTTTAAAATAAGTGGAATTACTCCCCTCCTCCCTCCAAATGACCCCAATTTTGGGGAATTAAAAATGAGGAGTTTAATTTGGAGTGGTATCTTACCCCTTCTAATTTCCTCTTCCCCATTCCACTTAAAAAAAAAAAAAAAACTCTCAAACAAGATTCATCTCATCTCCCCTCACTTTCTCTCTACTCTTCCCTCATTCCCCTTCATCCAAACATAGCATAAAGATTGATTTGATTCAAAATGTTGTGCAATAGCATTCTCAGTATTCAAACCAATAATAATAATGACAAAATTTATTAATAGGCACACACAAAAATACAAGAATTTACGTGATTCGATAATATACCTACATCAACGAGTGACAACCAATAAGTTTTATT
>OU015767.1:36563451-36639342 GCA_907173295.1 Fagus sylvatica
TTGGAGTTTCTCCTTTTCCTATATTTTATCAAGAGCAGTTACTGTTCTTTCTCTTGAATTCAATACTAATCTGAATGTTTTGTACATCTGGAATGGAAATCACTCTTTTGGAATTTAACATTTAAAAAAAAAAAAAAATTTGTTTAGTGTGGAAGTTCAATGATGTGATTAATTTGGAATGATTTAGGATGCTTTACAACATATTTTTGCGAGTAGAATTGTTGAGATAAAGGACTCTCCTCAATGGAACCGGTTGTCCTTTGTTTCTATGGATAAGTCTCTGCAACTTCTTTCTGCTATTGAAACACTTGATCTGCAACAAGTTTGCAGAAATAAATAATCTCTGTAAGTGTGCCAAATTGAAGTACCTAGATCTTGGTTTGAAAGTACATTTTTACAAGGTATTGCATATAATATGAATTGTGTGGTTGAAATTAAAAATTAATTTTTTAATTTTCAATCTCAATCACTTAATAAAAAATTATTAATAAATTTAAAAAAAAAAAAATAAAAAATTTTATAAAAAATAAAAAAAATTATATTCATGGAATACTTAATTGGATAGGATCTCAATTCTGCTGATACAATGACTGGTCTCAATAATTGTTCTAGTCACATCTCTCTTGAATATTGCATACATTTGAATAGAAATATCGTGAGTCACGAGGATGATTGGACTGCCTAACTAACCAAGAAGGCAAGACAGAGTATTAGTCATGAGTCATGACTACTACTACTTCTACTTTGTTTGTTAGTTTCGTTGTCTTTTTTTTTTTTTTTTCCGATAATGTCAGCTTCGTATGTCAATAGCGCAGAACCTAGTCATGATTACTACTACTTCTACTTTTTTTTTTTTTTTTTTTTTTTTTTTTCGATAATGTCAGCTTCGTATGTCAATAGGGCAGAACTTAGGTCCTGCCGTTTAGAAAAATATGCTACTAAACTATCAATGGTTTCAAACCATAGATTAAGCAAACGCTATCGTTACTATTGAATTTTTTATATTTTATATTTTATAGTTATTATGTAGAGTAAAGGAATAGCTATTAAAGCTACATTAAATGGTCCCGTTTCACACTATTTTAATTCACAAAAACGGTGCCGTTTACTACAATCAAAGTAAGGAAGCTGGGGTTTTCTTTTTCACTTCGATTACACGGAGATTGAAGAACGGTGAGGGAGCTGGCCCAGCGGAGTAATAAAAAAAGATTCTGGAAAATTTTGGAGTTTCTCCTTTTCCTATATTTTATCAAGAGCAGTTACTGTTCTTTCTCTTGAATTCAATACTAATTTGAATTTACTTTCTTGTTTTGTACATCTGGAATGGAAATCACTCTTTTGGAATTTAACATTTAAAAAAAAAAAATTTGTTTAGTGTGGAAGTTCAATGATGTGATTAATTTGGAATGATTTAGGATGCTTTACAACATGTTTTTGCGAGTAGAATTGTTGAGATAAAGGACTCTCCTCAATGGAACCGGTTGTCCTTTGTTTCTATGGATAAGTCTCTGCAACTTCTTCCTGCTGTTGAAACACTTGATCCGCAACAAGTTTGCAGAAGTAGATAATCTCCGTAAGTGTGCCAAATTGAAGCACCTGGATCTTGGTTTGAAAGTACATTTTTACGAGGTATTGCATATAATATGAATTGTGTGATTGAAATTAAAAATTAATTTTTTAATTTTCAATCTCAATCACTTAATAAAAAATTATTAAAAATTTAAAAAATAAAAATAAAAATTTTATAAGAAATAAAAAAAATTATATTCGTGGAATACTTAATTGGATAGGATCTCAATCCTGCTGATACAATGACTGGTCTCAATAATTTTCTAGTCACATCTCTCTTGAATATTGCATACATTTGAATAGAAATATCGTGAGTCACGAGGATGATTGGACTGCCTAACTAACCAAGAAGGCAAGACAGAGTATTAGTCATGAGTCATGATTACTACTACTTCTACTTTGTTTGTTAGTTTCGTATGTCTTTTTTTTATTTTTTTCCGATAATGTCAGCTTTGTATGTCAATAGGGCAGAACCTAGTCATGATTACTACTACTTCTACTTTGTTTTTTTTTTTTTTCCGATAATGTCAGCTTCGTATGTCAATAGGGCAGAACCTAGTCATGATTAGGGATGGCAATTTGCCCCGATACCCGCCCGCCCCGACCGACCCGCCCCGACCCGTGCGGGTATTACCCGCCCCGTAGAGGTGACGGGGCGGTTACGGGTAATATAATTTGCCCCGATACCCGGGGCGGGGCGGTCACGGATTTTGCTTGACCCGCCCCGACCCGACCCGAATATAATTACAAAATTACCCCTAGGGTTTTTATATGTAAACTCATTTTTCTACTCCCTTCATTTTACTTACTTTCTTTTCTGCCCAGCCTCCTGCCTCCCACACGCCGCCTCACTTTTTTTTTCTGCCCCTCACGCCGTCGCCCACCAGCCTCCCTCACACAGCCCCTCACGCCGCCGCAGCTCCTTACTCAGTCACGCCGCCGTAGCCCCTCACCCTGACCATCCTTCACGTCGCAAGCCCGCAGCGCCGTAATCCAGTCACAAGGTCACGCCGTCACGGAGTTTGCTAGAGATCCATCTTTTCGTTGCCAAACAAAAACAAACGCTGCTGCATCTGTACCGAGTCACGCCGGCGTAACCCACCAGCAGTCCTTGATCTCGCGTGCAGCCACCAAGCCAGTAGAAGCAAATCCTCAATTTTCGGGGCGGGGCGGGGCAATACGGGGCGTGGCGGTTCGGGAGCGGGGCGGGGTAAGTCGCCCCGACCATCGGGGCGGGGCGGGGTCGGTTATTGATAGTACCTGTTCGGGTTGGGGTCGGGTCACCCATGATCCGGTCCCGATCCGCCCCGTTGCCATCCCTAGTCATGATTACTACTACTTCTACCCTTTTTTTTTTTTTTTCGATAATGTCAGCTTCGTATGTCAATAGGGCAGAACTTAGGTCCTGCCGTTTAGAAAAATATGCTACTAAACTATCAATGGTTTCAAACCATAGATTAAGCAAACGCTATCGTTACTATTGGATTTTTTTGGAGAAAAATGTGAGAACATAATTATTTCACAATTGATGGAAAAGTTTACAATTCAAAGGATTCAATCCAGGGGTACACAACAAAAGATAGGTACACTCCTCACACTAAAGAATCTACCAAAAAGATACCAATCAAGAAACTTGCCCCCAATCAAAACGCACAGAAGGGAAAATTAATGAGAACAAATCTTTCTTCTCAAAAGTTAGTGTGTTTGGAAGTTTGGAGATGGAGGAGAGTAGATGGTAAGGGAGAGAAGGAGAGAGAAGGAGAATAGTTATCTCTTTTCATTAGTTGAAAGTTTAAAAAATTAAATAGGAGAGAGGCGAATGGATATCTTGATATCTCTTTTGTTTGGATGTTGTAGGAGGAGGAGAGGGGAGTGACAATATCATATAAATTAACCATTATGATCTTCATTTATTAATTTTAACAAAATAAGTATAAATTTATATCATAAAAGTAAACTTGATAATTTAAATCTTTTTAAAATAAGTGGAATTACTCCCCTCCCCCTCTAAATGACCCCAATTTTGAGGAATTAAAAATGAGGAGTTTAATTTGGAGTGGTATCTCACCCCTTCTAATTTCCTCTTCCCCATTCCACTTAAAAAAAAAAAAACTCTCAAACAAGATAAAGACTCATTACCTCTCATCTCCCCTCACTTTCTCTCTACTCTTCCCTCATTCCCCTTCATCCAAACATAGCATAAAGATTCTGATTTGAAATGTTGTGCAAAATGTTGTGCAATAGCATTCTCAGTATTCAAACCAATAATAATAATGACAAAATTTATTAATAGGCACACACAAAAATACAAGAATTTACGTGATTCGATAATATACCTACATCAACGAGTGACAACCAATAAGTTTTATTATAGAATAAAAAACTTACAGTAATAGCACAAGATACACCCGACTTTCTCTTACAAATTTTTTCAATATATACCATAAACATGTAATTTTTAGTCAAATAATTGCAACCCAATTAAAATCATGTGGCTTATGTCTTCTACTCACCTCCACAATCTTTTCTTTTTTCCTCATTTTTCACCTCTTTCTCACTCTTGTTTGGTTGTTCCAAACTTTCCTAGAGAGCAAAAAGGTACAAATTGGATGAGTAAGAAGATTTTTTGCTGTTGTTTTTAACCACTTTTAAGACATCTAAAAGGACAAAACAATGTAGTGTCTTTTCAAATTTTCACCCACTCAACAACATGTGGTTCTGATCAATTACTAGTACAATATTTATGACTAGAATTCACATGGTCTTGTCTAGACCTTTTCTAATTAATTACATTTTTATGACTGTCATTTTATTTTCTGTCAATTACTAGCAATATTTATGACTAGAATTCATTGCCTTTTCTCATTTCTGTCATTTTATGTGCCTCATTGCCTATATAAAGCAATCCGAAGTAGCTAGGGCTTCACCAGTCCATTAGCTTTGCATTCCTCAACGCAAACTTCTTATCTTTTCCTTTAGCGTTTCCTTCTAAGCGATTTCATCATAATGGATTGTAGGAAACAATTGCAACCTCAAGCTGTGAACCAAACTTCACCATGCCAGATAAATTCTCAAGCCTCTGATATGATACACGAAAGACGATCTGCCAATTATAAGCCAAACATTTGGAAACATGATTACTTACAATCTCTTACCAGCATATATGACGTAAGAATCATAACTCCCACGGTTCCACCTATTCTATTTTTCGAAAAACTACATTTTGTTGACTTTCTTTTTTTGTTTCTTTAATTTCCTCATCCATTTTATTTGAGCAATGTTAAAAACATAATTTTTATTTTCCACGACCTTGCTAAAGTGCTAAAATGGTAATAAGTTGTTTTTTTTTTTTTTTTACATAATATCACCTCTACATATTTCATTACCAATATCACTTTTATTATGTATTAATCAGAATATGTATCACGTCAATAGTTATGAAATAAATATTCTTTATATATATATATATATTTCATTGGTACCATATAACTTCACTTTTTAAGAAATTATTGCTGTTATAAACCAAGGGGGTTTACTGTACTTCAATTTAGCTAGATTTGGGATCATGGTGTTTTTGCAGGCCCAAGAATATGAAAAACGAGCACAGAAGCTGAAAGAGGATGTAAAGGGTATATTTGAGGAAGCAGTTGACTTAGTGGCAAAGTTAGAGTTGATTGATAGCCTAAACAAGTTAGGCATAGCCAGCCACTTTGATGTGGAAATCAAGGAGACTTTAGACACCATAGCATCCACTAAGAAGAAAAATTCTAGTCCAGAAGAAGATCTCTACACTACTGCATTGAGGTTTAGGCTTCTTAGGCAGCATGGCTATGAAGTTTCACAAGGTAAAATAATTTAAGTAGTATTTAAATCCTGTTATATCCAATTCAAATTAAGTTCTAATTATACTTTGCTTTTAAATCCTAATATCTATCGAATATATCTCAGATATGTTTAGAGGCTTCATGGATGAAAAAACCGGTTTGTTCAAGAAAAGCACACACGTAAATATCAAAGAAATGCTTGAACTTTTGGAGGTCTCACACTTGGCTTTAGAAGGTGAAAACATCCTGGACGAGGCTAGAGATTTCTCAACTGCAACTCTCAAAGAAACCATTTCGAATTTAGATAGTGACCTTGCGGAACAAGTGGCCCATGCTTTGGAGCTTCCATCACAGAGGAGAGTGCAGTGGTTTGACGTCAAATGGCACATTAAAGCATGTGAGAAAGACAGACATATGAACACCATCATACTTGAACTTGCTAAAATTCATTTCAACATAGTTCAAGCCACACTTCAAAAAGAATTAAGGGAATCATCCAGGTAGCAACGACAAAACGTAACCTATGAATATCTTATACAACGAACTCACTATATATACTAGTAACAAGGCTAAAAATATTTTTTTGTATATAGTATATATATGACCCCATACCTTAAAGAGGTGGTGGTACATTGTATAACAGGGTTATATGCATGTAATATCTCTTTTACATTGGATAGATCCTATACTTTTAGGATGCTCTGAGACAGATGTTACATGTAACCGTTATATAAAATATTTTTTCATACCTACATCCTAGCATTCCTTTTTTTTTTTTTTTTTTTTTAAGGTGATTTCTTTTGTAATATATATATGTATAAATATTTAAAATTTGGCCTCAAAACATACCTAATCTCAATAATTCAATTGGCCTTAAGAGGTTAAAAAAAGAAAAACTCAAAACATTTTTAATTCAATTGGCCTTAAGTAAAAAAAGAAAAACTTTTTTCCGTATTAAACATAAATCAAGGGTTAACCCTAAGAAATAAGAGATTAAGGACTTTCATCAACTAATGCTATTATTTTATTTTAAGGTTAGATACACTATTGATCTCTGATGTTTACATAGGTTGCACGTTTAGCCCTAATGTTTGAAACGCAAGCAATTTTTCATTAATGTTTAAAAATCGTGCCCTATTGATCCCTATGTCCTAAGTATAAAAAAGTGATCAAAATTGATTTCTAAGATTTCAAAAAGTGAGTGTTATTAGTCCCTAAATAATGCGATTTAAGGACGAATAGTGCTTAAAGTTTAAAAAATAAGCAATATAGTCTATTGGTCCCTAGGAAGAAATGGGGGCACATTTTTGAAACGTTATAGACTAATTGCACACGATTCAAATATTAGGAACCAAATTTGTAATTTGTGTAAACATTAAGACCAATAGTGTATATAACCCTTTATCATTTTCACACAAAAGTAAAAAAATCTTATCAAAAAAAAAAAGACTCTCGACCCTTCCAGAGAAACACCATCTCCGAAACCCCTGAGCACATCTGAGCAGTCCCCTCACCATTACGGGCTGCGCGGCCTCGATCGCGACCAGCGATGGTCCGATCTAGGCTGTGTGGCCCTTTTCCTTTCCTTTTCCCATTTTATTTTACTGTTTTCTTTGCTTTTGGCTTCTAGATCGGATGGTACCGAGTCACCATCACTGCCCCCATCCTCACTCACCTTCCATTTTACCTCTTCTTCATCCGATCTAGGCTTGTTTGGGAGCGATTTGTTGGAGGTCTTGGGTGACTCGAGTCTCCTACGGATTCTCTCTCTTTTGTCGGCACACCCTTGCCTTTCCAGTGGGTTTCGAGACCTTCTATGGCTGTGGCTGTTTGGTGGGCAGCCGGTTTGGGGATCTCCTCCAGTTCGAGTTTCAGTTCGAGTTTCACTCGATTTCTCTACCTTTGAGGTAGATTCTTCCAAACCCTTGTTTGAAGGGCCCCTGCCACACCTGAATCGAATGGCCTCTCTTGCCAAGGCAACTTCGATTCAACTTCTACGTGGTCTGCTTGGCTGGGATCTAGATTCCAAACTTGCTGCTGTTCCGGACAACAATTGCTGTGGTTGCTCTTATTATCTTCTGGATTGTAGGCAAAATTGGTATCGAAGGGTTTTCCTCCTCCTGCTGTTGTTGATGTTGTTTGTGTTTGTTTTTGTTTTGTTGTGTATGTTGATGTTGTTATGTTACTGTTTTCCTTCCCTCGCTGTAGGGTTGTTATCCGTGACGAATGTCACTTCTTCTTCCCTCTTTGTAGGGTTTTATCTCCCTCTTGGTAGGGTTGTATAATATTTTGTTAGTTCAATAAAGCTTTGTTCTTATCAAAAAAAATATAACCCTTTATCTTATATTAATTTTAAGATCGTTCGATGCTTTTGAATATACATGTGTACATACTTTTCTAATATTGTTTCTACTACAACTATGGAACAAGTATTTTCAGCTATAAATATTGATAAAACTATGTTTCAGAGCAAAAGCAAGATGGTTTTTTAAATAATTCTTTGATTTTGTACATTAAAAGGGAATTTGTTGGGAAATTTAATACATAATGAACCATATATGATTTTTGGGATTTAAAAGAACATCAAATTTATTTATTTATAGATGATTGATTACAAATGTATTAAAAAAATAATAATTTTATTTTTATTTCATTTACATTTTATTAGCATTGAATATATGATAATTTTATTTTCATATATTAATTATTTTAAATCGTAATATATTTTTATTCTTAAATTCCATGGATTTTTTTTTTTAATCACAGTTCATACTTTGAACCCCAAAATTGAAATTTTGATTCCGTCCCCTAAAACATATATATTGCATGAAGAAAAAGAACTTACTTGTCCCTTTGTGTCATTTAGGTGGTGGAGGAATCTGGGCCTGATGGAGAACTTGAGTTTCGCACGAGATAGACTGGCTGAAAGTTTTATGTGCGCAATGGGCGTTGCTTTCGAGCCTAAGTATGCATTTCTTAGAAAATGGCTTACTAAAGTCATTAATCTCATTCTGATAATTGATGATGTATATGATGTTTATGGTACACTAGAAGAACTAAAGCACTTCACAAATGCCGTATTCAGGTTAGCATTGCATATATATAATATCACCACTGCAATTTTTCAATAAAAGAGGCACATGGTTGTTTTACAACGTTAAGAATTGTATGACCAAACTATTAAATTCAGGTGGGATGTCAATGCAACTCAACAGCTTCCTGAGTGTATGAAGATTTGCTTCCTAGCACTCTACAATACAACTAATGAAATTGCGAATGAAATGCAAAAGGAGACGGGTGGGAACCAATTATTACCTCATCTAAAAGAAGTGGTACTCATCTGTTCATTTTACATCATGTGGAATATATACACAATTGATAAAGATCTTTGTCAATGGAACTTTTAGTAATAATTTTTTTGTTTTTGTTTTTGTTTTCTTTTTTTGTTCTTGTTTGATAGTGGACAGATTTTTGTAATGCATTATTTGTGGAAGCAAAGTGGTACAGCATGGGCTATACACCATCTCTTCAAGAATATCTAAGTAATGCATGGATTTCATCAACTGCCCCTATACTTTTGGTTCATGAATTTTTTTCTATGGGACATGAGGTAACAAAGGGGATGGAAGATTTTTTGGAGAAAAATCAAGAAATTGTGTATAATATATCTCTTATAATTCGACTATGCAATGATCTGATGACTTCAATGGTAATTATTAAATAATGCTTCCTTCATTATAGAACATTAATTGGTATAGTAACTTATCGTTCATTATGGAACATTAATTAGTACAATAACTTGTAACAGGCTGAGCGAGAGAGAGGTGATGCTCCTTCATCAATTGTATGTTATATGAGAGAAGCAAATGTTTCAGAAGAAATAGCCCAGAAACACATCAAAGGAATGATAAACAAAACATGGAAGAAAATAAATGGGCAATGCTTCAACCAATCGTTGATGTTGCAATCATTTGTCAATATTGCCACAAATAATGCGCGTGTGGCGCATAGCCTTTACCAATATGGAGATGGATTTGGTGTTCAAGACAGACACACTCGGAAAAACATCATGTCTTTACTAGTTGAACCTCTCTTGCTTGACTGAATTGAAATATCATATATATTATTGAAATCTATCTATTTGTACGTTATAGTGTTAGCATTTGGATTGTGACGTGAATAAGTATCTAGGTTAAGTGTATGGCCTTTTCTCTAGCAAGCAAAGAAAGTGTGTTATTGTAATAGTTTTCATATAATATAATAAAAGTGTCTTTCGTGTGGAATTCTCCTCCTTTTAAAAAATTATACTTCGCATTTGATTATTATCCTTCAATATAATTAGGGTAATTCAATTATGAATTCCTAAAATTCTATCCGGCCATTTTAAAATAAATGGATTGAATTTACCTCCGTCATCATCTTTTTTTAAGTGTATTTTTTATATATATATATATATATATATTAGAGAGAGAGAGAGATTTATTTGTTATATTATTGATGTAACGGCAATTACATTTATTGTCAAGTCAGTTTATAAACTTTGATAGTAAAATTATTATTAGTTTTAATATTTTCCCTACTCTTTTAATTTTAGGATTTTATAATTTAATTGATAAAACAAAACTAGTCTCCTCAATTGGGTTCGTCTTAATTGACATTTGAGTATTAAAAATCTAAAAAAGAAAAGTAGTTAATGTAATTTAAAAAAAATATATATATATATATATATATATATATATATATATTATATATATATATATATATATATATATATATATATAATATTGCCTTGAGCATGTTACTACTCCATGTGCTTATTTTATTTGCAAATAGCAAATTAAAAATTGCTTGCTAGCTTGTTTTCTTTCTTGATTTTCTTGGCTGAATAATTTGTTTACTAATATGTGGTTGTAGTAGTTTGTAGAGGGTTCTTGGAGGTTAAATTAGTCAAACGCATGAATATGAGAGAGAGAGAGAGAGAGAGAGAGAGAGAGAGAGAGAGAGAGAGAGAGAGAGAGAGGATTTAAAAGTACAGTATATTTAGAAATGAATTTGAATTGGATAATAGAATATAAATACTAAGATTATTTTACCTTGCTTGTGATGTGATGTTGCCTAAGAAGCCTAAAGCATAATGCGGTAGTGTAGAAATCCTCTTCTGGAACAGGATTTATATTCTTTGTGGATGCTATGGTTGTCTAGATCTAGTACCTCCTTGATTTCTACATCAAAGTGGATGGCTAGGCCTAACTTTTTTAAGCTTGCAATCTGCTCTAACTTTGCCACCAAGTCAATTGCTTCCGGAATTACATCCTCTATCATCTTCAGTGCTCCACCTTTCAATTCCTGCCGCTGCAAAAACACCATGGTCCCAAATCTCAATCGCAGTACAGTGAACCATCTTGGTTTATAATAACAATAATTTCTAAAGTGAAACAATGTGGTACAATTGAAATCAATAAATCTAAAACACAACTTTATATTAAGATAATTTGTTATAATTGATGTATAATAGAAGTGATTTCAATAATAAATCCATATGAAAGTAATATTACATCAATCATAATTTGTGAAGAAAAAAAAATTACGATCTTACACAAATGAAATAGAAGTACAAAAAAAGAATTAAAAAAGGAAAGTCAACAAAACGTACTTTTTTCCCCAAATAGAACGTAGCCGGGAACGAGTCTCAACTCTCACGTAGTCACGTCATATATGCTGGTAACTGGTAAGAGACTGAAGGTAATCATAGTTACAAATGTTTGGCTTATGATTGGCAATGCTAGGATGCTAAGGTTCCAAATGTATGGCTAATAATTTGCCACCAAGTTATGCATAGCCATCCACGTCATATATCAGCTTTTTAGAGTGCTGATGGGTTGGTTTTGGGTGCATTCCAATACCCATGAGCTCATTTATGAGTGTTGTGGGTCTTGGGAGCTATTTATTCAGCAAACCCACTTATCTTGCTTTGTAAGTGATATGGACTTCAAGTATTTGTTGGCCCAACAAATTACCCCATTAACTTGTGAATAACACGGACTTGGACACTTATTGGCCCACTTGTATAATTGCGGTCTACGAGTTGTGGCAGCCAACCCATAAGGAGGAGAAGAACATAAGCCATAAGCCCAACCTGCATAGAGGGAAAGAATATGGGTTGTGAGCTCAATCCATGAGCGAGCGTGGGCCACCAGCTTGATCATTGTAGTAAAAGTTTATGGGTCATAAAGACCATTTGAAGAATGAGAAATGCATGTGGGTAATGAAGCTCAATTCGTGAAGTAAGGTCCATTGGTTGTAAGCCCATCTCGTGAAGTGAAGTCCACAGGTTGTGAGACCCAATGTGAGATGAAGTGGTTGGGGTTAATGAGAGGCCCATTACATGTAGAGAAATTGGACAAAAAAGTCCAACCCACGTAGACAATTATGCAAGAAATTATTTGAGTTTTTGGGCTTTGAATGAATTAAACCCACTTTTTGTATGGCTGCTCTCGCAGGGATATAGTCCATACATTAGCTCAGATTATAAAGATGAGACATAGTAGAAAGCGACTCAAGTGAACCTCATCTGCCACAATAGATGAAGTTTACAATGAAATGGCCTAGCTAGAATCCTAGGATCCTTAGTTAAACGTTGAAAAAAGATACATAGACTGAACAATTGGAACCCAAAATGTAGGATATTGGCTTTTAATTTAGCCCATGGTCTCAGGAAGCAGACCCCTTTTCGGCCTCCTTGTTGATGGGCTATCCCAATAGAATGAGATTTTGACTAAAAGAATTGGCATTAACAGTAGCAAATTGCATTTGGTTTAGTCATTTTGTCTTACACACCAGGAGCAGAAGGGAGAGGGAGATCAGTGGGGATAGAGCCGCCGTGAAAGTCCTTGAGTGTCATCGTGTTCCCACTCACTTTCTTCTTCGACATTTTTCTCTGTTTTTGGAAACAATAATAATAATATAACTTTGTTTTAAGCTTCTTCTGCTTTGTGCTTTAATTTGATATTCGAGGGAAAGAGAGACAGGACAGAGGAGAGGAGATGGAATTGGATGTGTTGCTTGCTTGCCTCTGCTCACTGCTCACTGCTCCTCTCTCTCTCTCGCACGGACCTCAATCCTACGCTTCTCTTCTCTCTAAACTCAAGGACTTTCTTCACTTCCACCCCGGTTACGCCTCTACGGTTTCTTTGGTTAGCAATTAGATTACGCCCAGTCACGCCGTCACCCACTTTTTTTTAAATATTGGAATGCATTTTATGATTTTTTTTCTTTTAAATAAAACGTGTAATGAATGAAATGGATAGGATCTTATTCATCTTAAGACGGCATATGGTGTGGTTCGATTGATTTTAAGGATTTTTTTTATTTATTTTCACCGAACCAACTTGGGCGGTGTGATCCTGAACTGCTCCGCACCAATTAGGAGGAGAAGACTGACCACTTGGTAGTGCGATTTTTTTTTTTTTTGGTTGATTCAGTGCGTTAGCTATTAGGTTGGGTTGAGATGAAAGTAATAGTACAAAAGACAAAAATACAGCACACAAAAATTTTGCCAATCAAAGAATTAAGAGCAAATTAAATCAGATACAAATCATTGTCACAATCATTCAATCAAAATATCTATGGATGGATATCATGTAATAGACAACATTGTCATTATCCCATATCAAATACAAATTTAGTAGGGGAACAAACTCCAAATTTTAGGGCTTTTTTTAATTAATAATACTTTTTTAAAAAAATTGATGGAATAGCAATGTTTGAAATTTATTTTGGAAATAGCCTTTTTTTTCTATTTTATCTCGTGTGATCTCTTACTTTTCCCTATTAAACCCTTCGAAAGAATTAGGAGGATTAGTACTTTGGGTATTTTTTTATTATTTTGGTTATAATGGTGGAATCTTGTGTTGTAAGCCAATGACAATTGATTTTATATGAGTTTGAAACTTTATTACACTATCAGTTGATTTAATTTCAAAGTGATCAAATTTTATTTTTCTTTTTTTGATAAAAGAGTGATCAAATTTTCAAGTATGAAAAAAAATTTGTATAAGCGAAAATTTATATGCTATTCGCTTAAACATTGTTTGAGTAATCAAAGAGAAACTTAAATAACCCCAAAGAGTTAGCCTAGCCTTAGTGGCTCCTAAGACCTCATGAAATCCATGAGATCCCGAGTTTAAAACCTCTAACCAACATCTTAGATCCACAACCAAGAGATTCCTTCATTTAATTGTGTGAGTAAGACAGAGAGACTATACACATCCGGGAAAATAATCAAGGTCTCAAAGAGTTTTGAATACCCTTGCTAGCAAAAAAAAAAAACAGTGAGAAAAGAAACTTAAATTATATGATATAGTAACATAATAGTTGAAAAACTCATGAGCGTCTTCTAAATGTGCCTATAGCAAAGGGGCAAAGATTTTTTTTTTTTTTTTTCTTCCCTTTTTTGTGAGGTCTAGTTGATTGACATGGATCATCAATAAGATTGAAAAATCCGTCATATTATACAAAGTGTTTTTTTAAGCAAAAGAATTATATGCAATTCAAAATATATTTTTAACTAAATAATGTTACCATAGCTAATTTCATTAATTTAATGGAAACGAGCAGAGAACTATTAAAAATATCTTCTTCATATTTGTTTTTATAAAAAATCTAATCCATGTCACATCAAGGTTTATAAAATTTCTAGCATTGATTTCATTTATGCTCTAGGTATTTCATTCCTCATTTTGGTTTATGTCATTTTTAAGGTAATAGGTGAAAACGACTGTTGCCACATTATCAAATTGGTATCTGTTATTTCACTTGTAACCGGATGTATTCCTCTATTAGCTGTTTTGATAAGTAGTAGTTAGAGACCATCAGACCAGCAAGGCAACAAACCAGATTATCTATTTTGTCTTAGGAAAAAATACACTTTATCCACCTGTGGTTTAATCAATTTACAAGTTACCTACCCGTGGTTTAAAAACTAATACTTTACCGTTTACTTCAATAGACGTTAACAAAAAAAAATAAAACACTAGATCTCTTTTCTCCTTCTCCAACGCCATCTCTTTACTAGAACAACCCATCCACTCAGTCATCCTCTCACCAATCTCCTCTCCTTACCAGAGGTTAAAATTCTGTGGTGATTTGCAGTTTATTGTGAAAAAGAGAGTTAGAGAAAATGAATAATAAAAGTGACAGAGTAGCATTGATGAGAAAAGAACATTGAAAAAACCCAATTTTCAAATCACACAAAGCACCTCCCTATATCTCTCAAACAGATTTCTCACTCTTTTCATAGTACATAAAGTGACAAAAGGATATCATCCCAAAATTGCAACAAAATAGTTTTCCTATTATCCCAACAAAACCACAACGAAATTCACAAAAAAACCACCTGTGGCACCCACCAGCCTAAGAACATGGACCAAATCATCCAAACACCAAAAATGCAAACACTGCCAACGTGCTTCTCTTTTTGCAGTCAAGTGAAAAAGGCAAGTACTTTGATTTTGATTTTTATGTGCCAATGTGAAAAAAGGCAAGTATTTGATTTTAGAGAGAGAGAGAGAGAGAAAGCTTGATTTTTTTCTTTCGTACCAAGGAAAGAATAACAGTGCGAGAGATCGGTGAGAGGATGACCCAGTGAGTGGATTGTTTTGCTGAGGATATGGTGTGAGAGGAGAAAGGAGATCTAGTGTTTTTTTTGTTTTGTTATGATATTGTATTTTTTTAACGGATGTGTAACGAAAATAAACAGAAAGGATCACATATGGGTAAAGTGTCAGTTTTTAAATTATGGATAGGTAACTTATAAATTGGTCAAACCACAGGTGGGTAAAGTGTACTTTCTCCTCTGTCTTGAATGAAAGTTTTGTTTTGTTTTTTTTTTAATGTAGAAAGAATTGAGAAAGTGATCAATACCTGCGGTAGGAAAGTTGGTGGTTTGGCGTTATTGTGTAAGTGGGGTGAATATATTACTATGGGTAAAACTTAGATACAGTTCCTTAGGTTAGGTACATTAAGTTTCCCCAATTGAATTCAAACACATGGTTGCATTAACCAATGAAACACAAACAATGTTATATTTTCCAAGAATATTTAAATTCAATATATTTGAATTCAACTAGGAACCTAATATACTTTACCTAAGGAACTGTACCTAAGTTTTACCTTATTAATATTGGAGAGTAACAAGTGAAAAAAAATAATAATAATAATAATAATAAAAATAAATAAATAAATTTACCTTTAAGCATAGTGCTATTAAATTCGGATTGGACGTTAATCTGAGGTAGGAGTTGGGTCATTGGATTAATTGTTCAACCAGTAGATCACCAGTCAAAATGCATGGTGAAATAAAATATAAAAATAAGTTTGAAAAATCATAAAATAAATTTGTAAATTGAAAATAGGCATGTTTAAATCACTAATTAAAATTAAGTCTAAAAAGTCAGTCACCTACAACAACAACCAAGCTTTAATCCTAAAAATTTTAGGGTCAGCTATCGATCCTCAACAGAATAGTCAAAATCGGCCACATGTATTCTTTTACACCATTCTATTCTATCTGAAGTCATATTTTGTGTTATGTTCTTAATTAACATGTCATTTTTTACGACTTCAGTTAATGTTAGTTTTGGTTTTCCTCTACCTTTTTATTGTTCCCTGAACTTAAATCAATTCATTCTTTCTCACTGGCGTATTAATCTCTCTCCTTCGACATGGCTAAACCATCTCAAGCGACTCTCCATCATCTTTTCATTAATATGGGTCACTCCTATCTTTAAATGAATTTTCTCATTTTGAATCTCATATTTCCTTGTATTTCCACTTATCCATTTTAGCATTCACATTTCAGTTACACTCATTTTATCGATATTTTGCTTCTCAACATTTAGTACCATAAAGCATAACTGGCCTTATATTATAATAATCTTATAGAATTTTCACTTTAACTTAATAGGTATTTTACGACCACACAATACTTTTATTGCACTTCTCCGCTTCACCCACCATGCCCATTTTCCTATGATTCAAGTCTTCTTTAATCTCTCAATCTTTATGAATTATTGATCCAAGATATCGAAAGCTCTCGTTCTTCGGTATCTCTTGACCATCAAGTCTTACAACACAATCATCTTTAATTCTACTTTACAAAATTTACATTCCATATACTCTATTTTAGTCCACTTAATCGAAAGACTTTAGATTGTAAAGCGTTTCACCAAATTTTTTGCTTAACATTAAACTCCATGTCTAGTATCATCTACTAAAATTATATCATCTACAAAAAAAAATACACCAAGGTACTTTTTCTTGAATCGATTTAGTGAGCTCATCCATCACTAAGGCAAAAAGATGTGGACTTCATACTAATCCTTGATGCTAATATCATAGAATTAAGGTTTCATTACTGACAACACTAGAAAACATAAAATAAAGTAATATCATAGAATTGCAGTCAAATCTTTGCAAAATAAAATCCTTTTACATGTCTTATAATTCTTGAACAAAAGCATATCTCAAATTTCAAATTCACATTTTATGCATATAAGAACATATCGGTTCACTTCACTTTTTTTTTTTTTTTTACTCCTTTTAGGTTTTTAACTCATAGCAAATTACCAAATTGTCTCATTTTAAATAGTAAAGAAGTAGAAAACAATATCGTAATGGACCTTTTAAATCACGAAAATCATCTTAGATTGATTTTACTAAATTTCACAATAAATTTTGGATTAATATACAAAATTAAAAAATCTGTTAGAACTCGAGCAATGATTTATACTAAGAACACGAATCTACTACTTTGTACCACAAAGTCCAATGTCTGCGTACGAGGATAAAGCTTCTCCTCACCTTCCCCATATCCACAACTACAAGGCTACCTTCAATGAACCTTTACATTTCGACTTTTCCAAATACATTATGAGGGCCCCCCATTAAAATGAATTCATCTTTACGACATCACCATTCCTAACTTCAGCAAGAGGAAAAAAGATAGTTTGCACTGAGTCCATGGCATTATGCAACTGAAATCTTTCGATTATAATGCTCCATTAGCAAGATGTTAGAAAAATGTGGAGAAATTTAAGGTGCAAATGAAATATATAATAAAAAAATAAAAAGTAATTATGTGTTCTGCTATGCTATGTGAGCCTACTTTTACGGGCAAAATACTTAAAAACTTATATTGTAATTATATTAATTGAACAATACTACAAGAATATTGTAATGATTTCTATTTTTTTTTTATAATAAAATAATATACCTTTAATATAGGTTACATAATGAATGTCAGTAGAAATATTCTTTAAATTACACATAAATCAAAGAAATATGATTCATATACTTGATTTATATCATCTGCAAAAATTATATCATCTACTAAAATTATATCATTTGCAAAAAAAATACACCGAGGGACTTTTTCTTGAATCAATTTAGTGAGTTCATCCATCACTAAGGCAAAAGGATATGGACTTCATACTAATCCTTTATGCTAATATCATAGAATTAAGGTTTCAAGGTTTCATTACTAACAACACTAGAAAGCATAAAATAAAGTAATATCATAGAATTGCAGTCAAATCTTTGCAAAATAAAATCCTTTTACATGTCTTATAATTCTTGACAAAAGCATATCTCAAATTTCAAATTCACATTTTATGCATATAAGAACATATCGGTTCACTTCACTTTTTTTTTTTTTACTCCTTTTAGGTTTTTAACTCATAGCAAATTACCAAATTGTCTCATTTTAAATAGTAAAGAAGTAGAAAACAATATCGTAATGGACCTTTTAAATCACGAAAATCATCTTAGATTGATTTTACTAAATTTCACAATAAATTTTGGATTAATATACAAAATTAAAAAATCTGTTAGAACTCGAGCAATGATTCATACTAAGAACACGAATCTACTACTTTGTACCACAAAGTCCAATGTCTGCGTACGAGGATAAAGCTTCTCCTCACCTTCCCCATATCCACAACTACAAGGCTACCTTCAATGAACCTTTACATTTCGACTTTTCCAAATACATTATGAGGGCCCCCCATTAAAATGAATTCATCTTTACGACATCACCATTCCTAACTTCAGCAAGAGGAAAAAAGATAGTTTGCACTGAGTCCATGGCATTATGCAACTGAAATCTTTCGATTATAATGCTCCATTAGCAAGATGTTAGAAAAATGTGGAGAAATTTAAGGTGCAAATGAAATATATAATAAAAAAATAAAAAGTAATTATGTGTTCTGCTATGCTATGTGAGCCTACTTTCACGGGCAAAATACTTAAAAACTTATATTGTGATTATATTAATTGAACAATACTACAAGAATATTGTAATGATTTCTATTTTTTTTTTATAATAAAATAATATACCTTTAATATAGGTTACATAATGAATGTCAGTAGAAATATTCTTTAAATTACACATAAATCAAAGAAATATGATTCATATACTTGATTTATGTACATGAATTCATTCATTCATAGGATTATTTCAAGAATTTTTTATTCATTGTATTATACTATTATCTTCAATAAAATGATCACTCAAGAATTTGTTGTGGGGACCTTTTGATAAGGTTTGTAGTGACTAGTGACTACTGAGCATCAAGGCCAGAGCCCCGGTCATGGGTCCTAGTGTTCCTGTATTTTTCTAATAAAATTTTATGCATTACCAAAAAATGATAATACTACTTTGTACCACACATTCACACAATGCTAAATATTAGCTAAAGAATTGGGTTTCTCATCCATTTATGTTGAAGTGGATGCTGAGTTGGTTGTGGGTCTTTTATTTAACCCATTTTGTGTCAATTTAGTAATGGAATCCCTATTATTTGATTGCAGGAACCTTCTGCAGGATTTTACCAACCTAGTAGTATGACATGTCTTTAGGGAGGCCAACCAATGCGCAGATGCTCTAACTAAGATAGGCCTTCATCTTAGTAGTTCTTTTGTAACTTTTGTTGACCCACTGTCTGTGGTGGAGGACTGGCTGGCTTTTGATAAAGCCTAGCTTTATTGTACCCGTATGATTTGTGTTTAATCTAATTTTGCTATCCTTACTACCAAAATAAAAAAAAAAAAAAAAAAAAAAAAAAAAAAAAAAAAAAGATAGAGGAAGGTGACGTCTTCATAGCTTCGTCACTTTTTTTGTTTTTGCTAAATAAGCTTCGTCACTTGATAACAACTCAGACAATAGCCCTTTTATGGCCATTTCTTTGATTATTGCTGTACCCAGCTATATTTAAAAAAAAAAAAAATTGCATTATCAAAAAACAATTGCACTAGTACATGAATGGTTCGGATGCAAAGTTTTTTTTTTTTTTTTTTTTTTTTCAATTTACTTCAATCGATTGTCTAAATAGATATATTAAAAGATATAGAAAATTAAAAAGTTATTTCTTATTTGGATGATCAAGATGTAAAGTTAAAAAACAACTTTACATTTGAAACGTCCAATGCCAGCTCAATACATGTGGTGTGGTGTGGAAATATAATTTTTATAATTTTTTGAGAAAGATGGGATCTTTAGGCCTAGGTCTTGAACTGGAGCTACTATCTTGTATTTCGGATATATATGACTACTCTCTTACAAGCAAGTGGGACCCACATCTTTGGGTCCTACTTACTTGTAAGAGAAAAGTCATATACATCCGAAACATTAATAAATCCTTTTTCCTTGAACTAATACTCACCGTCCACGTATGATTGTTGGTACAATGACTAATCTGTGGATCCCACTTGCTTGTGAAAGAGAAGTCATATACATCCGAAACATTAAATCCTTTTTCCTTAAACTAGTACTCACCACCCACGTATGATTGCTAGTACAATGACTAGTATGGTGCCAAAATAACAGGTGTAGAAACTATAATTTTTATAATTTTTTGAGAAAGATGGGATCTTTAGGCCTTGGCCTTGAACTGCCACTCATCGTCCACGTACGATTGCTGGTCGGGTCTCAATAATTGTCTAGTCACATCTCTCGTGAAAATTGCATACATTTGAATAGAAATTGCGTGTCACGGGGATGCTTGGACTGCCAAACTAACAAAGAAGGCAAGACAGAGTATTAGTCATGAGTCATGACTACTTCTACTTCTACTTTGCTTGTTAGTTTCGTATGTCTTTTTTTTATTATTTTTCCGATAATGTCAGCTTCGTATGTCAATAGCGCAGAACTTAGGTCCCGCCATTTACAAAAAAATGCTACTAACCGAACAATTGTTTAAATTTCAAACCATAGATTAAGCAAATGCTATACGTTACTATTGGATTTTTTTTTGGAGAAAAACGTGAGAACATAAATATTTCACATTTGATAGGTACACTCCTCACACTAAAGAATCTACCAAAAAGATACCAATCAAGAAACTTGCCCCCAATCAAAATGCACAGAAGGGAAAATTAATGAGAAAAAATTTTTCTTCTCAAAAGTTAGTGTGTTTGGAAGTTTGGAGAGGGAGGAGAGTAGATGGTAAGGGAGGGAAGGAGAGAGAAGGGGAATAGTTACCTTTTTCCATTGTTTGAAAGTTTAAAAAATTAAATAGGAGAGAGGGAAATGGATATCCAGGCATCTCCTTTGTTTGGATGTTATAGGAGGAAAAGATGGAAGTGACATGATCATATAAATTAACCATTGTGATCTTCATTTATTAATTTTATCAAAATAAGTATAAATTGACATCATAAAAGTAAATTTGACAATTTAATTTTTTTTTTAAATAAGTGGAATTACTCCACTCTCCCTCCAAATAACCCCAATTTTGGGGAATTAAAAATGAGGGGTTTAATTTGGAGTGGTATCTTACCCCTTCTAATTTCCTCTTCCCCATTCCACTTAAAAAAAAAAAAAAAAAAACTCTCAAACAAGATTCATTACCTCTCATCTCCCCTCACTTTCTCTCTACTCTTCCCTCATTCCCCTCCATCCAAACATAGCATAAAGACTGATTTGATTCAAAATGTTGTGCAATAGCATTCTCAGTATTCAAACCAATAATAATAATGACAAAATTTATTAATAAGCACACACAAAGATACAAGAATTTACGTGATTCGATAGTATACCTACATCAACGAGCGACAACCAACAAGTTTTATTATAGAATAAAGAAGTTACAGTAATAGCACAAGATACACCAAACTTTCTCTTACAAATTTTTTCAATATATACCATAAACATGTAATTTTTAGTCAAATAATTGCAACCCAATTAAAATCATGTGGCTTATGTCTTCTACTCACCTCCACAATCTTTTCTTTCTTCCTCATTTTCCCCCTCTTTCTCACTCCTGTAATCTTGTTTGGTTGTTTCAAACTTTCCTAGAGAGTGAGAAGGTACAAATTGGATGAGTAAAAAGATTTTTTGCTATTGTTTTTAACCCTTTTAAGACATCTAAAAGAACAAAACAATGTAGTGTCTTTTTCAAATTTAAGTGGGTGCATTGCACCTACTCAACAACATGTGGTTTTTTTTTTTTTTTGATAACAACAACAACATGTGGTTTTGATCACTTACTAGTACGATATTTAATTTATGACTAGAATTCAGATGGTCCAGTCCAGGCCTTTTCTCATTTCTGTCATTTTATGTGCCTCATTGCCTATATAAAGTAGTCCGAAGTAGCTAGGGCTTCACCAGTCCGTCAGCTCTGCATTCCTCAACGCAAACTTCTTATCTTTTCCTTTAGCGTTTCCTTCTAAGTGATTTCATCACTATGGATTCTAGGAAACAATTGCAAGCTCAAGCTGTGAACCAAACTTCACCACGCAAGATAAATTCTCAAGCCTCTGATATGATACACGAAAGACGATCTGCCAATTATAAGCCAAACATTTGGAAACATGATTACTTACAATCTCTTACCAGCATATATGACGTAAGAATCATAACTCCCACAGTCCCACCTATTCTATTTTTCGAAAAACTACATTTTGTTGACTTTCTTTTTTTGTTTCTTTAATTTCCTCATCCATTTTATTTGAGCAATGTTAAAAACATAATTTTTTATTTTTATTTTCCACGACCTTGCTAAAGTGCTAAAGTGGTAATAAGTTGTTTTTTTTTTTTACGTAATATCATTTTTACCTATTTTATTACCAATATCACTTTTATTATGCATTTGTATCACGTCAATAGTTGTGAAATAAATATCCTTACATATATATATATATATTTCATTGGTACCATATAACTTCACTTTTTAAGAAATTATTGTTATAAACCAAGATGGTTTACTGTATTTCAATTTAGCTAGATTTGGGACCATGGTGTTTTTGCAGGCCCAAGAATATGAAAAACGAGCACAGAAGCTGAAAGAGGATGTAAAGGGTATATTTGAGGAAGCAGTTGACTTAGTGGCAAAGTTAGAGCTGATTGACAGCCTAAACAAGTTAGGCATAGCCAGCCACTTTGATGTGGAAATCAAGGAGACTTTAGACACCATAGCATCCACTAAGAAGAAAAATCCTAGTCCAGAAGAGGATCTCTACACTACTGCATTGAGGTTTAGGCTTCTTAGGCAGCATGGCTATGAAGTTTCACAAGGTAAAATAATTTAAGTAGTATTTAAATCCTGTTATATCCAATTCAAATTAAGTTCTAATTATACTTTGCTTTTAAATCCTAATATCTAACTCGAATATATCTCAGATATGTTTAGAGGCTTCATGGATGAAAAAACCGGTTTGTTCAAGAAAAGCACACACGTAAATATCAAAGAAATGCTTGAACTTTTGGAGGTCTCACACTTGGCTTTAGAAGGTGAAAACATCCTAGACGAGGCTAGAGATTTCTCAACTGCAACTCTCAAAGAAACCATTTCTAATTTAGATAGTGACCTTGCGGAACAAGTGGCCCATGCTTTGGAGCTTCCATCACAGAGGAGAGTGCAGTGGTTTGACGTCAAATGGCACATTAAAGCATGTGAGAAAGACAGACATATGAACGCCATCATACTTGAACTTGCTAAACTTCATTTCAACATGGTTCAAGCCACACTTCAAAAAGAATTAAGGGAATCATCCAGGTAGCAACAACAAAACGTAACCTATGAATATCTTATACAACGAACTCACTATATATACTAGGAACAAGGCTAAAATTATTTTTTTGTATATAGTATATATATGACCCCATACCTTAGCGAGGTGGTGGTATATTGTATAACATGGTTATATGCATGTAATATCTCTCTCACATTGGATGGATCCTATACTTTTAGGGTGCTATGAGATAGGTGTTACATGTAACCGTTACATAAAATATTTTTTCATACCTTAACATCCCTAAAGTAATTTTTTTTAAGGTGAATTTTTTTGTAATATATATTTGTATAAATATTTAAAATTTGGCCCCAAAACATACCTAAGCTCAAGAATTCAATTGGCGTTAAGAGGTTAAAATATAAATATATATACTTTTTCCATATTAAATATAAATTAAGGGTAAACCCTAAGAAATAAGAGATTAAGGACTTTCATCAAGTAATGTTATTATTTTATTTTAAGGTTAAATACACTATTAATCTCTTACGTTAATTTATACAGATTATACGTTTGGTCTTAATGTTTGAAACGCACGCAATTTGTCTTTAATGTTAAAAAATCGTGCCCTATTGGTCCCTATGCCTTAAGTATCAATTTAAAAAGTGAGCAAAATTGATTCCTAAAACTCCAAAAGTGATCGTTATTGGTCCCTAAATAATGCGATTTAAGGACCAATAGCGCTTAAAGTTTAAAAAATAAGCACTATAGTCTATTGGTCCCTAAGAACAAATGGGAGCACATTTTTGAAACGTTATGGACCAATTGCACACGTTTCAAATATTATGAACCAAACTTTCAACTTGTATAAACATTAAAGACCATAGTATATATTATTAACCTTTTATCTTATATTTTAAGGTAGTTCATTACTTTTGAATATGCATGTGTACATACTTTTCTAATATTGTTTCTACAACAACTATGGAACAAATATTTTCAGCTTTAAATATTGATAAAACTATGTTTCATAGCAAAAGCAAGATGGTTTTTTTAAATAATTCTTTGATTTTGTACATTAAAAGGGAATTTGTTGGGAAATTAAATACATAATCAACCATATATGACTTTTGGGATTTAAAGGAACATCACATTTATTTATTATTTTATTTATTTGTTTTTATAGATGATTGATTACAAATGTATTGAAAAATAATAATTTTATGTTTTATTTCATTTATATTTTATTAACATTGAATATATGATAATTTTATTTTCATATATTAATTATTTTAAATCGTAATATATTTTTATTCTTAAATTCCATGGATTTTTTTTTTTTTTTTTATCACAGTCATACTTTGAACCCCAAAATTGAAATTTTGATTCCGTCCCTACAACATATATATTGCATGAAGAAAAAGAAATTACTTGTCCCTTTGTGTCATTTAGGTGGTGGAGGAATCTGGGACTGATGGAGAACTTGAGTTTCGCACGAGATAGACTAGCCGAAAGTTTTATGTGCTCGATGGGCGTTGCTTTCGAGCCTAAGTATACATTTCTTAGAAAATGGCTTACTAAAGTCATTAATCTCATTCTGATAATTGATGATGTATATGATGTTTATGGCACACTAGAAGAACTAAAGCACTTCACAAATGCCGTATTCAGGTTAGCATTGCATATATATAATATCACCACTGCAATTTTTCAATAAAAGAGGCACATGGTTGCTTTACAACGTTAATAATTGTATGACCAAACTATTAAATTCAGGTGGGATGTCAATGCAACTCAACAGCTTCCAGAGTGTATGAAGATTTGCTTCCTAGCACTCTACAATACAACTAATGAAATTGCGAATGAAATGCAAAAGGAGACGGGTGGGAACCAATTATTACCTCATCTAAAAGAAGTGGTACTCACCTATTCATTTTACATCATGTGGAATATATACACTATTGGTAACATTGGAACTTTTAGTGTAGTTTTTTGGTTCTTTTTTATAGTGGACAGATTTTTGTAATGCATTATTTGTGGAAGCAAAGTGGTACAGCATGGGCTATACACCATCCCTTCAAGAATATCTAAGTAATGCATGGATTTCATCAACTGCCCCTATACTTTTGGTTCATGAATTTTTTTCTATGGGACATGAGGTAACAAAGGGGATGGAAGATTTTTTGGAGAAAAATCAAGAAATTGTGTATAATATATCTCTTATAATTCGACTCTGCAATGATCTGATGACTTCAATGGTAATTATTAAATAATGCTTCCTTCATTACAGAACATTAATTGGTATAGTAAATTATCGTTCATTATGGAACATTAATTAGTACAATAACTTGTAACAGGCTGAGCGAGAGAGAGGTGATGCTCCTTCATCAATCCTATGTTATATGAGAGAAGCAAATGTTTCAGAGGAAATAGCCCAGAAGCACATCAAAGGAATGATAAACAAAACATGGAAGAAAATAAATGGGCAATGCTTCAACCAATCGCCGATGCTGCAATCATTTGTCAATATTGCCACAAATAATGCGCGTGTGGCGCATAGCCTTTACCAATATGGAGATGGATTTGGTGTTCAAGACGGACACACTCGGAAAAACATCATGTCTTTACTAGTTGAACCTCTCTTGCTCGACTGAATTGAAATCTCATATATTATCGAAATCTATTTATCTGTACGTTATAGTGTTAGCATTTGGATTGTGACATGAATAAGTATCTAGGTTAAGTGTATGGCCTTTTCTCTAGCAAGCAAAGAAAGTGTGTTATTGTAATAGTTTTCATATAATATAATAAAAGTGTCTTTCGTGTGGAATTCTCCTCCTTTTAAAAAATTATATTTCGCATTTGATTAGTATCCTTCAATATAATTAGGGTAATTCTATTATGAATTCCTAAAATTCTATCCAGCCATTTTGAAATAAATTGATGATTGAATTTACCTCCGTCATCATATTTTTTTAAGTGTATTATATATATATATATATATATATATATATATATATAGAGAGAGAGAGAGATTTATTTGTTATATTATTGATGTAACGGCAATTACATTTATTGTCAAGTCAGTTTATAAACTTTGATAGTAAAATTATTATTAGTTTTAATATTTTCCCTACTCTTTTAATTTTAGGATTTTATAATTTAATTGATAAAACAAAACTAGTCTCCTCAATTGGGTTCGTCTTAATTGACATTTGAGTATTAAAAATCTAAAAAAGAAAAGTAAAAAAAAAAAGAAGAAAATAGTAATAAGTAATTTTTAAAAATATATATATATATAAATATTGCCTTGAGCATGTTACTACTTCATGTGCTTATTTTATTTGCAAATAGCAAATTAAAAATTGCTTGCTAGCTTGTTTTCTTTTTTGATTTTCTTGGCTGAATAATTTGTTTACTAGTGTGTGGTTGTAGTAGTTTGTAGAGGGTTCTTGGAGGTTAAATTAGTCAAACGCATGAATATGGTGAGAGAGAGAGAGAGAGAGAGAGAGGATTTAAAAGTACAGTATATTTAGAAATGAATTTGAATTGGATAATAGAATATAAATACTAAGATTATTTTACCTTGCATGTGATGTGATGCTGCCCAAGAAGCCTAAAGCATAATGCAGTAGTGTAGAGATCCTCTTCTGGAACAAGATTTATATTCTTTGTGGATGCTATGGTTGTCTAGATCTAGTACCTCCTTGATTTCCACATCTAAGTGGATGGCTAGGCCTAACTTTTTTAAGCTTGCAATCTGCTCTAACTTTGCCACCAAGTCAATTGCTTCCGGAATTACATCTTCTATCATCTTCTGTTCTCCATCTTTCAATTCCTGCCGCTGCAAAAACACCATGGTCCCAAATCTCAATTGCAGTACAGTGAACCACCTTGGTTTATAATAACAATAATTTCTAAAGTGAAACTGTTTGAACAAAACTAAATCTCTTAATTAATTAAGTTCATTATCTAGTTTTATCCAAACTGATCACTTAGTTAATTATCCAACTTCTATAAATCAAAAGGGTGTGTTTGGTCTAAATTATGTCTTAATGATAAAGGACTTGGTTCGATCCAACAATGGTAAACACTTAACTGATTTACTTATAATTTTACTGTTGAAGTTGGTATTAAACAATCTCTAAGACAAACTTGATAACAAATTCAATCTCGAGATAACAAATTACTGTTTATTCTCTTAAAATGCAAATAACTTCGAATTCAACAAGGCAGTAAATAATAATAAACTGCAAAATCTTTTATATTAAACAGTAAGTAAGTACAATCACTTCGAACTGAACAAGAACAACAGAAACTTACAAAATGAGAAGTTTCATGTTACTCTCACACACTTCAAGGATCCAAACTGCAAGATCTAAATCTCACTCGAACTGAAATCACACTAAATGCACTCAAACACACTGAATTACATTGTTTCACAAACTGAATTACACTTGAACACACTTAAACACACTTGAACACACTTTGAATCACAATTGAACTCTTGAACTCTGGAGAATACGCGGGGCCTGTAACGGTTTTCCTTTCTTCTATTTATACCTTCCTAGCTCCAGCAGCAGTTTCTTCAATTGAACAGTTACCTTCTTCATTTTGAATTTCAAATTATCAAGAGATCTGGTTCAATACAGAATAACAACTCTCTTGAAGATGATAACACCTGTCACTTAAGTTTCCAGATTATAAATTAACCGTTACTTAACAATTCCTCAAGATCGAACTGCTTTGTAACTGTTTTTAGATCAGTTTAAACTTGACCTCGAGGTGTAACTGGGCCTTAACTCTCTGAGCTTCTATTTAAATAAAGTTACTTTTCTCACTTAAGCTCAAACAATAAATTTGGTCTTTTAAATAAATAACTTAACTTGGCCCAATACTATTAGTAGGCTCAAAAGTTATTTTTATGTGCAAACAGAAACAATATGATACAAATGAAATCAATAAATTTAAAACACAACTTTTTTTACAACTTTATATTAAAATAATTAGTTATAATTTATGCATAATAGAAATGATTTCAATAATATATCTATGTGAAAGTAATATTACATCAATCATAATTTGTTAAAAAGAAAAAAAATTATGTTCCTACACAAATGAAATAGAAGTACAAAAAAAGAATTAAAAAAGGAAAGTCAACAAAACGTACTTTTTTCCCCAAATAGAACATAGCCGGGAACGAGTCTCACGTCATATATGCTGGTGACTGGTAAGAGACTGAAGGTAATCATAGTTACAAATGTTTGGCTTATGATTGGCAATGCTAGGATGCTAAGGTTCCAAATTTATGGCTAATAATTTGCCACCAAGTTAGGCATAGCCATCCACGTCATATATGAGCTTTTTGGAGTGCTGATGGGTTGGTTTTGGGTGCATTTGAATACCCATGAGCTCATTTATGAGTGTAGTGGGTCTTGGGAGCTATTTATTCAACAAACCCACTTATCTTGCTTTGTAAGTGATATGGACTTCAAGTATTTATTGGCCCAACAAATTTAAGGTTGACAAGCTCAGCAGCCTGATGGAGAGATTTATGACCAGACCAGAACCCGTAGTACCCCATTAACTTGTGAATAACACGGAGTTGGACGTTTTCCAATTATTGGCCCACTTGTATAATTGCGGTCTACTAGTTATGGCAGCCAACCCATAAGGAGGAGAAGAACATAAAGCCATAAGCCCAACCTGCATAGAGGGAAAGGATATGGGTTCTGAGCCCAATCGACGAGCGAACGTGGGCCACCAGCTTGATCATTATAGTAAAAGTTTATGGGTCATTTGAAGAATGAGAAATGCATGTGGGTAATGAAGCTCAATTCGTGAAGTAAGGTCCATTGGTTGTAAGCCCATCTCGTGAAGTGAAGTCCACAGGTTGTGAGACCCAATGTGAGATGAAGTGGTTGGGGTTAATGAGAGGCCCATTACATGTAGAGAAATTGGACAAAAAAGTCCAACCCACGTAGACAATTATGCAAGAAATTATTTGAGTTTTTGGGCTTTGAATGAATTAAACCCACTTTTTGTATGGCTGCTCTCGCAGGGATATAGTCCATACATTAGCTCAGATTATAAAGATGAGACATAGTAGAAAGCGACTCAAGTGAACCTCATCTGCCACAATAGATGAAGTTTACAATGAAATGGCCTAGCTAGAATCCTAGGATCCTTAGTTAAACGTTGAAAAAAGATACATAGACTGAACAATTGGAACCCAAAATGTAGGATATTGGCTTTTAATTTAGCCCATGGTCTCAGGAAGCAGACCCCTTTTCGGCCTCCTTGTCATTTTGCCTTTTGCTTGTCTCTGTGTCATATATTTTGTTCATAGCCAGTCCTAAGCCTAAAATAAAGAGGGTTGCAGTAAGTTGATGACCTTATTGACCAGTGTAAAATTTAGTCACTTTATCATGAATAGATTCACTTCTTCTTGTTGTATTGTTGTATTGTCATACTCTCAAAAGTTCCTTTCTTTGCTTACTTCTCTTTGCCCTTTTTCTCTGCTTATTCTTTCCTTGCTCACAGCTAGATTTCTAATCTGATATCTAATGTAAATAATTAAAATGGAATACAGGAATCATGATGTGATATGATTCACATGTTCAATCAACCTATGGTGTTAAAGCATGTTGGGACAATGGTAATTGATCCTTTGTTGGTGAATCATGATTTTTGTTTTCGATATAATTGATTTGCAAATGTGAATGAATCCCATTTAATGCACCCAGTTTAGGCTAGTTTTACTGTAAATTGAAACAGAAATATATGCATTAGAGACAATGGGTCCAAGCATGTATGGCCGGTAAAGCAGATGAAATGTTTTTCAAAAGTTTGATATCTTCAAGCATAGTTACTAAATTGCTTTTGGTTCCTGACATCTTCAAGCAGAGTTGCTTGATTGCTTTAGATTATTGGTACATGAACATTATACCATACCGAACTTAAGCAAAATTTAAAAGTTATTAAACAATAGTGCATAAAACCAAGCCAGAGTATCAGTAGGCTTCTAAACCATTAAGTCTTAATTCTGCAGCAGGCCCTTGGTTTTGAAGTACTCCACAGCTTGGTCATAAATTTCTTCAATCCCGTACTTAAAACTGAACCCCTCTTTGATAAGCTTCTCTGAAGATAAGGTCAACTTGGCCTTAGAGGGAAAATCTCCAAAACTGCACTTTCCAAATGACACAAGACCCTTCAATTAGATTGGTTCTCATTAAAGGATAGGGATACTTATCTGGGTAGCAATTTTAGACTTTTATTTCAAGCAGGAGCGTTATGCACTAGATATGACCTTTTTTATTAACCAATTTGCTAATATGGAAAGACTTTATGCTTTGAGTAATTAGATTAGAAGCTTACTCGGTTGGGACTTTGTACTGAGGGTATCTTTTGTTGAGGAAATTTGCAAGCTCAGGAACACTGGAATTGGTAGCGGAGCATATGTATCGACCAGAAGCAGATTCTTTCTCAGCCAAAAATATATGGGCCCGGCAAACATCTTCCACATGTGTCACAGATATTGAACCTGACAGCATTTGCATACCTTTCATTCCATTTATGAGGAACTCATTGCCTGAAAAATGTTAAAATGCCATTGAATTCTGTCAAGCCAGGTATGGTGCAAACAATTTTTCATTCCAGCTACATGGCCTAAAGTGGAAATTGCAACATATTATGTATTCCAGCTTGTTTATACCTGTTATTAGAGCCATTGCCAGACCAATACTGCTGGGGATGTCTGGAGTGAGAGAAGGACCAGCCATTAGAGTAGGGATCACAGTGATGAGATCAATATTATTCTCTTCAGCAAATTTCCAAGCCGCTTTCTCAGCTAGCGTCTTGGAGAGAGGATAACCCTGAAAATTAATTCCCAAAATAATTATCTTAAATCCTATTGTTAAAATTGCTCTGACATAGGCCTTTTGTATTACTAGAGCTTAAGAGAAAAAATATATATATTTATCCTTAATGATTTGATATAATTTGGTGATTACCCAAGTAGGTGGCTTCTCAGTACTCAAAAACTCAACGTCGGTCCAGTTGCTTTCATCCATGACTAAACCTGTCCCATTGAGCTTGTTGATTGTCACAGCAGCTGCTGAGGATGTCAAAATGACACGCTTAACAGTTTTTGCTCTCACACATGCTTTCATCACATTATGTACCCCTTGGATTGCTGGCTTGATCATATCATTCTGATACATTTCACATAAATGGAAGCAGTTTTGTTATTAATAATTCAAAAACCGTTAAAAGTATCAAAATTAATGATGCATTTTTTTAGTTTTGTACCTCTGGATCTTGTGAAGCAAAGTTAACCGGTGTAGCAATATGGAAGACAAGTTCACAGCCTGATATAGGAGCATCGAAGCTTAATTCATCAGTTAGATCTGCTCCAAATATTTTTAGGTCCCCCAAACCTTGTAGTCCTATGAGGTGAGAGATCTTTTTCTGATTTTCTGCACATTAAAATACTTTATTAATAAAGTTCATGTTCATCTATACTTTACAACATAATGCATATGACTTAGTGATTATTCGATTATTTCTTTTTCTTTTGCAAGCTGAATTGGTAAGGGGTAGCCAGTTGTGGACACCGGCTTGATTGTGACTCTTATAGCATGTACGTGTTGAGGAACCAATATCCTCAGATGAGTTCAACCATAGATTGACCTCAACCTTACTGGGGTCCTAGTAGCATTACCCGGTCGGTTTTATGAGATTATATTAATTATATGGCATTTTTCTGATTTGATGTGTTGATTTAGAACCACAAATTCACCAACAACCTTGTAGTCCAATTTCTCATATTCTTTGACCTGTAATATATGCTGGAAAACCAACAAAAGTGGGCTCTATGTAATGTAACACAGAGGCCCCTCATTTCCTTTTGAATGATATGTATTCTATGTATGAAGTTTTGAGCAACTCACCTCGATCTTAAAATGCCCCACCAATTACAATATCAAACAACACAACCAGACTATATAAAATGACAAACATCTTTTGTTTCTCAAGTAATAAGTATCAAAATTTTATTTTTATATGAAAACTTATTTATACCATTTCCAAAAATTTGAACCTTTAAACTGTAATTACGGTAGGCAGGATGACTTTGTCACTCGCCTTCACACTTGGATAGTCATTGAGTTCTAAACAGTCATATGATACTTGAAGAGCAACATTAGAGACACCAAAAACTTCATCAATTTTTAATAATTTATGACCTGTGTAACATTATTTTTATAGGGATTTACTACTAACATCACTTTTCGTATCACTTTACAAAGTTTTGATATGTTTTGTTACATTATACTTGTAACATATTTTAAAAATAGAAACTGTAAGGATGCAAATGCAACAAAATGTGAATAGTATGGGGAGCAAGTACAAATTACTCACATGTAGGTCAATATATGTAAAAATGCAATAAAATAAAGGCACCAATGCAATCACAAATCAGGTGGTGTATGTTCATATGTGTCAAAATCAATCCTCGGATGCAAAAGTAGAAGAAAAACAAAAAACAAAAAGACAAGGTTAGAATTTTTTATTTTTTTATTTTTTTTTTCTTAATTGAAAAAAGAAAGAAAGGGAAAAGACTAACCTGGGTCTCTAACAGTGGTATTGACGGCATAGCCCTTCTCAAGCAAGAGCTTAATCAGCAAAGATGCCACGAAACCAGTGCCACCGACGACACACGCAGTCTTGTTTCCGATGTATTGGGTTGCCATGGACTTTGATTTTATTGCTACTACGTCTATGAGTTTAGAATTTTGATAGCAGTTAAATTAATTTGCCAGTGAAAGGACACATACAAAGGAAGTAAATATAGGGGTAGAGATATATATAGTCATTTGAGTAATGGGGTTTGGTTTTTAAGGGTGTCACTTTCGATGACTTCATCTAATAAAAATTGAGATGAAGAAGGTGAGCACGTGAAGTTGAGCACCACCAACAACTCAAAATTTGAGTTAGATATACATTCTATACGGGAAAGTATTTCCTCCAGTGCTACAGTGCACTGGAGGGAGCCACAGACTGACACGTGTCGCATCATGGCTCCCTCCAGTGCACTGAAGCACTAGAGGTAAGCCACACCATTTATACTACCAAGTACACTGTTACATTGCAATCTCAGTTTTATACTCTGCTTGCAATGTCATTTGCTTGATCGAAGAATCTGTCATTTTTTTTTTTTTTTATTATGGACCGCATCTCTTTCCTTATATATATATATATATATATATATATATATAAAAAAGATGGATTCAAGTTACACTAAGTAACTTCACCTTTTTTGAGTCATTGATTTCCAATAGGTCCCAAAGTTAAAAATAAACCAATTATTTATTATCCTCAATGTCAACTAACCTAAATCTAATTTATAGCAGTATTTTTCTCTCTCATTTTTTGCAGTTATCTCTCTCTTCCCTTCTCTCCTCTTGGTGTACATCTCTCTCTCTCACTCACACATCCTTTTAAGTTCTAATTATCAATCAATGAATTTTTTTTATATAAAAAATATATATAAATATTGTTTTTCTTTTGGGTTGGCGTTGAACAAAATTAAGAAAACAAGAAAAGAGTAAACTTTACAAATAACTCCGTTTTTATTTTTATTTTTTTAGTTTTTATTTTATATTCGGGGGAGGGGGGCCTTGGGGGAGCCAAACTATATAGTCAATCATTTGGATTGTGCCAGTTTCCATAGAAGTTCAAGTTAATTACAAATTAAGTTTTCCACAAGAAACAAATACATGGGCCTAAAAAGATCCAAATCAAACCAATCTCAATTAAGTTTCACCCATAAATGATGATTGTTAAGACTCCATTAAATAATATAACAAAAAATAGAGTATATAAAAAACAATAAAGCTACGGTGCCAATGTTTCATATTTTCACAAATTTGATATAATATGTTTCTCTCTCTCTCTCTCTCTCTCTCTCTCTCTCTCTCTCTCTCTCTCTCTCTCTCTCTCTCTCTCTCTCTCTCTCTCTTCTACGTTCAGACCTTTTGCAAAAAAAAATTCCCCTCAGTGGTCTGAGGAACAAGAGGCTTTGAAATAGAGAAAATATTTTCAAAAGAGTGACACTATTTTCAAAAGCTCTTGTAATCTTTAAGTTGCTCTTGTGTGCACAAATGGCCACTGCTCAGAAACAAGAGAAAGAGAGTAAAAAAATAAAGGGACGTGGAGGAGATAAGGGACGAGAGAAAGAGAGAGAGGAGGAGTAATTTAAATGAGAGAAAAAGTAAAAAGATGTTATAAATGATGTTAGGTGACGTGAAGGTTAATTAATGATAATTTTTTTTAAAACCATTGGATCATTTAAAAATCAATGGTTTAGAAAATGTGTAACTCAAAAAGAGTTACAATGGGTGTAACTTGAACCCATCTCTCACTCACTCTCTCTCTCTCTCTCTCTCTCTGTCACTCACTCTCTCTCTCTCTCTCTCTCTCTCTCTCTCTCTCTCTCTCTCTCTCTCTCTCTCTCTCTCTCTCTCTCTCTTCTCTCTCTCTCTCTCTCTCTCTCTCTCTCTCTCTCTCTCTTCTCTCTCTCTCTCTCTATATATATATATATATATATATATATTATAATTGTAAAATTTCATCCAGGGTAGGTAAAAGATTGTTTACTTTTAGGTAAAATGCATTCACGCCTACTTTTACTACTTTTATTTTATTTTATTTTTTTTCACCAAACTTATTAAAAAAAAATATGTACTAAACACCCTTAAATTTTTATTTTGTTGTAATAAGACTCCTTCCTTTACCTTTTTTTTTTAAAATGATTTGGGGCCAAAAAGAAAAGTGTTAAAATAGACAGAAAACTAACCGATAGGGTACATTTGCAATAGCACCAAAGTTTATGTACTAAATTGCTTGGAAAATAAAAATAAAAATAAAAAAAATCAAGGAGTACTATTATAAAAATATAAAATTTTAGTGAGTCTTATTGTATTTTATAATATTTAACGCTCCAAAAATTGTGATAAAATAGATTACCGTTGAAATATGCATATTTAACGCTCCAAAATTTTTATTGATAGATAATAAAGTAGCGTCATTGTAAAAGTCAATAACAATTTATTAATTAATAATATGTGAAAATTTATTTATTTATTTATTTATTTTATTTTATTTTTTTTTCACGAGGATTGAACCAATATCTCCCATCTCAAAAAGAACCAAAAAACCACCATTTTGAAAATCAACAATAATTGAGGTGGTCTAGTGATCTTGAAGCTCGTTGAACCAATATCTCCCATCTCAAAAAGAACCACAAAAAACAATTGAGGTGGTCTACTGGTCTTGAATTATAATACCATATGTCATAATTGGTCCGTTTACTGTCTTTACCTAAGAAAATAAGTGGAAAAAACTTTCTACGACATGCCCAAAGGTACAATCCACCCAAATTCTGACATAAAATTCATTAACAAGGAGGATGGGCAAAGGGCATGCTAGAACAAAGTCACTCTTTAGTCTTTAAGAACACGAGGAACAGATCTTGACTTTGGCTCATAATGTTTAGATTTTCTTTTTAATTATTGGGTTAAGCCATACTTTTTAAAAGTTCATCCGCCTATCAAATCTTTTGATAAGTTTCGTCCCGTCACATGCTAACTCATGTGTTTTTTTTACTTCCTCCACTCATGAGTCATGACAGTAATTTTAACATATTAACTAATAACTCATGTCACATTAAACACCCAAAGCATTATAAAGATAAACATAATTTTTATTTTTAAAATTTTAATACTAAATATTTTGTACTAAAGTAAGTTTCAATTGAAAAAAAAAAAAAAAAAAATTAAGATATCAATTTCCAATTATCATCAATATAACTATGACAAAAGAAATCTAAAATTTTCCAATTCATCATTAAAAAACACTAAATTTTTAAAACATAAAAGCCCAAAATTGATTAAATGATCCATTAATTAAAAAGCTAAAATCCAATTATCTTAACGATTTATTCAAAGGAGGGACTTTGTATTTCACACAATTAAAAATTAAAATAAATAACATTTCTTAGGCAGTCAAGGTGAATAAGATTAGAGACACAACTTTTTTAACAAAATTTTTCATAACCAATAGTAAATTATGATTAAAATAAGGCCAAATTGCATAATCATCCCCTGGGGTTTGGCTCAATTGCAAATAGACCCCCTGGGGTTTTGATTTTGCAATATAACCACCTGGGGTTTTTAAATTGGTGAAATTGACCCCTCTAAATATAGTTTTTGTCAATTTTGCTAACAAAATTTGTCATATGCATTATATGTAACCACTTTATAATAAAAAATTCATTATTATAAACCCAAGTGCAATACATATGACAAATTTTATCAGCAAAATTGACAAAAAAATATACTTAGAGAGGTCAATTTCACCAATTTAAAAATTCCAAGTGGTTATATTGCAAAATCAAAATCCCAGGGGGTCTGTTTGCAACTGAGCCAAATCCCAGTGATTATGCATTTTAACCTTAAAATAACATCACTTTCACGTACCAATCATATCAATCAAGGATGATAAAGAAAATTGTAAATGTATTGGGTGTCTCAATCTTATTGAAATTAAAAAGATACGATATGTAGATAGGTGTTAGTTGGCCACCTAAAGCTGGTGCATCACGTGCGACACGTGTTAGGTTAGTTGCAAGGCGAGGATCCAATGAATGCAATTGCAATATTCCTCATCCCGCAATAGAAAAATTCAGCTTCTTGAATTGAATGGTCGGTACCTTAATTGAGGGAATGATTTTTTTTTTTCTTTTATTTTTTTTATCACAATGTTATTATTTATATTTTATAATTTAGTAATTACAATAACGAAAAGAAATGATTTGAAGTTTTGAACTCTAATTTTTTTCAAAAAGAAAAAAGAGAAAATGCAAATTACCACTAACTCACTAAGTATATGGGCTAATACAAATGGATTTTCTTGAGATTTGCCAAAATCATAGAAAACGTATATTTTGTAAAATTATATTTGGCAAGATTCTACATTGAACTTTCCAAGATATAATGTCAACCTTTTTCATACTCAACCTTTTCATATTATTTTAACATTTTCTTAGTCTTGCTTCATTTTTCTTTAACCTTTTCTTACAGCAAAAGAAAAAAATAAATAAATTGTCAACCTTTCTTAATCCTCTTTCATTTTTCTTTAAGCAGACTATGTAGATGTGGAAACTGATCAAGACGATACATTATTGTATCTTGTGTAACAGAGCACTCACGTACACGTAAGAGGGGTTTTAACTTTTACGTTGTACAATACAAATTTGACACAACACTATCTCTCTTTTTTTTGGCTAAACTATCTCTCTCTTTCATTGGCATTATATTTTCCAAACCATTAAAATTGTACCCCGTATAAGACGTTTCTTTGATTTTTTTTCAGGGTACTATTGACTGATTGACCCTCTTGGCTATTATTATTTATTGTACCAACTACTGAAGACTAAAATTGTACTCCGTTCTTAGATATGTCTTGTTCATATAATTCAATTGATGGGAAGGCTATCTCCTCATTTAGTGGTGAAAACTAATGGGTCTGGAGCACTGGACTGTTTACACATGACCAAAATTGAAAATATGTCACGATCGCAGCAGATTCAGTGTACTAAAGGCTATCTGCTTATTTAGTGATAAAAACTAAAGGGTCCAGATTGGGTCCAGTGCTCCAGTGCACTAGATCCGTTACGATGCAAACACGTGATCCAAAATTGAACACGTGTCGCGATCGCAACGAGTACCCAATCCAAGTCCAAAACTAAAAACACCTAACACACTGTTCAATTCTTTCTTTAGGAAGAATCTATGTGGTAAATTTCGACATATACCATACAGTCATACACTATAAATGACAAATTAACATAAAATTTAAGAAAATGAGAATATAATCGTTTGACTAGTTTGTAACCCTTGCAATACACAATTTTATTTTTATACAACCTCGTAAAGATTTAGATATTGATTTTATAGTCTACACTCCCAAGGCAATCAATATCAATGTATTTTTCCTGTAAGTTAAAAAAATTAAAAAAAATCCTAATCCAACAATAGAGGAGAGTTACAAAAGCTTGATAGTGATAGTATAGTTGAGTTGGATATGACCCTCCCACACATAATTTTGCATGAAAACTAAATTAAGCTTTATAATGGGTGCTTATTTAAATTATCTTCCTTGATAATAGTTCAGTTGTAATTCCTTTGGGAAATGACTCACAAATTTAACATATGGTGTAGTACTAGTATAATATAATCCCATTCTCACTCAGAGTTTGTAGATTACCACAAAGCAAGGGAGGATAGCTCTAGGATTTAGTACATAGAGCTCATCAATATTGGAATGACAACCCATTTTCCCTTCCAATGAATCGAACTCAGAACTACTCATTTCTTGAATTCCTTCTAAACGTCTATGAACCCTTCCTGCCACTACTCTGCACACTATTAAAGCCTTTCTTAGAGAAGGGGTTTCTTCATATAATTCAATAGATTGGAATGCTGTTTTACTTGTGGAAGTGGTAAAAACTCCTAACCCACCATCGAATTCCTTCTTGGTGAAGAATCCATGTTCCTAAAACTTGACATACACCACAATTATCCAAAGTGCATGGATCATAAGTACCATTTATGCCAAGAGAACACACGACAGTTGTGCCATAGAACCTCAAAAGCTCATTTCCATCAACCAGGCAGCGTGGATGTGTATTTGTTAGTTTGCTAGCTTTACTCTTCACCTTTTCTCTATATTCTTCAAACAAAGTGATGCTTTTTTGCATGTTGTGGACCTTCAAGACCTTTTCTATCCTCCTGCAACTGTTCTCAGACTGTAACCAGTTCTTCTGGCAAATTATTTCTACTATCTTGCTAGATGAGTCTCCTTCAGGAAGTTCAAATACTGCACGCAAGAGAGGATTCTAGGCGTCTTTAGAAACTAGCCAATTTCAAAAAATTTAAATACTTGTTAGTTGTTACAATATGAAAACAAGAAAAAATATCAATTATCTATTGTATTCAGTAGAATCAGTACATAGAAGGAAACAAAAAAAATTTCTTTTTAATTGCAAAGTTAATAAAGATTTTAATGCAGATTGGAAGAAAATCTTTTGCAAAACTGAAAATTAAAATCAATATGCACAACTTACAACAGTATTGAAAATACCATTTCTTCTTCTGTGCAAAGAAAAACAAAAGAACCTTAGAGTATTGAAAGAATTCACATAATGAAAAATTACATAATATTTAATCTAAACTATGAAATTAATTCATTTAAAATGGAGATGATCCCTTTCTTTTTTTGCTTCCCTTTCCATTAGAGGAGGGGTGTGGACATTAAGGGTTAAACAATGAGTGCAATTATGTACATACAAACAATAAATTACTGAGATGGATTTTTTATCAATGGAATCCACCATTATTTGGTTTTGGATTACAAGTGAACAAATGTTAGGACTTAAACAACAGCAGGACAATATATATATGAGATGGAACTTTGGATATTGGTGTTCACCTGCATGATTGGAGAGATCATGTGCTTCAATAGCATCCAATTTTTTAAGTTTCTCACCACATATCTGGCAAATTAAATTTGAAGAACAATAATAATCTGTCTCAATAGATCTCCTTGTCTTGGAAGAAATATCACTGCTACAACCACCATCAAAGATAATAGAACCACCATGGGTTTCAATCGAAGCTGATCTGCTGGGCTTATAATTTGGCACCAAATGTTGGCCCCTATGGTCACTGATCTCTGGGCTTAATTTATACACGAAAGTTGGACCATCCTTTCCTCTATCCTTGCCCTTATTGGAAGCACAAAACCGACTAATAATTTTAATATCACAGACTCTGTCATCAAGGACTACTTCATGGGTCACAGGGTTCTTGAAGGAGTCACTGCTCCCTAGTGATCTTCTACTGCTGCCTAGTGGCTTCTCTGTGTGTCTCATAACATCTTTGAGATTTGATGTGCTTAAATTACCATTGGTCTTTGGATCAAACACATCTGATTGTCGTTGTGATTTGCAGTCCCATGATTTCTGACCACACCAAACCTTTGGCATTATGTGTCTCTTTTCTATGTCTTAGTATTTCTCAAATCCCACTACCCATATTGTTGTAATTATCGAAAGAGAAATATTCTTTGGTACTATATATGGCTTCAACCTTGAAAAAAGCTTTTAAACTTAGATGGGCAAATTCTTCTTTTCACCATTGGAATTTAAAGACAAGAAAACAATAACGGAAAGCCAGTTATTGCCAATATATAAGAGATAACAGTGTTCCTCTTTGGCACACTATCTTGAGAATCTGAAATTTATTTTCTTCCTTGCTTAGCCACACAACAGTTTCAATTATAGAAACTATAAAATGAGCTCATAAGAGACAACAAAGACACCTTATAAAGTTGCATTATTACCTTTATTACCTCAGACTCGAAACACTTCCAAGTTTGAAACACTATATGCAACAACAAAAAAATAGAAAATATTTTCTCATTTGGAATCTCTTTTCATGAATAAAATTTTTTGTTCATAAAATTATTTGAAATTCCAAAAATAATCAATGATTTTTCATGTGAATCAACAAATAGAATATGTTTTTTGGTTCATTTTCAGGGTGACAATCAAACACAGAAAAACAATCAATCTTCCAGAATATGTTCTGCTAATATTTTTGTTGAAACATAATGAGAGTAAGATTTGTTATTGTCCATTAAAGTGGAGTGATGGGTTTAACCTCATATTTGACTTCAATGGAAATTTTTTTAAAACAAAAGAAAGATATTGTGACCTACCATATAATGGCATCACCATTTAATGGAGGAAATTTGACAAAATCCATCTAGATTAATACTTCAATATTTTCCACAGCAATCATAATATGGAAACTAATTTTCCTGAAAAAGGACATGTTTAAAATGTTCACGATTCATCTTGAGTGCAAGATTTATTTGGATAAGGTATTATTTTGTCAATTAAAAAATTGTTCAAAATGTTCACTAAACAGCAGCTAGAAGCCTAGAACTAGAAGACCAGGCCATCATACAGAATTCAAGCTAAGTTCACCTATGAGCCTCATCCCTCCCTCTCCCTTTTACAATTAGTTAGCGCGCACCCACGTGTATTTGCCATCCCAATTGACATTAAGTAGCTAATGGCTATTCTACTTAACTGATCGTGAAACAATGCAGGAAAACTAGATTTTGGGCATGCATTAGATTCTCATACAGAGATTCTGTGCTTCACTATGAAATGAATAAACAAAGATAAGCTGCTTATCAGAAAATTAAGGATTATTGATGAACACAGGTCCAAGAACTTACTGCAGACACATACAAAATATAAGTTTCATAGTTATGATGGGCATTACAGCTCATATTAGTTATATTTAACATCAACCGGACAGAAGATGAGACAACAATGCAGAATTACAACATAACCAGTTCATACAAGTAACATATATCTCTACAAATTACCACCAGCTCAGAACAGAAAATATGAGGAGCCAAGGACAGATGCATGATTTTTACCCAGGTTGCATCCCCGGAGGCATTCCAGATCCATGACTTGAGAGTGATCCACATAGAGGTTCACCTGAAAGTAGAGGGCATGAGCAAGGATCTTTGAACATCCAATACAAGATCCCAAATTCAGTAATGAAGAAAAGGATGAAATAATGAGCATCATACCTTGGGACCATACTGTTTAATAAACCACTCAGAGGTTCTGGGATTTGATGTCTCAAACATGGTCTTCTCAAGACCAAGACGCCCAATTACCTTAGCAATTATGTCTGCCCGTACAGAATCAGCATACTTGCAGAGATCATCTGCATCAATCATTATCATGTCTGCTCCAGCTTCTAAGCATCTCTCAGCTCGTCTGACCAAAAGATCCACATCTTCAACAAGTTCTGTGTAAGCAAAGAGAAAGCTCATGGATATAACCAAAGAGGGGGATTCTACTATCTCTTCCTCTTAAGTTTAATGAGAGTAAGTTTATGACATTTCTTCATTTGATCTCATGTTCAAGTAAACTGTTTCTATATAGTACCGGGCAACAGGAAACAATACATGTATCAGTATCCTGGTCCAATGTCCATGTTACACACACATACATGTATCAGTATGACAGTATCCTTCTACAATGATCTAGAGTAAAGTCCTACTTAAAAGAACAGAAAATGTTAAACTAGGAAATGTATGAATTATGCGCTAGTATGTCTCTTTCAACAAAACAAACCAATGTTTCCTGATGAGAAACTATAAATTAAAAATGCAGATGACCTTCAAACAATATACATTTGACATCCCATATGTGTAACTACGAAACAGGTGAATTCTTTCAAAAGGCCAGGTCATCATAACAATCTGTCCGTGAATGGCCCACTTGCTTTGGCTAAAGACACAAATGGTGTTTAAGAAATATTTTAGTAGCATCAATCTATGCGGTTAAATAGCTGCAGAGACACCCATCTGGATCACAAATGCCTATCAGCCTAGATTATACTTAATTTCACTAATACACTTCATGACACATTAATCAAAGATGGTCTGAGATAAGGATGTTAAATGCTTATTTTACCAACCAAGCATCCCTGGCCCTTATATTTATGCGGACACCACGGAAAGCGTTCATCAACTTTAATCTTGAATATAATTGTAGTTTATCCTTCTTTACAGAAAACACACTATCTTTAGAAGACGATAGTTCATAATGATGAAACTTGCAGAATGTATTTCTAGCAAGCAGCTCACATACCAGATGATCGAGGTCTTGGAGCAATATAAGCTCCAAATGCTCTATCACCGCCTACAGGAATGTCAGACTTGTTAAACTTCACTGCAAATTGAGGCTTGGCTTTCAGACCACCACTCTTAATCAAGCGCACAAACCTTAGTAGAGTTTCTTCAGGGACTTCAAGTGATCCCACATTCAGCTCGATTGTGTCAAACCCCAAGTGCTTGCACTCCTAAAGAGCTCAAAGCAGGACATGAATTAGTACTCCAAAAATATCAAAAGAAAAACGACTAATGATATAGACCCTCTCGCACGCCTCACCTCCACATACTCTCCGAAAGCAGATGGACCTCTGCGAAGCAAATGTTCAGCACAGTCACCTGTGCTAACATATATATCATGTTGGTGCGCCATGTTAGTCACTTCTTTAATGAAAGCCTTTGACATCAGGCTCTGTGATCCTCCAGAAAACTTTAACCCATCAACAAACTGTCCCATAGACTCAAAAATATCCTGCATAACAGAAATTTGTAATTGTAACTTATCAGCAATCATCTTCCTTGTGCTGGTTTTCCAAATCAAAGGATAAAGAAGGAGAATTGTAACAGTGGCATAGATTGTATACACTCTCGCCAATTAAGGCAAATTCTGCTCTCCACGAAATAACATAGGTGGTCATCCCTAGACTTAAGGAAGGCAAAACAAAAAGTTCCCCTATGACTCTGGTTCAAGTGAAAACGATGTTCTAGATTATCAGCCAGCCCACTGCAGATTTATGAAATAAGCATCTACATTCTACAACAAAAAACTAAGTTGACTAACAAGGTAGCTTGGGAACATATAAAACCATCATCCAACTCATTCTTTAGCAATATGGGACACATGGCCATAGAAGATCCCAAAAACTTGGGGTTAATTGCACTTTCCCACTTAATGGTGCAGTTGCAATGTTCCATAAACTTTAAAACTGAGCAATTTTCCCTCTTAGTTATTGATAATAAGTACTTTATCTTCTACCGTTAGAGAAAAACACTTTTTCTTAAAACATGACTAACAAAAATTTGAATTTTCCGTTAAATTTGACCAAAATCCTACTAACAAAGTACTCTTTTTTTAGAGAGAATTCCAACTAAGTACTCACTCCCAATAATCATAATGAAACATTGCTCAGTTCTAAAGTTTATGGGACACTGTACCATATTTAAGAATTTTCACATTTATTGATACAACATTAATCACATTTATTGCCATGCGAGTTAATAAGCCTTTTGCTAATAAACCTGAATAATAGGTCTAGCATTTTCACACAGGATGACAGGAAGTGCAAGTTGCCCAAAAACTTACATTTACATTTTACCGTGAATGCACAATTTCCAACATTATCTAATTTCATTGTCCTTCCAGTTTCCAAGTCTAACAATAAATTCTCATATTCATAATGCTTTTTAATTTTTTTAAAAAAAGTACCTGAAGAACGTTTTGGCTTAAGAGTGTGTAATGGGGGCCTCTCATCTCCGTGACTCCAAAGCGTCGAGGCTTTTCGGGGCGATCCTCGTTCTCCTCGAAGTTCTTCAATTGGTACACTGACATAGTCGACAAAGTTAAGTGAAAGCCACTGATCACAGAGGAAATGGAAAAGGAAAAAAACAATTAAATCCCTCACTGTCTGATTATTGGAGTTTGGATAAAATGATCGTTTCTCGAAGACATTAGAAGGAGCTAGGAAGTGTTTCCAGCTGCTTCTAGACTATGTTCAAACCAACATCATTGTTCCTCAAGTTTAATAATCTTCTGACACGCGTACTTGACCCCACTGTCCCACTCCCACCGCTTGTGAGTTGTGATAGCCAAATCACATTGGGCTAAATCGTAATTTTGCTTTCTTTTTAATATTTTTTTTTTTTGATTAAGTGCTTTCTTTTTAATATAGTAATATGGTATAAATGATGTTTAATAGTTATGTGAATTTTGAAAAGTTTAAATTTAAAAAGAAAAGATGTATGGATGTGCTTTTACTGTATTTTTATGGTTAATTTTTTTTAGTGGTTGAGTTTGTAATTGTGAGTTTGCATTGAGTTTATTATATATATTCGTAATATTACTTATACGTTAGTTTGGATTTAGATTTTAATCAATCAAAGATCGATCGAGTATTAGGTTATTTTGAAAGGTTGTGACTTTCTGTTGAATTTCTTGAATCTTAATGATACTTCTAACATTGTCTTTTCTATCTAATAATAAAAAATGTTCATTACTATTTATTGAAGGGTTATAACTTATAACTCCAAGTGAGTGTTAATTCATAGTGTCTTCTCACAATTAGTTCCCCATACACATGAATGGAATTCCATATTCCATTATTTATATATTTGTGTTCATTAAATGTTAAAATTTACAGAATTCTCCAAGTTCACTACTTACGAAATTCTAGCTTGGTTGAATCTAAGAATTTACAGAACCCTATAGCAAATTAGCAACACCCAGTGGGAGCAAATATTGTCAAAGGAAAACGATTTTCGTGCCTCTAAGCCTTTTAATTTATGGTTTTCTTGTTCTTTTTATTATTCTCTCTATAAACATTTAGTCCTTCAAAATATGAACTTAGATGTGTCAAAAGAGTTACCATATGCCCACGTTGGTCATCCAAGCTTCTACATCTATTAGAATCACGTATAGTTAGATTTGATTGGTTGTAACTAAATTACTAAAAGAACTCCAAGCCTCACTTATAGTAGGATCAACTTCTCAAAGCTTATTGTAGTTCCAATCAATGGGTATGTACAATAAAAAAAATTCCCAATGAATTTTGATGTCCCACGCAATATTAAAATAAATGTTAATATTGTTTCTCATGAGAGATCCCACATTTTCACCGGGCATAAATCTCACAACTTGAAATGAGAAATAACATTAGTCATTGTTTATTAACCTTGTTTTGTCTGGTGTTCAATGTTGTATCCCTTTTTGAATACTTTGAATACCTTAGCGGATCCATATTGGAGTCCTAATAATAATTTTTAACAACACAAATTTACATGGTTTCATCAATAGGTTACTTGCCCTAGTAGATAACTTCAAAAGTAAAACTAATTTAATTGGCAAAATAAAATTGTCAATAAAAGATTTGTTGTCCCCTTATTGCGTCATAGGCCTTATAGAAACTTAAGAAATAATTTTTTTTCCCAGTTTTTAAAGTATTTTTGCTTGCAAAAGAGTTTATGGCGAAGTCCATGGGGTTTATAGGTTTAGAGCTTAATAACCATATAAATGCATTGGTAAAACTTAGGTTACATTTGTACATTTAAAATAGAATATATTTATACATATACTCTGTTTATACATGTAAATATCAAGTGTTTATACATAACATTTATTAGCAAATACAAAGTTGAATGTTTCTAAACTTATGTCGGATTCTGTTCAATAAAGTTATCCTCTTGAGAGGTCCCTATTAAGGTTACACCGTTTCAACCCCAATAATTATTGGATATGTATCCATTTCCAATGGTTTATAAAATAATGTCACCATTCATTCTATCTCCAGACTGCATCTCTATATATGAAACTTCATTTAAATTCTATAAAAATTTTGGTGTAATTGAGTTATAATCAATGCTAGTAGTATTTAAAATTTCTTGAAACTACAGTAATAAAGTTTATAGATTCATTTTTAGAAAATTCAAGCTTTGTGTGTTAGCTTTAATTCTGTTCAAACTTGGCATCCAAATTCCACAATTACAATTTATTACCTATTTTATAAACTTCAAACAAAGAATCTGTTCAGGTGACAGATTTGCACAGTTATATCTTAAATTCCCAAACAAATACCAAAACTCATTATTTTTCTATGAAATTTCATATACATAACCTAGACATATGATAGATTACCCTAAAGAAAACCGTTTCCTCATTCCTATTTTAGAAAAACCCCAGAATTTCGTGCAACTTTCTGCTCACTACAGAAAACAGAGACAGGTTGCATTTTCCTCTAGAAATTTAAAACCCATCAACCATTAGCCAACAATCCTCCTAAATCCAACACAAGCCCATAAGCTCAAAGTGTAAGAACCATGAAAATCAACCAACAATCTTAGAGTTTAAGAGTTAGACTTCTTACCTAGCTTAGGATTCTTGGAGGAGGAGGGCTAGACTCTTTCTCTATATATCTTCTTCTCTCTATGAGGTAGTTTATATATATGCACACAACTATGGCTAATTACACAACTTAACCCTTACCTAACATAGTGCTAATATAGTGCTTGTTACACTAACCTAGTGCTTGTTACACTAACATAGTGCTTGTTTCACTTAAGTATTTTCCAACAACCCACTTAAACAAAAATTCTTTTCTTTTCTCATGTGGGTTATGGGTATTACAACGGGGTTTATAGGTTTAGAGCTTAATAACCATATAAATGCATTGGTAAAACTTAGGTTACATTTGTACATTTAAAATAGAATATATTTATACATATACTCTGTTTATACATGTAAATATCAAGTGTTTATACATAACATTTATTAGCAAATACAAAGTTGAATGTTTCTAAACTTATGTCGGATTCTGTTCAATAAAGTTATCCTCTTGAGAGGTCCCTATTAAGGTTACACCGTTTCAACCCCAATAATTATTATCCATTTCCAATGGTTTATAAAATAATGTCACCATTCATATGAAAAAAATAATGTCACCATTCATTCTATCTCCAGACTGCATCTCTATATATGAAACTTCATTTAAATTCTATAAAAATTTTGGTGTAATTGAGTTATAATCAATGCTAGTAGTGTTTAAAATTTCTTGAAACTACGGTAATAAAGTTTATAGATTCATTTTTAGAAAAATTTAATAAGAAATTATTTTTTTGGCTCATATATAATATTCATTATGTGTTATAATATTTCGAAACTTAATTTCAATTATATTAAATTACATTCTTGGGGAGAGCACATTGATTGTAGAGGGGTTGCTGGAAAGAAATAATAAGGTATGAAGGTTCGAAGATAAAGTTACAATTTAACCAGTCTATGTTAATCACATTACCTTAGACTGGTCTTAGGCTATAACCAGGATATAATTACTACGATGCTCTCGACTGCAACTAATTTATGCGGATCAAATTTCAGTTAATGTAAGAATATTGGAGCTAATATGGAATCCTTTATGTTTTTTTATGATGAGTATGAAATCCTTTGGATCTTTGCAAAGATTATTCTCACATGACTTGGTCACTAACCGAGTGTCATTTCATTATATTTTCTAAAAATTATTCTCTTTTGTCTATAAATAGAGTTTCATATGCGATTATTTATAGGTTTTGATTCATTCATTGTTGAAATTCATAGAATTCTCCAAGATTACTACTTATAGAATTCTAACTTAATTGTATCCTGAAAAAGAATTCCCAGAATCCCTATATCAACTAGCTGGGAAAATATTGTCTAAAGAAAATGATTTATGTGCCTCTAAACCTTAAAATTTCTTTTCTTTTTCTTTCCATTGCTTCTACATCATATATTCCCAACAAAATAAGTTATGTATATATATATATATATATATAATGTTTATACATCAAATGAATGTTTATACATATATAATGTTTTTTGTTGCAAAATATCACATGTTTATTTCATTATTGACAAGTTTTACATAAGTTCGATTTCATGGTTTTGCAGTCGGCTTTTATTAATTTTCTGTTTTAGGTAATGGTATCTAAGGATTTTGTTTAATAATGTATTTTTTTTTAAATTAAAAAAAAAAAAAAAGAAGAAGAAAAGAAATGGACCATATTGACTGGTTTGATTTAAATCTTCTTTCTTCTACCAGAAAAAAATTGACATCCTCTATCGAAGCAGCAGAAGCTGATGTGCAACTTCATTTTTTTGGGAGAGTAAAGAATGCATTGAAAGTTAGTCAAGTAAAAAAGCTTTTTTGTTTCTATTATTCTTTGGATAATGTACAATTTATGTCAGTTAAATTTGTCTAATTGTCATTTCAGTACATTAAGTTTGTACTTTGTATTATTTTTGGCCTTCCAAATTTGATCACACACTAGCCCTGCAACTGCAAGTATTTTGTACAAATCATCTAATGGTTCAATATATATTGGAGTATTATATGTTTTTTAAAAGTTTCACGAATGCATGCATTTCTGAACTTTTTTATTAAGATTGTGAGTGAAGTATCACATGAATTCAAATTAAGATTTATATAAATAAATGATTAATAACAATACCATATGTGGATTCTAAGCCGCATATTTAGGCCATTTTTAAAGGAAAGGTATGACTTGACTTAGAAAAACCTTCTAAGGATAAATTCTAGGCCTTTGTCTAAGCAAGCAAATATACCTTGTTCAATTTAAGCACCTTTGAGAAAAAAGTATTTTATTGTGAACTAGACTTGAGCCGAATTCGATCATCATCAAGATGATGTCTATAAATTAAATTAAGTACGACCTGATTCATTAACACTATAATTAAGTTGAATCATGACCAATAAAATTACGAGCTTTAAACTATGACTTTGGAACAAAGGAAATCTCAAAAGGAATAACTGAGTGGGATCTATTTTCAGCTGTCTATACAAGATACATACCTTGCTGGTGATACTCTGCTTTCCTTGTTCCCCATGAAAGGAATCCAACTTTAAAAAGAAAGGTGAAGGCAAAAGAAGAATAAAGAAAAAATGTGAAGACAAAAGAAGCTTTTACCCTATGAACACAGCTAATTCTTCTTTTATATATATCTATGTTATAGGTCTGCATGCATGGCTTTACTTTATTCGTATTCCCCTCTTCATCTAAATCTCAGAAAGATTTATTAATAAAGCGTGGAAGTTGTGCCTACAGAATTAGAATCTCTCCCTTCTTCTCCTTCTCCAAAATCATCGCTAGCAAAGCTTTGAATTCAGGAAGAAAAAAAATGGCCAGAAACTTGGGCGTTATTGTCTGCCTCTTGATCATGCTTATGGACATTGTAGCTGGGATACTTGGCATTGAAGCTGAAATCGCTCAAAACAAGGTATTCTTTCTAACCATATTAATTGAATTTATAGTCTCAAAAATTTAATAACTTTGATTGTTTTACTCTTAAATTTATTGTATTTATTTTGTAGGTAAAACATTTGAAGATGTGGATTTTTGAGTGTAGAGACCCAAGCTATCAGGCTTTCAAGCTAGGGTTGGCTGCAGCTATACTTCTAGTACTTGCTCATACTATTGCTCAAGTGCTTGGTGGCTGCATTTGCATTTGGTCCAAGCAAGACTACTCAAAGGCAACCGCTAACAAGCAATTGGCTGTTGCTTCTCTCATTTTCTCATGGTAGGTGTTTTGCTTGTTCAACATTCCACAATCTTTATTCCCTTAAAATTACTAAATTGCATGTTCGAAATGATAGCCCATTAGACCTTATCATAAGACTTGGATTGGGTTAGTGCTCTAATACACTGGACCCACTACGATTGTAACATGTGCTCAATTTTGATTATGTGTCCATATCGCAACAAATCCAGTACACTCGAGTACTAAACCCAATCCAAACCCCTTATCATATATCATATTCGAGAAGAGAGTCAATTTTATGATACAATTTCAATATTTCACAAAGTGACACCACATTTAACTTCAAATACTATTTTTTATTTAATGTAATTAGAGTTTTACTAACTTAACATTACGTACACCTTCAAATACATGAAAAATTAAATCTAACCATACAAAATCGTCCTGTTACATATCAGGATCATATTAGCAATTGGATTCTCGATGCTCATCATAGGAACACTGTCGAATTCAAGATCAAGAAAATCATGTGGGATAGCACACCATCGCTTTTTATCAATAGGAGGGATTCTATGCTTGGTTCATGGACTCTTTTCAGTCGCCTATTATGTGTCAGCCACTGCTGCCCAAAGAGAAGAAAAGTTACCGCACCACAATACAAACCCTTCTGGCTCGCATACAACCACATCTGTTTAATTTTACATTACTATTTTCTCTTTTGCAATAAACTTAATGTTGTAACACATATTGGCATTTGCAAATTTTTAATATTCAATTCATATTTTTTTTCCAATTGTCAAGAAGTACAGAAATATATAAACCCCTAACTAATTGACAATAGAAACAAACAGCTAGCCAATTCTACTAAATCGAAGAACCACATTTCTATAATATTACACAAAAGTGTCTTCTTTTGTACTAAAATAGACTTTGAAAGGCTCAGCTCTCGTCATCGATTGGGCCGCTCTTGGAACTGAGGCCAGTTTTCTTGGGCAAGAGCATGTTGTGAATGTTGGGTAAAACGCCGCCGTTTGCGATTGTGACGGAACCGAGAAGCTTGCTGAGTTCTTCGTCGTTCCTAACCGCCAATTGAATGTGACGTGGCATTATGCGAGTCTTCTTGTTGTCTCTCGCTGCGTTCCCAGCCAATTCCAAAACCTAAAATAATAATAACAATGAAAAAGTAAAGATCTGTGCTTTATTTTATTTTTTTCTTTTTTCTTTTTTTACCTACGGATTATCGGGAAGCAAACAGGGAATAAAGAAAGGAATAAGAGAATTTTAACTGACCTCGGCGGCGAGATATTCGAGGACGGCGGCGAGGTAGACAGGGGCACCTCCACCGACTCGCTCGGCGTACTTGCCGGTTTTGAGGAACCGGGCGATACGGCCAACGGGGAATTGGAGACCGGCTTTGCTGCTGCGAGATGTGCTCTTCTTGGCGGCGCCTGAGGCCAAAGACTTTCCTCTTCCGGCCATTGGAGAGAGAGTAAAAGCTTTTTGGAAATCGTAGAAGGAATAGAAGAATGGGTGCGTATGATTGTTTGAAACAGTGGAATGTGAGGGAAATAGGTGGGGTTGTTGAGTATTTATTGGAGGGAGAGAGAAGTGAGGGCCAATGAAATGGAATCACGCGGATTGTGATCTTCAGCCGTTGGATTTGAATTGGTGGGACGGACGGATGGCGGGATTGTGTTTTCATTTTAATTTAACGATTTTTAGTTTCGCGTGAAGCGGGAAACGCAGATTTTGAGTGAAAATGATGAAACTACCCAAATTCAAATTTGGCAAAAGAAGATTTTGATGTGTTTTACGAGAGTACTAAACAGGTCGTCGTTTTAAGGTAACACACCTAGACTCTATTCTACGATATGAGAACTCTTTTAGATATTGTAAACACACAATATTCATACAAAAATAAATTAATTAATTCCCATCCTATGTCACATGTCGTTACATTATTTAAAAAAAAAAAAAAAAAGGATAAGATTTGAATTTCAACATATATGAGTTAATACTATAACTTTAAGAGTTCTTATTCAAATATTTTTGTTCATTTAGAGAAATTAATTTTAATTTCTACCAATGCTATTATTATTACTAAACACAAGAAATTTGTGAGATGTTCCCCAGTTGCTACTAGTGTTTGAGACAATTTTTTGTATGAATAACTTGCAAATTGAAAAGGTAAGGTGATGTTATATGAATAACTTTTATGAAAAAATTACCATGTAGCATGTTGTTTTTAAGATAGGCCGAATGATTTGATTTCATTTCACAGCCTTCTTTTGTCCCATGGGCTGGCCGGCTGGCACTATGTCTATGGGGCCGGGCTCGCCAAGAGGTATACTCGTATAGGCTAAGACTAGATAATTGGTCAAAACAAATTGTTAATGTTAGATTGGAATCAAGTGGATCTCCGTGTGCCAATAGGTAAAGCCGAAGAGAGATGATGCGAGTTTATTACGCTTAGAGCCTATGAACTTGGTTCATGTAGATGGTCCAAAGTAGTAATGTTAGAGAATTTTTTTTTTTTTTTTTTCGTTTGCTTAGTAAAGCTTCTTTAGATTAAATTTTATGTGGCTCCACTCATAATAAAAAAAGAGAATTGAAAAAAAAAAAAAAAAAAACCCAACGATGCTAAAATGTTTAATTTGTTTGCTTCTACCAACCGAACATAGTTTACCTCCAACCTGATTTGGAGGAATTCTTCTTCAACCCACTACGTGTCAATTAAATAAACTATCCACATGTATTATTTGAAAAAGTCACATGACTCATTAAAAAGATCATGTGACTAAAAATACATGTGAATGGTCTATTTACTTGCCACATAGTGGATTGGAGGAGGATTCCTCCAAACCGGATTGGAGGTAAACTATTTTTTTTTTTATAACATTGGAGGTAAACTATTTCTCTACCAATACACAGATTCATTCAATTAAGTTCTCATAGTCATGTATAGCATTCAAGGGTTGTCAGCCAACAAAAGATTTGAGTCAAAATATTATATTACTGTTCCTAAGTCATTCATATAGCATCTAAGGCATATCTTCCTCTCGTTAAGTACAATAAGAGAAGCATTGCGGAGGAGAGAAAATGAAAACACAGCATAAGTGAAAAATAAATAAACAGTTATTGAACTCCCAATTGAAGGCTGGAGCCATGAAAAAGGTTCCAATCTCAAGATTTAAGCATAGTTATTACAAATTAAATTTGGAATATGAGCATTAATTGTTAAATCAGTAAGAAAGATCACTAGGAGAGGAGCAGAAGAACCATTGCAAAACATTCTTCTCTAAAAAAAAAATCTAATAGAGGTGCAAATCATAGTAGTATACCAAATATATACATCCAATTAACCAACTGATTTAGAAGGATCATGAACCATGAGCAACATGTGTAGACACTCATTGAAGAGACACACAAGATAAATACTACAAACCCCAAAACAACCTGAATCTAACTAACAAAAACTGATATATATGGATTCCCTCACTAATCATTATTCAAAGCCCAGCATGCCAAGGAAAGTATGCACCAGTTTGGAAAACCAACCATTACCAAGACATCCTTGTTTTTTTTTTTTTTTTTTTTATCGGTAAGTACAGACATAACAAGTGTAGTTTTCTCCCAATGTAGGTTTCCCGTGGAAGAGAATTTGGAATACCAAAGCCCCGCGTAGGGCATGTTTCTTTGTTTGGACAGAGGCATGGAACAAGATTCTGACTTGTGATAATCTTAGCAAGAGAGGGTATACTTTAGCTAGTTGGTGTTGTATGTGCTGCTATAATGGTGAGAATGTAGACCACCTTCTTATTCATTGTTCTGTGGCGGGTGTTCTTTGGAGCTGGGTTTTCCATACATTTGGGATATATTGGGTTCTTCCTGGGAAAGTTGTTGATTTATTGTTTAGCTGGTGGAATGGGTTAGGGCGGCACTCTTCGGATATTTGGAACATGGTCCCTATTTGCTTGATGTGGACTATTTGGAAGGAACACAATCAACTTACTTTTGAGAATGTTTCCCGATCGAATAGCCAAATCCTAGAGGGTTTTACCTTAACCCTTTTTGATTGGTCTAGAGCTTGGGGACTTACCTTTAGTATTTCCATTACTGAATTCTTTTCTTCTTTGTATTTAATTCATCATGATGTAATTCCTTGATGTTTTAGTGTTCATACTTTATGCACACTACACCCTTTCTTAATAAAATTTTGTCTATTACCTATAAAAAAAAAACTGTATCTTGACTTTTGAACTCATAACCTCTCCCACCACCCTGTTCTTGAAGGGGACATTTAAGCCAATTTCATAGGACAAATTCCCTCACTCACCACCTTGCTCTTGAAGGAGCCATTTGAGCTACTATAGTATGAGGAATTGGATTTTCTATGTGAGCTTGTATTAAGTTTCAAGGGGAATTGTGGATCTAGGGTTTGAACTTGTTAAGAATGAATAGGGATAGGGTTTTGTAGGAAAGAAAAAATTGATTTAAGCTTGAAAAGATGTAAGAAACAAAAACCGAATTTCTCCACAATATTTAAGCAATAAGCATGAATAGTAACCGTGAAAGAGAGAGAGGGGAGGGGAAGAACAACAAGATCAGCACTAAGCACAAATACATTGAGCACAAATATATACAAAAGGACTCTTCCTTGTACTAATAGTATAAAGAATCCTAATTTGACTAGTAAACTAAAAACCTTATAAAGTAATAACTAATAAAAAACCAAGATGGACTCATCTAAACTATCAAAATACCCTTAATTCACAAGGGTTATAGATATTACAGTTTTAGCCCAATACAAAATTGACCATAAGTTGTTAATTAAAACCCAAATTAACAATTGTTTTAACCCTAGGACACCTATAACTAGACCTTTAAAACCACAAGACCTTTACTACACCAGAAAACAAATCTTGAATAGACGAATTTGTAAAGTAAGAAGAAATCAATCTTCCATGGCTCCATCAACTAGAGCTCATGGCCTTTCCAAGACATCCATCAACCATGCCACCACTTCTAAAACCACATAACCTAAGGCATAATAGATTAAACTAAGGTCCTTATTTCTTCTCATCTGGTGTCACACTACAGGGTCACATGTCTAAAATTCCTGGATTGAAATGAACGCACAATCTTTTATATACCTAATGTACCTGAAGTGGCAACTAGCAACCCATAACTAGTTGGTTTGCAATTTCTCAAGCCTGCTAAACAGCATTGAGGATTATTGCAATTAAACATAATAAAAAATATAGAAAAGACCAATTAGAATGTGTGTGGTCTAACCTTCATCTGGACATATATGAACTCAACCAGCCAACTCAAACCATCACTGACACCATCTATGACCGAGACAAAATGCTTCAAGGCACACAAAATGAACAAACCATGATATCGTATCAACTTACACCATAACACAGAAAACTCACCAACAAAAACACAAAACAGGAAGGCACACCCACGATTCATGTAATTTGAACATCATCATGTCAAACACCATACTAAATTGCCACAACCAAGAATAAAAGTTGTCAGGACCTCAAGCTAAAAAGTATGTGCAATAACCCCAAAAGCAGCATTGATAGAAGCAACTATCTCATTTCTCAAGAGCTAATTCATATAATATAAGCAAACCACATCAAGAACATGTATATATCAGTGAAAATGTCACTCCACCGTGCAAGAGACTAAATAAAGTCAGAGATACAAAAACTGAATTACATATTACAAACATCCAAAATCAGTGAATATACAGCCACAACATTACCTCGAAGATGTCATTCCCTCATTTGGCAGCCTTGTAGGCCTCAAATATCAACCTGGCCTGGTTGCTAATCAACTCGGACCGCTTCACAAAGACCTCCAATTCAGCCATATTCACCTCCTTCCACCTCTGCTCCAATTCCTTCCTCTTCCTTTCACCAATCAAATCAAGTCCTCGCTTTACCACACTCTCCTCCAACCCCACCACGCCCATATTCTTATCGAACCGAACCATCTCATTGAAACACCTTGACGAACCCAAAATCCCATCCATTTCCATCTTCCCCAAATTCTTCTTGGCAAGCAATTCCTCCCTCAAACTCCTAATAGAATCATTACCTTTCAAAATGTTGTTAGTGTACTTGTAGTTGTAGCTGTAGTAACTGTTTCTAACTTTCCAATCATACATGCTAGTACCAAAAGATTGTTGTCCAGCTCCTCTAGCTTTCCCACCAGACTTGGCATCAACAGAAGACTGTAGTCCCGCTCCTTTAGAGGCCCAAATCATCTTCGATATCTCGTAAACTTTTCGGTCATGGGTCTTCGAAAAGTTAGGGTCTTTGCCTTTCTTTCCTCTAGCTGCATTGTTGTAGTACTTCTTCTTCAACCTTCTGATCTTGTCCATCACCTGATACTTCGTCACGTCCTTGTGAACAGCCTCCTGAAGCTGCTCGTGGAAAGCGGTGGCGCACTCGGTTCTGACAAACTCGAGCAGACCTTGGAGGATCGCTATCTCATCATCCTCGCTCCACAGCCTCTGGAAGAGCTTCTTCTTTGAGTCCTCCGGTGAAACGACGCCGTCTGCTGCGTTCGGTTCCGAACCATCCTTCTTCGCTCGCTTTGGCGACGACGTCGTCTCGTCCGTCTCGGTGTTTGGGCGTTTGGTGGTCTTTGACGAAGCCAAATCTTCCATGGGCTTGGAAGCAATCGGCTTGACATTCGGATCGGGTGGGGATTCGGAATCTGTTTCCGATTCTGAGTCTGAACCGGATCCGGAAAATGAAAGCCGGTGCTTCGAGATTGGAGCTGGGTCTGGGTTTTTGGGTTGGGGTTTCTTGTCAGTGACTGGAGTGGATGGTAAAGAAGAGATTTTTGGTGCTGCTTCTTCTTCTTCAGACGAAGTTTCTTCCTCTTCAGATGAAGTTTCTTCTTCTTCTTCAGAGGATGAAGCAGCTGGTGGATCATCCAGGTGTGATGGGCGTTTTGAACCCATTTGAGAGATAAATGGATTCGTTTTGAAGTTGGGGTTTGTAACTTTGTTCAGAGAGAGGAAGAGAGAGTTTTGGCCTTTTGGGAGTGATGACTCGTGGCAGGTGAATGATGAAAATGCCAAGGCTTCAGAAATCAAATGAGAATACGAAGTGTAAATGAAAGATAAGGTGAAGGAATCCTTGCCGTTTGACGTTTAATAATTTTGGTGATTAGATTTACTCTTCACCCTTTGATTACCGGAATAAGTAGATGTCAAAATACAAGTATTGGAAATGACCATTCGAGACATAATGTATACTTATCCAGATTTTTAATATATGCATTTTGCGAAAGTGTGTATTATAGATGTGCATAAATCTATTATCCAAAAAAAAAAGATGTGCATAAATCATCACCCAGTTTGTATTTGGCTTTGTAATAGGCTCGTTTTCTTAGGTGTATGGATTCTCATGATTGGTTCGAAAGTGGATTGAACAGAATTTGGTGGGTTTTAGGATGATTCAATTAGTAAAGTCTTTTTGTAACAAATAAGAGAAAGAAACTTCGACAGTTAGTGTTTCTTAGCCTAATGATGAAAAATAATAATTATAGAACGAATATCATCATATCTATAAAAGAGAATATATATATATATATATATAGAATTTATACTCCTTAAAGTTTAGGTTAATTTTAATTTTGATTCTAAACTTTCAAAATTTAGATACATATAGTTAACATTACGTAAGTGTTTATATTGAAGTCTTTTTTATCCATATGTCTTGCTAAGGTATTCGTTAAGTATCAAATAAGCATCCAAACATATTCCCCTAGGTGCTAAATTGTCAAAAACAGACAAATCAACAATTTAAATTCTAGATGAAAACACGAAACGGAATTCAAACACTCAAAGGGTGTTCTTGGATTTTGCTTCCAACCAAGTTTTTTTTTTTAGTTTAATAGCTTAAAACTATTTTTCTTCAAAGGGCTTATTAAAGCGAATTTATCCTAATGTTTTTCGAAGTATATGGCTAAATTTTCCATTTTTTAATAAAAACTATATATATTTTTTGACTATTTAAATTGCCTTGGTTCTATAAGTATGTAACTTGCCCTTGTAATTAACTTTAATAATAAAGTCAATTTGCACATTCAACTGCCACTTGGGTATTCAATCCAATGATAATCTTCATTTTCAAAAAGTCACACTCCTCTATGAGGGTGTGGGTTCAATCCCTGGGGTCTTCAAATATATGTGTGTGTGAGTTTAGATTATAATTTCTATCATTTATAAAAAATAAATAAAAGTTGCACATTCAAGTGTCAAAATCATGTAAATAAATAAATAAATTGTTTTCTCTTTATTGTGTCATGGGCCTTATTGAATATTGACTACATAGAAACTTAGGAAGATGGTCATATCCTAGGATTTATAGATTTATAGCTTAATAGCCATATAAATGCAATTTGTTTTCTCTTTATTGGGTCATGGGCCTTATTGAATATTGACTACATAGAAACTTAGGAAGTAACTTTTTCCACTCATTTAAATATTTTAGTTTGCAAAAGGGTTTATGGCCAGATCCTAGAATTTATAGATTTATAGCTTAATAACTATATAAATGCATGGGTAAAACTTAGCTACAACTTCTTAGATTATATATATTTAAAACAAAATATGATTATACATATATAATGTTTATGCATATAAAATCGTACATGTTTATACATATATAATGTTTGGTTGCAAAATAACTAAAACAACAAGATGACCACCCAATATATATGATAAAATACATAAATAAAGGTTTAAATACAGAAACCACCCTTGAGGTTTGAGCTAATGACAAAAACACTCTATAGACAATTAAGCGTGCATATAAGTTTTGGTTCTGTTTTTGTTTTTTCTGCCAAATAAGTTTTTGATCCAAGAAATCTGTTTTGAAATTAAAAAATTATTATATTATTATTATTATTATATTATTATTAAAGTAACAACATACAAATAATTTTATTTTATTTTTAATTTTTTGGTCTATAATTTAGTAGTAGCAAACAGGTTAACAACCTTAGTTGGCACATGAATAAAAAAAAAAAATCAGATAAAATTATTATACATTACTATTTTAATAATATATAGCCTTTCAATCTTATAATAGCATTATTTTAATTAACAATAAACCATCTGAATAAAAAAAGAAAAAGAGATTTACTAAGTATGGTAAGGATCGGACTTTAATAAGATTGTCTGAATGATAATAAAAATTACAGGCGGAAACTGGATCCATCTCCATGGAAGTTTAACCAACAAAAAAATAAAGGTCAGAAAATCTGATATTGGAATTAATGTTAAAAACCAAATTAAAACATACATTGGTAAAGGGTGGGTGCGGAGTACCTTAAGAAAGACAAATGCAGAATAATTAAACTGTGTTGACATAAATTGTCTTGTTGCGTAGAAAGCTCTGCGTATGCCTATTAGTAGGCCACGATGTCTTTGCAGGAGCTTAATATGTTAAATCAACAATGGTGAAGCCGTGCAAGAAAATCCGGCTCCAAACGTAAAAAGTGTTTCGCTTTCAGCTACAATGAAAGGGGTTTTTAAAGCAGAATGCATTAAAAAAACAATAACAAAACAAGAGATGCTAAAATAGATAGTGGCCCTCCGGCTTTGAAAATCGTCCAGCTTTTTATCCTAATGTTCCTCGTAATCATATACTATGGCTAAATATTCCATTTTGTAGAAAAAATATATATGATTTTTAAAGATTCAAATGGTCTTGGTTCTGAAGATAGTTAATTTGCACATTCAAGTGTCAAAAATCAAATTATAAATTTTTTTTTTTCTCCTTATTGAGTCATGGGCGTTATTGTCTACATAGAAACTTAGGAAATATTTTTGTCCACTCACTAAAATATTTTAGTTTGCAAAACGTGTTTATGGCCAGATCCTAGGATTTATAGCTTAATAATCATATAAATGCATGGGTAAAATTTAAGTACAACTTCTTGGATTATATACATTTAATAAAATATGTTTATACATATATAATGTTTTATGCATATAAAATCAACATGTTTATACATATATAATGTGTGGTTGCAAAATAACTAAAACAACAAGATGACCGCCCAATATATATGATAAAATACATAAATCACCTCTAAGGTTTGAGCTAATGACAGAAACTATTAAGACTTTTTGAAAATATCTAATTTGCGCTCTAAGTACAAGTAGCTCTATGTCTTTTAATGTATGGTTTTCATGTATTTTTTCATTGCTTCTACATCCTATATTCCCAACAAAATAAAATATGTTTATACAAATATAATGTTGATACATAGATAATGTTTATACATCTTAAATAGAACGTATTTTTAAAATCTTTTTGGTTGCAAACTATCACATGTTTTATTAATATTATAGTTGCATTAGGCCACGTAGATCTAGCTGCTTAGGAATACTAATAGGTATGTATGGTGCTTAACGATGCCTTAGACAAGAAGGGAGTACATTAGGTGGGAAGGAACAAAAGGGTAAAAGCTTATTTGATTCTATATTCCAGTATTAATACGAATCGGAAAAGTGTGTCCTATCGATCCTTTAGTTCTTTGAAATTTGTAGCTAGATCATAAGATTTACTACATTTAACATTAGTCATCGCATCTTTTGCATTTGCAAAATCACGTATAACACGCTCTGACTGACAATAACCCTAAAAATCCACAAGCCTTATTTCGAAGTCATTTGGACGTTGCTTTTAATTGAATCAACTACCTTAAATATATCGTAGCCCATAGCAATTCCAATGCAAATCTGCCTGTGTGACGTGCTTTTTACAATATACTCAAATGATATGAAAAAAGGTCTCAGCTACAATCATTACATGCTAAACAAACTCAGTTCTGTCCAAAATATTGGATTAATATAGGGATCCTTTGATGTCCATTTCATCGCAATCAAGTTGTTGCTTATGTTGGTTGACTTGGTTCAGTGACCAACATTGTAGGTTACTTCATCGCCACCGCCTCCATTAGAAAATACGAAACGAGATCTTAAACACGAAATGTGTTCTCAGATCTTGCTTATGCATAGTGATTTTGTGAACAAATTTTTAAGTTGTTTTAAAAATAAATAAATAAATAAAAGTTTTTAAAGTGGATCTCATTGCTTTTTGTTTTTAAGTTATGAAAACAGTTTTAAAATGGGTAAACAAAAAAAACTCCAATTTTCCTGATTTTTCAAAGGGATCACATTTTCAAAGTAAAAAAAAAAAAAAAAGTTTTTTGCGATTAAGAGTTTTGTTTGGATTGATAGCTAGCATGTGAGACAAAAAGAAAAAAGAAAGTTAACTCGTTTGGATTTATCCCCAGTACTTCCTATTTTTAGTTTGTCTAACCATTATTTTAATAATACAAAAGCTATTATTTTAATAAATATCTATGTATGTTATTAATTACGAAAAATCTAGTCATTATTGTTCAATTTTATCCAAATTAAAGCTATCATTTCAAAAAGTTCCATCATTTAAAAATTAAATTCTAATAATATTCAAAGACCAAAAAAAAAAAAAAATCAACAAATTGACTTTAGAAATAACAGAATAAAGTAAAGGAATTCATACACCTATATACCGTATACAAATGACAACATGTTTGAATAGGTTCATACTATTGACATAGTTTTAAGTTGGTTATAAAGTGTAAAAATCTATTTAACAATCAGAACAATAATATGACAAAAAATGATAACGCTACACCCGCAACAACAAAGGAGTGGAAGATGGCTTCGCCGAATCTGTACTTGCATTGGACATGAGAATCCGCATTGAATTTATAGCGTTCGTTCTATGTTTCTAATGATTACTCATATCAATTATCATTAGTTCAAGACACCAATAGTTTTTTATTGTAGGAGAAATTCAAATTCAAATATTTTACACGATGATATAAGACTTTATGAATTGAATTAAATAGAATCTACTAAAGTTATAAAAATATGATCATAATATCATATATGATTTAACAATTTTGTTTTTTGGAAATTAAAAAACTATTTAAAAAAAATAACCAAACATACCAAATAATTTTATTTTATTTTTACTTTTTTGGTCTATAAGTAGTAGCAAACAGGTTAATAACCTTAGTTGGCACATGTTATGTGCATGGGCCGTTGTTGTCAACCCAAAAATCATGAATGTTTTAGGAATCCTCCAAGTCCTTTCATAGTTGGAATTCTATCTAAAGTAGGAATACTATCCATTGTAGAATACTACGTCGTTACGTCCATCCTAAGAACTATAGAAGGACTAGGAAATCTATCACCTCCCTTTGTATATCCTAGCCAACTAGCCCTCTCTTTTGCTTGATCAATACTCTCGTTATCAACAATGGAGTCCGGGAAAGCTGAAATCGAAGCAGGCAAATCGTTTAAGGATACATGTAGTACAATCCTAAAAAAGAGATCCATTGAGGAGTCCTCCTTTCTTGGCCATCAAGAAAAGAAAAAAAAGAAAACTTCGGTTCCTGCCATAGACCCAGAACCAAAAGCTCTTCCAAAAGATGTCATCATTGAGATCTTAAGCAGGTTGCCCGCAAAGTCTCTGCTAAGATTCAAGTGCGTGTGCAAGGAATGGTGTTCCATCATTCAGGATCAAGTTTTCATTGAAACGCATCTCAACAAGGCCCCCTTCATAACTCATTACACTGACAAAGACGAAACTAGTCTAGGAACATACCGGATTGTGGTTGGAAATTTTGAGACTATGGGAACTGTTAATGGCTTATCGTTGGAAAAGAGTTGTGACTCTGAGGAATGTCGTATTAGGAACCCTACAACTCGTCAAATACTTGACTTGCCTCATCCACATAAAGGTACCTTTTGCGTGGTTTTTTGCTATAAATCCTTGGGTCAATGTAAATTGGTCTCTTTGTATAAGGATGAAACTTGTTATGGTTGCCAAGTTCTTACAATTGAAAAGGACGATCAATGGAGAGAATTGGAAGTTCCAAGTTCACAAGGCAACAAGGTACTCCAAGTTAGTCTTATTAATACACCAAAGGAGGTTGTTCATTATACCATGGTTATCATGGATGGAACGGAAATATACGTGAAGATATATACTCTTGATTTTGAGAATGAGTGTTTTAGTACTACTAATAGTACGTTGACTCAAGGTAGCTTCACGAGGTCGAGTAAGGTTAGTATTATAGGTTGGGATGGTTGCCTATCATATGCTGAATGTAGTGGGTAAGTTTCGGTGCTACAATTAATTTCTTAAAGTAGTAAAAAGTACTTTAGTCAGACTTTCCAAAAATAACCACCTCTTTTATTAATGTTTACTTTTGAATTTATAGTACACAGTACATTGTACTTTGTTCCCTTTCCCCAATGTGGGACAATTCTTTATTCAGTAAAGTACAATAAAGTACAAAGATTCTATTGACAAGTACTATATTCTATGTGCTTTAGGCTTTGGGCCGAGCTTTGCATTTTGACTTGTGATACGGCCTGGGCCGAGCTTTGTGCTTTGGCCTCTGCAATAGGTTTGGGCCGAGCTTCATACTTTGACTTCTGATAAGAGCTTGGGCCGAGTTTGATACTTTAGCCTCTCTTGTGGGCTTGGGCCGACTTTTACATCCTATCCTTTGATATGGGCTATTCATTTATGGGCCTATTTTAGATGTAGATTTCCCCACCTCCAATTGCCCCTCAAATCTTTACTCTTTTTTGAAGAGAAGGATTTGACCGAAACAGTGGAGAAATATACAGTAATTATTCACAGCTTTAAACGAAATTCGGTCAGGAATAGGGTTTGGTTTACGGATTCATAACTCGGTTGTTATCCCTGGACGGTTCGGTCCGGAACATTTATGATAAGGAAGCAGCGACTTTCCAAATCGATGTTGCGTTTATTGGGTGAGGACAAGGGATAGGGATAAAATTAATTCGATATTATCTCGACAGCATCCGTGAGCCATAATTAAGGAAGGACGTTTGGCGTTCCCTAAGTTATCTCGTTTTTAATGCTTTATTGTGATTAGGACGACGTTTGGATTTCCCGAGGATGCTTTGTCTCCAAGGATGTAGTGCAAACCGGAAGAACCATTTTTCCTCGCTATTATTTTTTGTTTATTTCTTCTTTTTCTTGCAGGTTTCTCACCGGTCCGTGACCGGTTGACTTCCGGTTGCCTGTCGTCACTTTGGCAGTATATAAGAGAGCGAGACCCCACATTACACTTTTACCTTTTGAAACACTATTCTTTGCCTCCAGTCGTGAGCTTTTTTACTGTTTTGACTTGGGTTTCTTCTTTCCAGCTCACTTGTACTCAAAGCACAAGTAAAAGACATGCCTATCCAAAAGAGGATCGTAGACATACGATCGGTGCTTGAAGAGCGTGCCCCAGAGTTGCCGCGAGGTCCTTATGCTCCCCGTGCTTCCGGATTCCCCGAGGGAGAATCTGTTGTAAAAAAGAGAAAGAAGGGGGAAGAGGAAGCCGAAGTATCCGAAAAGCAGCAGGTACCTATCAACATCGAAACCCACGACTAAGCCCTCATCGAAAAAGGGTAAAAGTAAAGATAGCCGAACTCTCCAAAAGGCCGTCGGTCATGTTTCTCATAAACGCAAACACCAAAAAGAACAACCAGCGCCCTGGCAGTGTGAATTCTATGTGGATGGCCGACCGGTGAATGAAGATGATTCGGTCTGGAAAAGTAAAGACGTCCGTGGTGGGCAAATAGCTGATGCCCTTGGGAGCGCCCTTCTCCTTCCCAAAGACATGAAAAATTGGAAAGGAAACGACTCAAAACATATGATCGAAAATCTGAAGCGTGACTCGGTCGTGGTGAGTTTCGTTTTACATCCTTTCTTTTGTTACGATAATCCGTCATTATTATTTACTCATTATGACGATTTTTTTTTTATTTTTATTTTTTTTTTTTTAGGCCGTCCAAGGGGTTTTTGAGGCCGGGTATCGACTGATAGAAGCCGAACGTCTTCTTAACGAATCTCTCGCTGAAAACGATAGGTTGCGTGAAGTCGAGAAGACAGCGTCTGCTAGAATTCGGGAGGTCGAGAGTCAACACAAATCTGCCGAAGAAGGGCTTCAGAAGGCCGAATGCCAACTGGTGGAGATGTCGGCTAAGCTGGAACGAGAATGTGACCGTTCCGGTGGATTACAGGCGGAAATTGATAAACTTAAGGCCGAGTTGGCTGAAGCTCGGCAGGTGTCAAGTGATGCTGAGAAAGAAGCTCAGGCAACCTACGACCGGGGTTTTGCAGATGCTGCAGGGTCTTTGAGATTTCAAATGCGTAGGGAATGTAATATTAATTTCCTGAAGGGGTGGGCGCTGGCTCTTGAGCAAGCTGCGGTTGATGATGAGTCTGAGCTTTACGTCTTGGGCCGACGTTATCGACCCTATGATTCAGGAACCCCTGAAAATCTTGAAGAAACAAACGTTGAGGTTTTGGGTGGTCTTGAAGCCTTTGACGGTCCTACGGTCATGGAAAACGCCGAAGTTTTTGATCATCAAGAGCGGGCCCAGACTGAAGAGGTTCAAGATATGGAGAAAGGTGTCTCTGATAAAGAAGATAATGTAGACGTGGATGATCAAGAGGGATCTGCCTATGATCCTTGAATGCATCTATGACTGCATTATACATTTCATTTCTCCATTGAAGCAAATCGCACCAAACAGACATATTATCCCATTCATTTGGGGTTCTCGGTCTTGGATTCGTAGGAATGTTTGTCGTGATCAGCATAAAGGTTTCCATGTACACCAACGACAGAACTTTTGGAAAGTTCGTTACTAACGAGGGGAAATGAACGTTGACCGAAGGGGTTTAAGAAAGGTGTCTCTGATAAAGAAGATAATGTAAACATGGGTGACTAAGGGGGTTTGTTTATGTAATTGTCCCCTATACATATATAAGAAAAACAACTTTGTCATAGATCTGAATTGAGTTATATATGACTGTTTTGTTTGTTTGTTTGTTTTTTTTTTTTTTTTTTTTTTTTTTTTTTTTTTTTTTTGTTTTTTTTTTTTTTTTTTTTGTAAAGGCAAGTTCGTTTATCGCTAGGGTCGAGCTTATCTCGTTGCTCCGAATTATCCTCGGCATATATACTTTGGATGTTTTTCGTTAGAATTGAGATAAATGGATCAATACATGCCTCATACCGATCTTACGGTCCTCGGTAGAAACGTTCGGTCTGATCAGAATGCTTCAACTAATGTAATCCACAGACCGTAGAGATAATCACTAGATCGGTCAGTTTTTGAAGTGATTAATGAGAAGGCAGAGTTTCACCTTTTCGGTGTATAGGGATGCTTTTATTAATGGTGACCTGACGTTGGGGTCTTTTCGATTTTCGGCTATTAAATGAATGACGGCTGGCGTCATTTATTACGCCGTTATGTGTTCCCTAGGCCATCAAATCATTATGAAGGCCTTTTTGGGGGCCGAGAGAAGCTATTTCACTGGCTCTCTGATTTTTACCGGCCCATGACCGGCTAAGTCCCGGTTTCCTTAGCCCATCCACTCTTGTATAAAAGGGGGAAGACCCCACTTCATTTTTACTCTTTACTTTCACTTCTAGAGATAAAAAACATCCCCTTCAGTCCTCTGAGTCTATCTTTCTTAACTCTTCTGTGCCGTCTTCACGTCAGTAAGTCTTTTTCTACTCTTTGTATTTTCCTTCCGTCGTCCTAGTAGTATTCTTCGGTCCAAAAAACTTTTTATTTTGTTTTTTGACGTTATGGGTAAATTTGCCAAACTCGTAGATACCGAAGAGAAAATCGTAGAGTTTAAAAAACGTTACGGGATTCCCGAGGACGTACACATTCGGTACGTTCCTTACGGTGATCTTGCACTTGTCCTGAATCAGGACCTTGTGCTTCCCATGGTAGCAATAATCGAAGGAGGGGTTAGAATACCCATGCATACTTTCTTATTACAGTTTTTAGCTCATTTTAGACTAGCCCCCATTCAGTGTGCCCCTAATGTTTTTAGGATAGTAATGGGGACGGCCGTTCTCATGGAGAAATTGGGCCTAGACCTCACTGTACATGATATAACATATGTATATAGTCTCCAAGCGACCGGTAGGGACCAATATACCCTATTTGCCCGTAACGCTTATAGAAAACTGGTGACCGGGCTTCCGGACTCTAGCAAGGGCCGAGATGAAGATTTCTTGGTGTTCACGGGGAACTGGCAAAACCCCCAGATTAATTGCTCTTTGAGGCCCGGTGTACCAGGTTTTAACTGTTTTATGTCTAACTGTTTCGCGTCTTTTATGCAACGTATTTTTATCTATTTTCGTTTGTCTTGACCGAATGTTTCTTTTTCCTTGTCAGATAAGATTTTTACATCTAAGAAAGTAGAACTTGTGGAAAGGAGAACAGTCGAACACCTCCTTCAGAAACCCTGTTTTATTGATTCGGGTGGTCGGCCTCGGGCGGCATCCGTCTTACTGGACTACGTGCCTTCATACAAATCCTTCCAGAAAGGTCCCATTGTAAAACATTCTAGACAGGAAGAGGTTTCGGTCGTGCGGCCCGGGAAGGATCAGGAGGATATCATCCAAGCGGTCCCCTTAACGGCTAGAAAAGGAGTACAAGTACCTCGGCTTGTACCACCTCTCAGCGATCCTAACTTTACTCCTTCCATTGAATCTTCGGAAGCCGGTCTTCCAATCATTCGGTTTCCGTCTATTTTTGACCCCGATCCTAAACCGACCGAAGAGATGCCGGTCCAACCAAGAACCGTCAGCATAGCGGACGTGCTTGGGACGTCGGCTTCAGGGACGTCGCGGACTTCTCCAACTGCCTCTCCCCTACCTCCTCCCCCTGGATTCTCCCAAGGAGAAGGTGTTATGAGAAAGAAAAGGAAGAGAGGAGCGGCGCAGGATGATGAAGGCTGCGTTCAGGAGGGGTCGTCTCCAGCCCAACCTTCAAAGGCCAAGTCTCCAAAGAAGGCTAAGAGTAAGAATAACCGAGCTCTTCAAAAAGCCACGGGTCAAATTCCTCAAGGTTGTGTGGGTCAAGACGACTTGCAACAACCGTGGAGTTGCTCTTTCCTTCTTGAGAATCGATCGGTCGATAAGGGAGATTCGGTCCTCAAGAGCGGGAGAGGAGTTCGAGGAGGGCAAGTGGCCGAAGCGGTTGGAAAAGCTCTCCTCCTTCCGGAAGACATGAAGGTCTGGCAGGAAAAAAGATCCAAATATATGTTGGAGAATCTCAAGCGTGACTCTATCCTGGTAAGTTTAGTACTTCAATGTTTCATTATGCATGTTACATGTGCTCCTTCATCTTATTTAGACACACATTCCTTTTCAATTTATCTTTTCTTTGCTTCTTTCTTAGGCCGTTCAAGGTATATTTGAAGCTGGCAACAGACTTTTGGAGACCGAGCGTCGCCTTAACTTGTCTACCGACGAGATCAAGCGCCTTAAGGATCTTGAGAGCTCGGCCTCTGTAAGAATTCGTGCTGCTGAGAGTGCCCAAAAGAGTGCCGAAGCTGGCCTGCTAAACTTGCAGAATCAAGTGGCCGAGCTTCAGAGAAAGCTGGACGCTGAATATAAGTCTGCCTCTCAAGTTCGAATTGAGAATAGCCAGCTTAAAGAGGCGCTGGCTGAGGCCGAAGTGAGGGCTGAAAAGGGGGCTCAGGCTTACTATGACCAAGGTGTTAACCAAGCATCCCAGGATCTAAGATATCAACTCAGAGGCGAGTGCAACAAGTATTTCGTCCAAGGATGGCACCAGGCCCTAGATAATGCCGGGGTTGATGACGACTCTGACTTATATGACTTGGCGTATTCACGTCAACCTTATGAGGTTCTTGTGCCAGAGGAGGGAAAAGAGTTGGTGGCTGGTGAGGGTGCCGCTGGAGATCCGGCAGTTCTTGGGTCCCCTGAAGCCTTAAGTGAGCCCGTGCTGGTTGATGACACTAAGGCGGCCGAGGATAGGCCTGATGATCAAACCCCTGCTGCTGAATCTCAAGAAGGAGAAGAGGGTTCGGACGTTGATGAAAACATTGACGTAGTAGATTAGTTTTAACGTTTTACTTTTGAAATGTATTACGTTTGTATTCCCTGTTTCCTTCATAAGAAGGGGGGAATGATACAATTTGTTTTTGTGTTCCCTGTTTCCTTCATAAGAAGGGGGGAATGATACAATTTGTTTTTGTGTTCCCTGTTTCCTTCGTAAGAAGGGGGGAATGATACAGCTAACCTTTGTGTTTTTATAACCAAGAGCGCCTTTTATGTGAATCCCATTTTTGCTTGAGCATGTTTTCTACTTATATCCTTGTATGCCGAATGTGTTTATTTAACTTTTACTGAATTTTGAGTTGGTTTCTATTTTAGACTTGTTAGTTTTCTCGGACTATAGCTCTTGGAATCCCTTAGGTTGAGGAAAGCCAAAGTCGAGTTAGTTTTTCCAACTTTCTTTTCTTTAAGGAGCTCAGTATTTGGAAAGCTTGGTTTCGACCGAGGTTGAAGCCGGGTCGGTCGTTCCAATTTTAATCCTAATAGTCTTCTTGGGGTTTTGCATTTAGGAACCCTCAGTTTTGACCGAAGTCTATTTATATTTTAAGCTTTTAACTTGCCAGTCCCTTTGGACCCTATTGTTTGGGAACCGTTTCGGTTGACCGAAGCTTAATTCGGGTTATTTTGTACTTTTACTTTTAACTTGCCAGTCCTCCTGGACCTCAGTGCTTGGGAACCTTTTCGGTTGGCCAAAGCCTAAGTCAAGTTATTTTTAAGTTTTTAACTTGCCAGTCCCCCTGGACCTCAGTGCTTGGAAACCTTTCGGTTGGCCAAAGCCTAAGTCAAGTTATTTTTAAGTTTAACTTGCCAGTCCCCCTGGACCTCAGTGCTTGGAAACCTTTTCGGTTGGCCAAAGCCTAAGTCAAGTTATTTTTAAGTTTAACTTGCCAGTCCCCCTGGACCTCAGTGCTTGGGAACCTTTTCGGTTGACCAAAGCCTAAGTCAAGTCATTTTTAATTTTTTTAACTTGCCAGTCCCCCTGGACCTCAGTGCTTGGAAACCTTTTCGGTTGGCCAAAGCCTAAGTCAAGTTATTTTTAAGTTTTTAACTTGCCAGTCCCCCTGGACCTCAGTGCTTGGAAACCTTTTCGGTTGGCCAAAGCCTAAGTTTCTTGGTCCCCCTGGACCTCAGTTTGGAAACCTTTCGGTTGGCCAAAGCCTAAGTCAAGTTATTTTTAAGTTTAACTTGCCAGTCCCCCTGGACCTCAGTGCTTGGGAACCTTTTCGGTTGGCCAAAGCCTAAGTCAAGTCATTTTTAATTTTTTAACTTGCCAGTCCCCCTGGACCTCAGTGCTTGGAAACCTTTTCGGTTGGCCAAAGCCTAAGTCAAGTTATTTTTAAGTTTTAACTTGCCAGTCCCCCTGGACCTCAGTGCTTGGAAACCTTTTCGGTTGACCAAAGCCTAAGTCAAGTTATTTTTAAGTTTAACTTGCCAGTCCCCCTGGACCTCAGTGCTTGGAAACCTTTTCGGTTGGCCAAAGCCTAAGTCAAGTTATTTTTAAGTTTAACTTGCCAGTCCCCCTGGACCTCAGTGCTTGGGAACCTTTTCGGTTGGCCAAAGCCTAAGTCAAGTCATTTTTAATTTTTTAACTTGCCAGTCCCCCTGGACCTCAGTGCTTGGAAACCTTTTCGGTTGGCCAAAGCCTAAGTCAAGTTATTTTTAAGTTTAACTTGCCAGTCCCCCTGGACCTCAGTGCTTGGAAACCTTTTCGGTTGGCCAAAGCCTAAGTCAAGTTATTTTTAATTTTTTAACTTGCCAGTCCCCCTGGACCTCAGTGCTTGGGAACCTTTTCGGTTGGCCAAAGCCTAAGTCAAGTTATTTTTAAGTTTTTTAACTTGCCAGTCCCCCTGGACCTCAGTGCTTGGAAACCTTTTCGGTTGGCCAAAGCCTAAGTCAAGTTATTTTTAAGTTTTTTAACTTGCCAGTCCCCCTGGACCTCAGTGCTTGGAAACCTTTTCGGTTGGCCAAAGCCTAAGTCAAGTTATTTTTAAGTTTAACTTGCCAGTCCCCCTGGACCTCAGTGCTTGGGAACCTTTTCGGTTGGCCAAAGCCTAAGTCAAGTCATTTTTAATTTTTTAACTTGCCAGTCCCCCTGGACCTCAGTGCTTGGAAACCTTTTCGGTTGGCCAAAGCCTAAGTCAAGTTATTTTTAAGTTTAACTTGCCAGTCCCCCTGGACCTCAGTGCTTGGGAACCTTTTCGGTTGGCCAAGCCTAAGTCAAGTTTTTTAATTTTTAACTTGCCAGTCCCCCTGGACCTCAGTGCTTGGAACCTAAGTAAGTCAAGTTATTTTTAAGTTTAACTTGCCAGTCCCCCTGGACCTCAGTGCTTGGGAACCTTTTCGGTTGGCCAAAGCCTAAGTCAAGTCATTTTTAATTTTTTAACTTGCCAGTCCCCCTGGACCTCAGTGCTTGGAAACCTTTTCGGTTGGCCAAAGCCTAAGTCAAGTTATTTTTAAGTTTTTGACTTTTAATTGTTTATGAACAAGGATAGTGAAGTGGTAGGGACACCAGATTTACCGTGGTTCGGCCAATGGGGCCTACGTCCACCTTTTGTTTTTCTTATTCATTATTAGTTTACAACTTCTGCTAAACATCCATACCAAACTACCCCCCCTTTTTTTTTTTTTTTTTTTTTTTTTTTTTTTTTTTTTTTTTTTTTTTTTACGTGAAATAAAAAGATATGAACTAATGGAAATACTTCCGAAGATTGCTGACATTCCATGGCCGAGGCAAGGGTAAAGAATTCAAGTCTTCTAGGTGATAGGCTCCTGTTCCTGTGACAAATCGCACCCTGTACGGTCCCTTCCCAGTTTGGCCCCAGCTTACCATCGGTCGGTTTTTTAGTGTTGCTCAAAACTTTTCTGAGGACCAGATCTCCTTGCTGAAAGGACCTTGGTCGAATGTTCTTATTGTATCCCTTTTTCAGTTGCTGCTGGTAGGAGGCTAACCTGATCATTGCTTGTTCTCTTCTTTCTTCTAGTAAGTCTAGAGCCTGGGATTGAGCCATATCATTCCTTGTTGGTTCCCATTCCGATGTTCTGAGAGTGGGGAGTCCGATTTCTAATGGGATGACTGCTTCCGATCCATATGCTAATGAGAATGGGGTCTCCCCTGTTGACCTCCGTGGGGTGGTTCTGAAAGTCCACAAGACATTAGGTAATTCTTCCACCCATCTTCCCTTGGCATCTTCCAGCCTTTTCTTGATTCCGTCTAACACGGTTTTGTTCGAGGCTTCGGCTTGGCCGTTACTCTGAGGATATGCTGGTGAACTGTACACGTTTCTTATACCGAGTTCTGAACAATACTTCGTGAAAGGTTTACTGGTGAACTGTGTCCCATTATCAGAGATGATAGTCTTGGGTATTCCGAACCTGGTTATAATATTCTTCCAGACGAACTTAATTGAATCTTTGTCTCTGATGTTTGCCAGAGGTTCGGCCTCGACCCACTTGGTGAAATAGTCTGTAGCGACAATCAACCATCGTCTATTACCTGTTGCCCTAGGTAGGGGTCCGACCAGGTCCATGCCCCACTGTGCAAATGGCCACGGACTTACTAATGGCTGCAGCTCTCCGGCCGGTTGATGAAGCGAATGTGAGAATCTTTGACATTTATCGCATTTTCTGACATAGTCCACTGCGTCTTTCTGCATATAGGGCCACCAATATCCCTGGGTAAGAGCTCGGTGTGCCAGAGATCTGCCCCCAGTATGACTTCCACAGATGCCTTCATGTATCTCGTATAGCAAATCCTCGATAACGTCAGGGTGAACGCATAAAAGATAGGGTCCCGAGAAGGACCGTCGGTAGAGTTTCAAGTCCTTTGACAACCAGAACCTCGCGGTTTTTCTTCTGATAATTTCGGCTTCCTTTTTCTGTTCCGGTAGAACGCCCTCTTTAAGGTAGGTGACATAGGGATCCATCCAACACGGTCCAACTGTAATAGCATTTATGTAGTTCGCAGGTTGATCGGTGCTGGGCGTTGTGAGGGTCTCAATTGGTATAAAACGTTTAAAATCTGCACTCAGAACAGATGCCAACGTTGCCAATGCATCCGCGTGATTGTTCAAGTTTCGACCGATCTGTTCGATTCTTACTGTTTCGAAATCGGTCATGGCCGTCTGAACTTTCAACAGATAGGCTGCCATACGCTCATCCCGAGCCATGTACTCCCCGTTGATTTGACTTGCTACTAACAACGAATCGCAGTAGACGATCAAACGTCTGGCTCCCAACGTTTTTGCCGATTTTAATCCAGCCAGGACTGCTTCATATTCGGCCTCATTGTTAGAAGTTTTAAAATTAAGACGAATCGATTGTTCAATCACGGTTTCATCCGGCGTTATTATGACCACTCCGGTTCCTGATCCTTTGGAATTGGAAGCTCCATCTACATACACCTTCCACCACCGTGTATGGTCGGGCGAGTCTTCTCGGGGCGTTGATTCGCCTAAGTTATTTTGTTCCGAGGTCGGTGCGAATTCTGCAACAAAGTCGGCCAGCACCTGCCCCTTTATGGCAGTTCTTGGCAGATATTTTACGCCTAACGCACTAATCTTCGCTCCCCATTTCCAAATCCGTCCCGTGAAGTCGGCCTTGTTAAACATGGCTTGCACCGGGTATTGCGTTACCAAGTAAACGGTGTGTGCTTGAAAATATTGTGGTAGCTTGTCGGCCGCAGTGATCAACGCTAGGCCGACCTTCTCTAAAGGGGGATAGTGCGTTTCTGCCTCCGTCATAGTTTTGCTTGCATAATATACTGGACACTGGACAGTATCTTTGATTCGAATCAATACGGCACTTACAGCTCGGTCAGATACGGCCAAATACAGAAAAAGTGGTTCACCTGGTGTAGGGTTGGACAAGAGCAAGGAGGAAGAAAGGTACCTCTTCAGATCTTCAAAGGCCGAAACACATTTGTCGTCCCATTTGAAAGTAGTGCTCTTCTTCAGGAGTTGGAAAAAGGGTTGGCATCTGTCAGCGGATCTTGAAATGAATCGGCTCAAGGCTGCGGTCATACCTGTTAGGCGTTGGACTTCTTTGTGAGTTCGTGGTGCTTTTAGTTCTTGGATGACCTTGATTTGATCTGGGTTTACCTCAATACCTCTATGTGACACCATGAACCCTAGGAACTTTCCAGAGCCGACCCCAAATACGCATTTTGAAGCGTTCAATCGGAGTCTGTGCAGTCTTAATACCCGGAATGTCTCCGTCAAATCCTTTAAGTGGTCTTGAGACAACCTGCTTTTCACAACCATATCATCAATGTATATCTCCATTGTCTTCCCTATTTGATCTTTGAACATCTTAGTGACCATCCGTTGATACGTGGCGCCGGCGTTTTTTAGACCGAACGGCATTACTTTGTAGCAATATATCCCCAGTGGGGTGATGAATGCGGTTTTTTCTCTGTCTTCGGCTGATAGGGCAATCTGATGGTACCCTTGGAAAGCGTCCAGAAAACTCATTCGGTCGTGCCCAGCTGTTGCGTCTACCAACTGATCGATCTTGGGTAAGGGGAAGGGGTCCTTTGGGCATGCTTGGTTGAGGTTGGTGAAGTCTACACATACTCTCCACTTCCCGTTTTTCTTCTTTACTACCACTGTGTTAGAAAGCCATGTAGGATATTGGATTTCCCGTATTGCTCCGGCTTGCAATAGCTTCTCTACTTCCTTTTGTACTGCTTCTGCATGCACTGGAGCTGATCTCCTCGCCTTCTGTTGCACTGGTTTGGAGTGAGGATCTGTATTCAACCGATGTTCGATGTAATTGGGGTCTACACCTGGTACTTCGTAGGGATCCCAAGCGAATACGTCCACGTTGCCTACGAGGAAGTCTATGAGTTCGGTTCGGTTGCCTGGACTGAGCTCTCGGCCGATTTTGAAATACTTCTCAGGATCAGAGGAGAAAATCACCGTATCTAATTCTTCACAGGACGAGTATGTCTCTGTGTGGGTGTCCCTTGCCTTCTCTAACTGCTATAAACCCTTGGAGCATTGTGACACCATTTTCCCCTTTTGTTTTGGATCTGGGGGATTCTGTTTGACCGCCGCCATGATGCACTGCTTGGAGGCAACTTGGTCGCCTTTAATCTCCATTATACCGAAATCTGTTGGGAAACGGAGTTTTTGATGAAAAGAGGAAGGCACGGCTTTCAACCTGTGCAGCCATCTTCGTCCCATAATTGCTGTGTAGGGGGACGGTACGTCTATTACCACAAATTCTGTTTCCAAACTGATTGGTCCGGTATGGACGTTCAATGTGATCCGTCCCATCGGCCGAACGCTTTCTCCTGAAAATCCAACTAGGGGTGCGTCGTAAGGTTGCAGGTCGGTCTGTTTGAGACCTAATCCGTGAAACAAGTCTGGGTACATTATTTCAGAACAACTGCCTTGATCTACCAGT
>OU015767.1:36639442-36679186 GCA_907173295.1 Fagus sylvatica
AAAGTTGAAAATAAAAAGGTTTTTGAAATTAAGAATTTTGCTTGAATTGATAGCTAAAAAAAAAGTTAACTCGTTTGGATGTATACCCAATAATTCCTATTTTTAGTTTGTCTAACCATTATTTTAAGGAAAAATTGCAATTTTCCCCTTTTATGTATGGGTATGTTTCAATCTCCCCCTTTATCTATAAAACCAAGCAATGTCCCCCTCTATCTATTGAAAATGTGTAACTTACCCCGACCATCTATTTTCTGTTAAATTTTAACGAAAACCTAAAGGAAATGTCTAAACTACCCCATTTTAACCCAACCCAACCCTTTTAATAACCAGATTTAATCGGGTCTTGTAACTCGGATTCTATTAAACCAAATGAACCCGATCTAAGCTGAATCCCTAACCCAAAACTCCAATTTTTAATCAAAAAACCACTGTATTTTTTGTTGTTGATGATAATTCTAATTTTTTCACTAAACCCATAAATTTAAGTCACTTTCCCATAGTTTCTCACCAACCAAACATATACAAACCACCAAAATCAAAACAAAAATTTCTTTTACTTTCAGTTTCTCTCACTTTCTCACCAACCAAACACATACAAGCCCCATTCCTAGACCCGATTGAATGTGCCTCTATTCCGAAGGCCAGCCACTGGAACCAGTGGCGGCTCCAGGAAGTTTTTTCAGGGTGTTCAACGTTCATTACAAAACTTGAATATAACATCACTAAAAAAGAAAAATTACATGAAATTTTATAAAATCCTTCTACAAGTCTTCGAATATAACAACATCACTAAAAAAAAAAAAAATACATGAAGTTTTATAAAATCCTCCTACGAGTCTTCATAGTTTGATATCGTTGCATGATAGCTTCATTATCAATGCTATCAAATACATTACTTTCAATGTATGTAATAGGGATGGCAATTTTGAACCGCCCCGCCCCGACCCGCGCGGGTTTTACCCGCCCCGTGAGGTGGCGGGGCGGTTACGGTTTAAGAAATATCGGGGCGGGGCGGGGTCGGATATTAACAATTTTGAACCCGCCCCGCCTACCCGAATTACAAAAATGCGGGGCGGGGCGGGGTCGGATTAGGGTTTTTGTTTCTGACCCGCCCCGCCTATATATATTTTTCAAAAATGCTTACACTTCTCCAGGGTTTTTGTTTCCAACATATATATATTTTTCCAGCCACCTTACTCTTCTCTCTCTCCTCAGCAGTCCAGCCACCTCTCTCTCTCTCTCCTCACTTTCATTTTAATTTTCCTCACACCATTCACTCCCTCAAGTTACCGCTAGCCACCATGCCGATCTCACGCCGCCAGCCACCTCACGGCCTCACGCTGCAGCCAGCACCTCACGACGCCGCCATCTCTCTCTCTCTCTCCCTCATGCCGACAGCCCCTCACGAAGTCTGAATTTTTTTTTCTCCTATTTGGTGATGGGCTAGTGTGTTTCGGGGCGGGGCGGGGCTCCTCGGGGCGAGTACGGGGCGGGGCATGTTGCCCCGACATGCGGGGCGGGGCGGTTTCGGGGCTACCTACCCATAGTGCGGGGCGGGGTCGGGGCACCCATGATCCGGTCCCGATCCGCCCCGTTGCCATCCCTAGTATGTAACCAAACAATCATTCATCCATTGATCTCCCATTCGATTGCGCAGTAGATTCTTTATATATTTCATTGCTGAAAAACTTCTTTCTACTGTTGCAGTCGCGACAGGAAGGGTCAAAACTAACTTCACAAGCAAATAAACTAATGGATATGTGACATCCTTCTCCGTCTCTACCATCTTTCTAGCAAGCTCATCAATTCCATTTAATTCTAAAAACATGTCATTAGATTGCATATCAACAATCTAATTCTGAAGTTGAATGTCAAGTGCCATTAAATCTGACTCAGAAAAATCAGATGGATATAACTCTGCAAGACGAATCAACTTTTGCTTATCAAAAGCACAAAATAAATTACTAGGATTCAAGCAAGCCATACAAAGTAGCAACTCTGTATTCGCCTCTGAAAAACGGTTGTTGAGCTCTTGAAGTTGCATATCTATGACTGTGTAGAATAACTCGACACGAAAGTGATGTAAATTTGTAATTTGTGGGGTTTGGCGTCGTAGCCTCCCACCAACTACAAATATTTCATCCATGTTCAAGATAGGAATATCATGTTTGTCACAAAATAACAACACTTCAGCCAATAGAGATTCCCACCCATTATCTCTCATCATCTGTAGTCGTTTCTTAGACATGTTAACAAGTGTTATAGCATTTACAATATTTTGATTTTTCTTTTGCAATGCTATTGACAACTCATTTGTGACCCCCAAAATATTTTTCATCAAATGTAAAGCAAAGGCAAACTCAAAAGATATGATTAACTTCAAAGTATATCGAGCATCACCTTTTTGCTCGTAGCTTGTGCCATCCTCCAGAATAATCTCAAGTACTTGAACAGAAGCAGAGAACATCAAAATCAAGTTGATAATTGTACCATAATGTGATCCCCAACGTGTATCACCAGCACGTTTAAGATTTGTCTCTTGATTCAAACCTTGCCCACTTTTAAGTTCACCCATGTCTAATGCTTTTTCAATTTCGACAAATTGTGCATCTCGAAGAGCATTTCGTCTCTTACAAGAGCCTCCAACAATATTTATCAATTTAGCAACCAAGCAAAAAAATTCAGCAATGACATTATGATTTTTAGCAACAGCTACAAGAGTCAACTGAAGTTGATGAGCAAAGCAATGAACATAATATGCTGATTCATTCTCTCTTAGAATTAAAGCTTTAAGACCATTGAACTCACCTTGCATATTACTGGCTCCATCATAACCTTGCCCACGTAGTCTTGATAAACTTAATCCATGCTTTGAAAATAGAGATTCAATTGCAACTTTGAGTGACAAAGCAGTGGTATCTGTTACATGTACAATACCAAGGAACCGCTCTGTAACATTTCCCTTTTTGTCCACATAACGCAAAACAACTGCCATTTGTTCTTTAATCGATGTATCACGAGACTCATCAACTAAAACTGAAAAGAACCCATTGTCAAGATCCTTGATGATGGCATTGGTAGTTTCACATGCAGCTGCATTCACAATGTCTTTTTGAATATTAGGGTGAGTTAGCTTGTTGTTTTTCGGAGCATTTTGTATCACTTCATTGATAGATTCATTGTGATCAACCAAAAATTGTAGAAGCTCAAGGAAATTTCCTTTAGCACTTGAATCAAGAGATTCATCATGACCACGAAAAGCTAACCCTTGACGCAAAAGGAATCTTATGCAATCAACTGTTGCATTTAATTGAATTCGATACTTGATCTTTTCTTCCTTTGTCTGCTTAACAAAAACATTGTTAATGTGTTGATTTGGCTTCATTAAATCCTCACACTTCTTGACAGCTTGGTTATGGGCACTATTAACACCTCCAACATGGGTTCGAAGCTTTTCTTTCTTATGCCACAACTTGAATCCCGTCCTCACAAAAGTGTCACCTCCCGCTTGCTTGCCAACATCTTGCCTAAATAGGTAACAACATAAACAAAATACTGCATCATTTTCTATGCTGTATTCCAACCAATTTTTGTGTTCAGTAAACCAATCAGGATTAAACCGACGCATTGATCCACCAATTTCTGTTTGAGGTAAATTGTAGGGAACAATTTGACAAGGACCCTTTTGTATATATGCTCTTCTTATATTATCTTGATCATTAGGATGATAAGATGAGATCGGTTCTCGTAGCCTAGGATCCGAAGGAAGATTGTTCAAGTCAACACAAATTCGCTTAGAAGAAGAAGAAGAAGAAGAATCTTTCGGTTTCCTTATCACAAATTTATCCATTGTACTAGGCTACTAGCAATTAGCAAAAGAATAAAAAATAAAATAAATTAATCAAATAGATAAATTAATTAAATCCAAACAAATAAAGTAACTATAAGACAATTAGACAAATCACAAATAGACAGATTAATCAAAATTCCAAACAAACAATTAAACAAAATAACACACTATCAGTCTATCACAGTATCACTACAAGACAATTAGACAAATATACAGTAAAAACATAAAATATAAACTATCAAATAAATGAATAAATATTATATTAAAAACTAAGATTCGGTCAAATAACTAAACAACTAACAAAGTAACAAAACAAGTAGTCAAGACTGTCAAGTAGTGAAGTAGATAAGAACAAAATAAGAGAGGAAAAGAAAAAAAAAAAAAAAAAAAAAAAAAAAAAACAATACCAGATCTGAGAGCCTGAAGAGCCGAACCGGAACCAGTGAACCAGCAGCAGGCGTGGGCGCGTGGCGTGACCGAGCGGCGGCGGCAGCAGCAGCCAGCAGGCGTGAGGCGGTGCGGTGAGGGACGGTCTGGCGGTGGACCGGTGGTGGCCTTCGCACTTCGCACTTCGCAGCAGGGGTTTCAGCTTTTGGGTTTTCTCTCTCTCTCTCTCTCTCTCTGACTCTCTCTCTCTCTCTCTCTCTCTCTCAATTCAACTATTCAGAACAAATTTGGGATTTTTTTTTGTCTTTGGTCAAGGCACGCTGCACACGGTAAGTTTGAGATTTTTTTTTTCTTGAATAGAATGAATTTAATTAATGGGCTGGTTCAAACATTTGGGTTTAAACAAGTTATTATTTGGGCTTATTTTGTATTATGGGCTTAAATAAGTATTGTTATTTGGGCTTTTTATTTTTGAGTATGGTAAATTGAGCTTATTAGATAAAGATGTTCACAAATTATTTGAGGGTGTTCACAATTTTTATTTGAGGGTGTTCACAATTTTTTTTTAGTTGAGAATATTTATATAAATTTTTTTTTTCCTTTGATTTTTTAAAAAGTCAGGGTGTGCAGCTGCACACCCTGGCTCCAACGTAGAGCCGCCCCTGACTGGAACCAGTGTTTGCAATGTGCCATTTTTGTTTCATTTAGCTCGACAACAACCATTAGAGCATTGTTTGGTGGCTGCGTGGGTTTTAGGGCGTGGTTTTTTGGTAGGTCTTCGCTGGATTGATGGGTTTGGTGAAATCGGTGATGGCTTTGTTGCGGAGAGAGAGAGAGAGAGAGAGAGAGAGAGAGAGAGTCTTCGTAGATCTGAAGATGTTGAAGCTAAGATAGAGAGTGATGATGTTGCTCTTTTTGGTGATGATATTGTTCATAGATCCGAAGATGTTCTGGAGAGAGAGCGATATGGTAACTGCAATCCAAATTACCAACCTCACTAGCTGATAGGAACAATTGTAGTATGTAGAAGACTCTAGTAGATTAGCTTGTAATGCTTGTAGAAGCTTCTTTCTCTTATATGTCTACAAGTAGCAATGAACTATCCTGTTTTATAAAAAAGTAAAAATGAACCAATGTTTCTAGGTTTGTAGAAAAATTTTTAATTATCAAAAAATAAATAATATTTACAGTGCTTATTTGGTTAAGGTAGGGGTTGTTTGGTTTAATTAAATCCAGGGTTAAAAGACCAGGGTAAATTTTCTTAACCAAGGTTAAATTGGATCACTAAATGGGTTGGGGCTATGTTAAAATGAGGGTATTTTAGACATTTTCAATAGATTCCGTTAAGGTTTAACGGAAAAATAGATGGTTAGAGGTAAGTTGCACATTTCCAATAGATAGGGGGGACATTGTTTGGTTTTATAGATAAAAAGGGATATTGAAACATAGCTCATAGATAAAGGAAGAAAAGTGCAATTTACCCTTATTTTAATAATTCTAAAAAGCTATTATTTAATATTTATCTATGTTATTAATTATGAAATATCTAGTCATTTTTGTTTAATTATATCCAAGCTATCCATTTCGAAAAGTTAATCATTTAATAATTAAATTTATACTATATGTAAAATCAAAGCTTTTTTTATTTTCTTTTTTCTTTTAGTTGACTTCATAAAAATTTAAGGTATCAACTTTTCTACCATCACAATTTTACTTGCATTAAAAAATTTCCTTATTAATTTTAAAACCTTTAAAAACATCAATATACTACCCGTTTTTTTTTTAGAATCGGAAGAAGTTTTGTTGATTGGACAAATCACTTTGTAAAACAGAAATAACATCATGTGGCATATTGGACAGCCACAAAAAGTGAGAGTCAAAAGAAAAAGACTTTTGTGCCAAAACATGGGCAACAGTATTTGCTGAACGGCGAGTGTGTTGGAAAGAGTAACTTTGAAAGTACTTGGACTTGTCTTGAGTCTCTTCAATAATGTGGCCGTATGAAGTGAAATTAGCTTCAGAGCTTTGCAGTGCCTTAATGATGATATCTGAGTCACCCTCGAAGGAAACTTGGTCTAGCTTGAGCTCCAAAGCCAGATGAACTTCTGCTCTTGCTGCCAGAGCTTCAATAATAGCTGGAGTTGGAGGGAGGAACCGTTTTGTGTATGCTGCAACGGCGTGTCCCTGGTGATTCCGAACCACCACTCCCACACCAGCTGCCCCGATATACTACCCGATTATTGCTTCTCTCCTACCCGACTTCTGCTTCTCTCTCACACATACGCCTCTCTCAGTTTCCCACTTCTTTCCTCTCAGTTCTGCGTATTCACTTTCAATCGCCGCTTACAAAACCCACTTTCAGACACTAGCCCAATCTCCTACCGTTTGTTTTTGTTGATGTATCTTTTACTATGGATTTTTTTTTGTTGAGTGAAGGCTTGCGATTGGCTTGGGAAGGTTTGATATTTTGGGTCTTCGAAGATGGAGGTTCAACAACGGCGATTGGAAGCAAATCTGTCAGATCTGTGATGTAAGGTCTCAGTTATGAGTCTTTCTCAAATCCCCCTCTCTGGGTCTTTCATTGGTGAAAGGTATTTTTATGCAATAAGTCATTTCCTAAAATCTCTACGATTTCAAGTTTCTAATTTTTTGAAGGTCTTGATCAATTGCTATGCTCCTTGGTGCGATATTCTAATTTTTTTAGTTGAATTTTGGTGTTGCTTTTTTTAACAGATTCTGAATTTTAACAGGTTCTGAATTGAAGTTTGCTTACTGTATTGGGTTTTTGACAAGAAACTGATTGGAAGCTAGACTTTTTGCGGGTCTTATTGGAAGAAATAGGCAATGGAACTATGGAAGCTGGAGTTCTTGCGAGTTCTTATGGGAAGAAATATGTGTGCTTAGTCTGAACAGAGTACCCAAGGGACGAGAGAGCCTTCGCCATCAAATGGGCTGTCAAAATCCGAATTCAACTTCATAGCCCAACCCTTGGTCCAGCCCAAATCTAAATAGTCCAATTTTGTTTTGAGTGTTCTACAAGAATTATAATTAGGAAATTTTTGAGTCGATTCTACAAGTTTTGCTATGTATATAATATGGTATAAAAGCTAAGTTTTTGGCCGCTTTAGGGCACAAAGAAGGATTTTTTGGAACTATTACCTAAGGTAGTCTCTGCCTCTGTAAAACTTCTTTTAATTTTTTTTTTTTCTGATGCAATTGTTTGATATGAATGTCTGCTGTTAAATCTATGTTTCTAGACTTCATGGTTTGACATGTTTTTGATTTCCAGCAAATTAATTAGTTGATAGTTTGACATGTTTTTCTTTTACTATATTTGATATTTTCTATGTTCTGTATTTTTTTTCCTGAAGTTAGATACTTAGATTGATATAAATTGTAATTTATCCGTTTAAAGCAAACGTAGAGGACTATTTACAGCATAAACTGATTGTTGTATTGTGGTTGGAAACTTATGTAAAATTGAATGTTGCTCTTTTTGATATGGTTGGTCTGTAGACATTAACAGAGTAATGTGTTAAAGGTTTTTTGTAGCAGGGGCTGAATATCTGAAACCAACAAATGAATAGGGTCAAATTTATACTGCATATTAAAAATAAAAATAAAAGGTTTTTCCTGAAGCAGGTATTCTGTTTTAAAACAGGTAGATGACCCCTGGCCTTGATATGCTTATTGACTTGATTATAAATGGGTGCTTACCCAAAAGTTCCCATAACACGTGTGGTTATATTATAATTTATATGTAAATTTGCAGTTTTATAGGTTCTAGATTGATTTAATTCGTTAAGAATGTACTAGAACCTTTTGAGTAGCTAATTTGGAGTTTTAAAGTACTTACAAAAATATATTTTTATTTTTTTGCTCAAAAAAGATTTGTTAGTTTATTTTAGTAATAGCATCGGAATCAATGGCTTCTTAGTTTGTTACAACAAAGGGTACTAATGAGGAATATTACAAAATCGGCATACACTTTAAGACACCAATATTATGAGAAGAACACTACCACTTAGAGCTCTACAAAGATCAACATCGATATTCGCCGAACATATGTTGGGCATTTTTAATTTAACAAATTTTGATAATTTTTTTTTATAAATAACAAATTTCATTTTTAATAAGTTTTCCGTGCATCGCACGGGTTTGCGACTAGTAATAGAATAATAATCTATACTAACTTTTTGTTAAGAAATATTTCACGTGTCTCACATACACTTAGAGCCCTCACACACCAGTTTCATCCTGGTGATGCGCCTGTTTGTGCTCTCACTCCAAAACTCTTTTCGTGTTTTTCACTTGCATCACATGTTTCTTCCTCTTCGACAATAATCCTTTTCAAGAGTTTTTTTATAGGTCCCAATCCATTGAATGTGCATTGAAGACCTTTTTAAATTGAAAACTTTCCTTGTAAACTCAAGTTTTTATCAAACATCTACTTGAATTTGATTTGCTAAACAAGTTTTTATCAATTGTTTTTAGAGTTTTTTTCCCAAACAAGTTTTTCAGTTTACATTTTCTAAAAATCGTCCTTAAATAAATTTTACCACTTGAAAACAATTTTTAGTGTTTTTTAAGAAAGAAAAAAAAAACATTAATTTCCTCACAGTATCCAAAAAATAAAAAACACAAAGGATACTTAATACTTTGGATTCCCAGAATTTAATGTGCTTTTTTTGTTTTTTTAAGTGGCAGCTTGAACTTTGTTACTACGAAAAAAGAAAGATTTATACAACTGAGGAGAGACAAGTAGGAGAACCCAACCAGGTCTCAGAATCACGAATATAACAAACGTAGTCTGTTAAAAGTTAAAACTAGTGCAGCAGAATTGCATTCCTTAGACACATAAACAAACCGACAATTGAAAAAAAGAGGCAACTGACATCACTTCATGCAGCCTAAAAAGGGAAACTCCAGCTTGAGGAGTTCCTGATTGGCTAACTCTTAATTGCAGTTCGACTTGGAGATCTCCAGGATCCCCTGTTGCTGGCAAAAGCAGAGAGCATTAACAAAAAGGGACTTCGTGCCAGCTGTTGATGGCAAATCTTATTATTTTTTTTTTAACGTTATTTTGGGTTCCAAGAAAAACAATGGTCTCTGTTTGACTGCTTATAGAAGTTTGGATTTTTTTTCACCTTAGTTCTCTTAGCAACCAACTGGAGTAAAGCTTGCTACTTGCTAGTAAGCTTTTTAGTTACTTTCTATCTATGGTTCTGCTCTTTGCTTCATGATAGAAATTTGTGACTAATTTTGTGTTGCATTTTCATTTGTTTGACTTACTTGTTTCATAGAAAGTTTAGTTTTTGCATTGTAAGCTCTCTCTTTGGTTGTTTTAGCAGTACTAACATCGGAGTTTAGGAGGTAAAATGATATAATTCTAGACTCTCTCTCTTTCACACACACACTCAAAATCCTTTTTTAAATTACATGTAAATAGCTTTGAATGCTTGTCTTGTTAGGAGTGTCCATTGCAAGAGAACTTAGGTTGGCCAATAAAGTTCATAACTTTGCAATTGTTCTCCTACACTGAGTTTGTGTTTTGTGCTGAAAACATTTTCTTTTGATTCACATTAAAAAGCTAATTCCATGTTTTGTGCTTTGTAAGGTCCATGTGCAGATTGGATAGTGTCTCTTAAGAGCATCATGGGAAACATTGCCTTGAAATTTACTTGCTGCTCATCTCTACGGTGTCTTGAAACGTCAAAGGAGCAACAATCCATTCCCTTAGAGATCGTTATGGAGATCCTGAGCTGGCTGCCAGTCAAGTATGTGCTGAGAATGAAGTGTGTTTGCAAGCAATGGTATGCTTTAACTCAAGATCGTCACTTCATTGAAAAGCATATGAGCCGAGTTACAAATATTGCTCGCTTTTACAATACACGCATTATTAATCCTCTTATTGGTGGTGGTGGTAATGGGGAAATATTCCAGTTGATCTGTGGTTGCAATGGCTTGTTGCTAGAGAAAAGCAATGCCTCTAAAAAATACTATATTAAGAATTTTGCCACCAGTAAAATACTTGAACTGCCTGAACCACATAAGAATAGCTTTGGTATGACATTCTCTTTTGTTCCATCTACTGGTTGGTTTAAGTTGGTTTCTGTATATGATGATAATGAGGAAGCTGGAATTGAAGGTTGTGAAATTCTTACCATTGGAAGTGATAACTCATGGAGAACTCTCAATTTCCCTAACTTAAATGATGCTAACAAGAAAAGAGAGAAAATTATGGTTGTGTCAGCAGGTGAGGCTGTTCACTGCATTAAGGTAAACAAGGTTGGAACACGCTTTTGTGCAGAGATGGTATCTCTTGATTTGGAGAGTGAGAGCTTTAAGAGTACTATTATGCCAAAACATTTGTTCTCGGATTGGGAAAAAGTTTGGGCCTTAGATTGGAATGGGTCTTTATCTTTTGCTGTTAGAGTGGAAGAGGTTATCAATGTCATGGTGTTAGAAGATTATAAGAAGCTCAAATGGGGTAAAGAGAAGATTGTTGTTCCCTTGGCATTCATGAACAGCACTTCAGAGTTGATGGGGGACCTTGTTCCTCTTTTCGCTCGGTCTGGTGATTTGTGGTTTTGGGAAAAATTCAAGAAACTAATGGCTTACAATATTGAAAGTGGGATGATTAAATACACAATTGCTGTTGCTGAGTGGTCTAGAATTCCAAAAGGTGCTGTCTACATTGGCCCTAGCAGTTTGATAACTCTGAAAGGAATGCAACAAGTGGGGAAATAACCACAAATGACTTGCAAAGTTAAATTCAGGTTTTAGGCTTTTCTTTTCTGTTGTAGAAGGGTTTTTAGGTTACATATAACAAACAAGTACCCCCTTTAAGAACTTTTCATTACACTTTGTGTTTGGTTTTGCAGTTTCTCTCTACTGTTTAAATTGCTTTCTTTTGCTTGCTTACGGAAAGGGAGTAATTGCATATTGTTGTGGATCCAGAGACAGACACAACTAGATTTGAGTATATTAATGAATGTTCTGTGCTCTTACAGTTTTAAGAATTTTTATGTATAACAAACAGGGATTTTAAGCCATGCAGCACTATGAAAGTTGCTGCATAGTTGGTAGGAAGATATTTCTGATGATGGTACATAGTCTACAAATGCTTGTAGAAATCTTTATGGTTTTCATTGGTCATACCAACATGAGAGACTTGGTAACAGATGTCTTGATGCAACAAGATATACTTATTATGCTTTTTATTACTAGGTTTTTACATGCTATGAGTTGATAAGATGTATAGTAGAATATTTCTTCTGAGGCATCCTGCCTAGCCCAAGACAACAAAGAGGAACCTGGGATGATAATTGTTAGTTTATCTAGTATCAGTTCAATGCTATGAACATAAAAGTTGTCCTTGGGTCTAGTTCTGCCAAATGCCAACTAGAGCCTAGATACAATTATGAGGTGTAGGAAAGAAATGTTTGAATCAAATGCCCAGTGTTTAGGAACCTAGTAGGTCAAATATAACATTTGTTTAGGAACCTAGTAGAAGTGTTTGAATCAAATGCCCAGAGTTTTCAGCCTATCAAGCAAAACAAAGTCTGACTCTCATTTCAATCCTTAAATTAGCAAGCAAAGAAAGAGTATCACAATTTGAAAAATAAAAGCAATAGTTTTTCCAACCATATTCCCTTAAGATAGCATTAAAGAAATTGTTTCATAACTTCTAAAAATAGAAGTTTACATCAGAACATTTCAATTCCTCTTAACCAAGCTTGGCAAGAACATTATTCAGGCTAGATACAGTCTCAGCATAGTACTTCTGTGCTTCTGGGGTGCTCTTAATTTTTGCTGCATGGTCAAGCTGTTTGAAAAAAATAATAATAATAATTAGTCCATAGAACTTGAATAGTCAGAGACTTCTGCATAATGAAATTAAAACTTTTCAACTCACATTGCTAATGTCTTGGAAGAGCTTTCCAGTGAGGTCCTTGAGCAATTTCTTCTCCTCTTTGGGCTTAGCAGCAATGACAGTGTTAAGGTCGAACCGGAGATACTCCGCCCTCAAACGGAGATCGTTCTGCACGTAAGGCCAAGCCTTCTTAGCAATAAATTCCTTCACACCAACAATTTCCTTGGCTGATTCCTTTGCCCTCTGGGCTGCCTGAACTGGGGTCAATGGTTGAATGAAGAACCGGTCTTTAATGGCAGATCAAGGTCTCTTGCCTCATCAGAGTTTAGAGTTCCAGCTGCCAATATGTATAATTATGATTGTTAACATATGACAGCCACAAAGCCAATCTTAAGATTGCCACATTTTCTGTTATGTATAATTATGATTGTTAACATATGACAGCCACAAAGCCAATCTTAAGATTGCTACATTTTCTGTTATGTTCCTAGCTACAATATGTAATATTTCTTAGCCTGCCTAATGGATGTGCATATATTAGATTGATATCAAAAAATTAAGCTCATCTAAGAAATTATGCTTAGCAATTAAGATATCATTATGTTTAAGCTACAACAGTATTAGTATTGAATTATTCATTGTCTACAAAAATTAAGCACAGCACTAAATGTCAAAGTTTGATTGAATTATGAAGTGAAAGTCTTTGCTTACAAGAAATGGATCAAAGACTTACGCAATCCACCAGATGGAGGGGGAGGTGGGCCCAACTTGATGGGCTTTGCTTCAGCAAGCACAGCTTGAACAAAAGACCCTGAGGCCAAACCAGCAGCAACAAGACCAAGAACAGCCCTGCGACTAGTTTCAGGCTCAGCAACCTGCTGGGCTCTAATAGTAAGCCCTGACCGTGTCATGGCCAAACGACCATTCCCATTTACGTTCAACCGGGTTGAGCCACTTAGCTGGAGGCTACCCTCCAACACAGCCTGAGAGGAGCCACGTAAGCCAGTCATTGAAGCCATTGCTTGGGCCATATCCTTAACCACCCTGCCTCAGTGTGGATTTTTTTGTTGGGTGTTTTTTTTCTTTCTCCAATTGGTTTCCAAGTGACTCACTGAGAGAGATACGTGAAATTAATATTTTTTGGGTATGGTGGTGGATGATGATTTTTCAAGTTTGTTCTATGTTTCTGTGATGTAGAGTGATTTTGGGCAGAACCTTATCTGCCATTTTGTACTTGGATAACTTGGATATGGCATCAGCCAACCAATGGTTGAAACGTGTAACTTGATCATTTTTGTATTTGACAAGTTGGATTGGGTTCCCAGCGTGGGCGGTTAACATTTTGACATGTGGATACTAGAAGATTATGTTCCTATTATGACTAACAGTCACATTCTTCCTATATCGTCCAGCATATGGACTCAATCCTAGACATTTTGTCGTTTGCTATGCATTGGTGGCTCACCCTTATTGGAATAATAGGGGATACATCTATCTGTATGATGATTACGGAAAAATCTTATATAGATATAAAAAAAATATTTAAAGAATAGATAATGATCAAATTATGTTTTATTCTAACAAATAACTCACCAAATAAAAAGTAAAAAAGATAATGAATGCAGTAAAAGTCACACGTATTTGGTGATGAAGTCAAAACAAATGAAGAACATATTCAAAAAAAAAATCACTCTAAGGAATCCAACCTTGTAGAAAACTTATTATAGAAGAAACAGATAAAGTAACATATATATCCAAAACCTTTGTAGACCTAAACTCTTCATGCAACCTAAATAAATTTCTTGTTTGCCTCCTCACTTTAGTGGTTCCAAAACTCTGGAATTCTTCTACACAAACTTTTCTTTAAGAATGAACCTAGTTTGCGACAAACCCGAAATTCTGGAGGGTTTTTTCCCAATGAATTCACTGGCATAAACTTATCATTGCGTAATGCCATCAGAAATTAGTATAGGCAAAGCTGATTGGGAAGGGTAGCATACTTCTTGACTTTCTTGGTACAATCCCATGTTGGTTCAGAGAGGGAGACCTTACCCGTTACCCTGTATTAATTGCATGCGGACATATAAGTCATTAATGGAATGCCCATGTTCTTGCTTAAGATTGTAGAGGTCAAGCCTAAGCTTGTGGAGTATCACTTGGCAGCATATCCCATGTTGCCTTAGTATCATTACTCGAAAGGTAGGGATCTGAGAGGTTAATTGGATAGATAAGATAGAATTTGAATCTATGGCTTCTACTCTATGATGATCGCTATTTATCATGTGGTCAAGACATCAATTGGTTTTTGGTGTAGGTGGATTTCAACCTTGGTTTCTTATGTAACAATAAGAGATCTTACTAGTTGAGATAACTTAGTACAATATAAGTACACAATTATAGTATAATGTACAAGTTTAAGTTTAGTACAAAAATATTGTGGGTCCAATAGTGGTCTTGGGACTAATACAATACACTAACATTAACAAATATGACAAAATAATTGTTATGTGTAATCTTGTTATTTGTCTTTCCAAAATTAAAAAAAAAAAATAAATAAATAAATACATACATGACTTATCTCGTGACATAGTAGAATCTATTATTAGATTTAATAAACATTATTATTTTTTGATAAAAGGTAATCTTTATTAATGAAAAAAATTAATTATAAACAATATCTTATTTGGTTCTATCAAAGTATCACAATTTAACGTTAAAAATTATTATTATTATTATTTATTTATTATAAAAAGTTATGCAATTACCGTTTTAATGTCACGTGATAATTACAATGGATTTTTTATGAATGCGAGAACTAATATATGAAATAACATCCCGCCTCGCGATAGATCGCTTGGAGTCGTCTATAGTCGTATTTCACTTGAAGAACTAAATGGTCATCAAATAATGATATGGTAGCTAGAATTAATGTTTGATTTGGGTGCTCAAACATTTCTTGTAAACAGTGTAGATATATCCTCTCTTTTTTCCTGAATCAAAACAGTGATTTACCGTATGTCTACTTAAGCACTTGATCTTTCTCACTTGATCACAAATAAAATGAGGTCATTTGAGTCTAAGCATGGTTTGCTTTGAGTCTTACAACACCTTCACCTTTTAACATTTTGATATTCTAAATTAAAAGGTAATGAAGCAACATGAGAGCGTCTGAGTTGGATCAAGTTTCAAATAGTTCAAGAAAGAAAATGGTGAGACAAAATTCATCTTCTAATCTAGCATGGGCAGCATAAGTTCTATTTTATGATAGCAATTTTGCCGGCACCACATAGGACATCATAAGAATGTTATGAGAGAAGGGCTAATGGTTGATGCTAGAGAGAGAGAGAGAGAGAGGTCTTCAATGGCGTTGAAGCTGTTCAAGAAAAGAAAAAAGAAAAGACATAATTGGCTTAAATAGCTTTAAATGCTCCGCAAGATATAAGGCACATCTGGTGTTAGTCAACAAACCTTTATCGGAGTTAGAGAAAGGGATGGATCTTATTTTGCGTGTCCTAAGATAAGGCTGAAATAAATGTTATTGTCTTAACTATTAGATATTGTTAGATACTACCTTCTATGGCCATTTGATACTTTGTGACACTTGGTGGCCATGCATTGCACTAGCTCATTAAAGAGCTATACTTTGGTGAGTAAAAGAAACACTTATAAATAAGATGTAAGAGTGGAAGGGTGTTTCAGGGTTGGTGAAGATGGTGAGAAAGGAAAAACTAGTGATTGCTCTTGCATGTCTCCTGTTAATCACATCCATTATCATGTCAGCAAATGCAACGGCAGGTACTCACCCCAATATGGTTCATCCCCAAGCTGGTGGTAAAATCCCCAATATGATTCATCCACAAGCTTCAGGTAAAGTCATTAACTCTACTTGCTCATCATTTTGTTTTTGTGTCATATGTACTAACTTGTACTCTCATGATAACAGAAGATTGTCGCTGCTGCTACCTCATGGTAGATCCTTTATTAGGAATAACTCGTTGTGGCAAAACATGTTGTGAACCCGGATGCTGCAATTCATCTTGATGCATAAGGGGAAGAGAGGGGAGTGGAATGTCTTGTTTATTTATTGGTAAACTAAATATGCTTGTCAGTCACTCAGTTGTGATGACTAAATAAAAGATAGAATAAATAATTATATGTTCAAACATCCTTCTGCAAGCAACACAAGGTTCTAATCTTTGTTTTCTCAATAATAAACCTTTGCCTTTAATGAATGTCAATTGGCAATTTGCAACTAGAGTGTCCGAATTGCCAATTTCCACCAAATTTCAATAGCTATCTATATTATGATTTATCGTGTATTTTAAACGTCTCTATCTCGTACAGTTATAGTTTATATATATATATATATATATATATATATATATCCCCTGTTATTCTCAGGAAGCCAAATCAAATTATTGTCAATATCTTTTATAAAGATATCATAAATTTAAGTTCGGAAAAATATTAAATATCTGGTGCGAATTCCCTTTAGAAAAGAGGTTCGTTGTGAACTTTTTCAATGTCTCAAACCTATCGCTCAGGCTATTTGACAAAGATACGTTAGAACTAGGCATACTTAGAGCATTCCCAGCCCATTTTTTACCCAATCTCTATTTTACATGTTCAAAAAGCCACTTTTCTATTTTAACTAACCACTTTTACAAAACTCCTCACATCCCATTCTCTATTTTACAATACATCCTATTAAAATAATCTTATAAATTTTTTAAATAACATTTTTTTTTTTCCGAAACTCTCCCCCACACCAGCAAACCCACACCCATGCCGGCCCACCCAAAACCCACGATACCCACGCCGGCAACCCAAACCCACCACAACCCACGCTGGCAAACCCAAACCCACCACAACCCACGCCGGCAAATCCAAACCCACGCCACCGAATCCCATGGCAACCACCCAAACTCACCATACCCACGCCGGCAAACCCACACCCACGCCGGCAAACCCAAACCCACGCCACCGAATCTCATGGCAACCACCCAAAACACAAACCCACACCACCGAATCTCATGGCAACCACCCAAAACACAAACCCACACCACCACAATCGCAAACCGCAAACCCACAACCACCAACCCACCAAAACGACGCTGTCCTCAAACAACCACCTCCACAAATTGGGTTGCCGCCGATCAGAGAGAGAGAGCAGAGCAGAGAGCCGTTGTTGACTTGAGACTGAGGGGCAAAGTAGAGAGAGAGCAGCACAGAGGGGAGAAACGGAAAGAAAAAAAGAAGAAAAGAAAAAGAGAGGAGGGAGGAGAGAGAAGAGAGAAGACCGAATAAATAAGAATAAAAAATTTATACACATTGCTACAGTCAACATGTATTTTTACATGTTACTGTAGCAATGTGTAAATGAGATGTGTAAAACCCATGACCGGCTGGGAGGGATTTTTGGCCTTTTTTTAGTACAGTATCGTCTACTTTAACAAAAACTGCGTTTTAGCAGTTCCGCTGGGAATGCTCTTAGTTATTTCATTAGGAAAATATGCTATTAGTTTTAGGGGTGGTAAAAAAGATCCAAACCTATTAGTTCACTCAAATCTACTTACTGATTGTCCAACCAAACTCACTTATTTAATAAATGGGCAAATGAGTGCTAACCCAATTAGACCCAATTAAGTTGAGTTTAATTAGGTTGCTTATTGGGCATCAATAAAAGCCCAAACCAAGCAAAAAAGAAGAAGTATAGACTTTAAGGGTATTTTGGTAAATTTCAAGGTTTTAGGAGTATTTTGGTTATTTTAGAGGTTTTAGGACATTTTAATTATATATATGCATAAAATAAATGGGTAAATGGGTGTGTTGGGTTTTAGTTTTGATAATTGGGTTGGGTTGGGTTGGGTTTGGATAATATCTACTTTATTAAATGGGCTATTGGGTTTTAAAGACCCAACCCATTTAATACCCACCAAAACCCACCCATTTGATGCCCTAACTATTACCAAACTTGAGGAATACTTGTATCACTACCCTCCAAGGAGGTTTAAATCTACCATAATTCAATCCCTACTTTACAAATGAGAATGATCAAGACATTATGCATTTAAAAAAGCGTTTGCATGAGACAATAAATTGGTACGATCTAAATGAGGTGAATGCCAAAATTTTAATAAGAAACTGGTTTGCGGGATGGAACTCTTAAAGGAAGAAATTACGCATTGCACTGTTTGAACCAAGCACAAACACAACACGACACAGCAACACAACAATTCTTGAAAAATTAACTCAACATAGTGTGGATAAGACAATTAATTAATTAATATATTTATATCTTTAGGTAAAATTTTATTTATTTATAGGCATATTTTATGTTTATTTTAAGTTTTCAAAATAAATAACTATCAAAATCTTTAAAAACATATATAAAATCGAACCAATTTTTTTTCTTCCTCCCAACAAATTGAGGACACACCTGCAGCCGCAGGAGTGTTCCTAGTGTGTCCAACATGGACATGTTTGTGATTTTGGAGTGTTTGTGCTTCTTAGACTGTAACTCTAAAAATCCTAAAAATACTGTCAATCACTACCACAAGGTGAAGGCTGCGCAAGCCATTGAAAATCAAGGCTTTCATACAAAAGAGCTTTGCAGCATAGAACTATCAGAAGTTCAATTAGCATCGAATGGTAGCATAAAAAGTAGGCTGCTTAAGTGGAGACAGACATTAATTAGACTATCCCTTGGCCAAGTTTTTTTTTTGGCTAATATAGCCACTTCATGATCATTATACGCTTTGGGCCAAACTTCCCAAATTATTCACAAAATTTTAAGATATTCTATTCATCAAGAAAATGAGAAAGGGCAATTGCTATTGCTTCGAGTCTTTGACGATTGGTGACTCAACCTCTACATGGATATTGCTCGCTTCAGTGAGCAATTAGATGACAAAATCGCAGGAAGTAACTTATTACATATGATTGTCTTCTTTAAGATAAGAAATCTAAGATGATAACTAGCAATCACAATTGACCTTAATTTGAGATGCCCCATTAGGCCATTACTGGGTGCTATACAAGCTTGAGCTGGATTTTGTTGTAATATATTTCTTGTGTCCAAATTGCCATTTTTACCAAATAAGCCTGATTTTCCCAACCAAATTTCAGTCCAATACAAATTCCAAATTTCTAAAATTGCTCTATATATTTTACATTTCTTGAATTTTCCTTCAATTTAATTTTAAGTGTCACTAATTCAGAATTCAAAAAGTTTCCTCATTGGGTTTTTAAATTTATTACTAGTATCAATCCAAGTAACCGGCAGTTTCAAAACAATTAATGAAAAGCGCCCCATTTTGCATTCTACAAATCAAACTTAAATTCTCATTCGATTTTTAAAAGGTTCCCCCACCCCTTCTCTCTCAAATTTCAAAGAGGTTGTCAAAGTATTTGACCATAGAGAGTCTCCAGGCATCCAATACTACCTCATGAGGTGATATAGGTACTTTCCAATCTTCCATTTTGGTTGTAATTCTCTCCTATCTCTCTTTGTTTCCTTCTATATGTTCTGCTCTCATTCAATCATCTTTTTCTTTTTGTTTTTGGGTTTATAACAAGTGGGAAATTGAGATTCAAATTTAAATTCTACACATAGAATGAATCAAAGAATTAAACAATATCATTGAATCACAAAACACGTACCTCATTCAATCATTCTTGATTGTGTATGAGTACTGTATTATTTTTGTACTGTTATTTACAATGCTATATGATTTCAAAATTCCTCACTTTTTTTAGTGAAGCATGTCAAGAAAGAGTCAGAGAAAGATGAGGCCACAAAATTCAAACTTAAAAAAAACTTTATTGCAAAATGCATTTTACTATTTTACTCCTGAATCCATAACATCTATTTCTAAAAGGGAGTATCATTTGTCTGAAAAGCATTTGGGCTTAACAAGGTCATATGGGCCGATCAAGATCCGGTTCGGCCCAATGATAAGCCAACGTCTTTTTCTTGGAGCGTTTTAGAGGTACCGCCAGTCCAAATTCAAATTTCATTTCTTTGCCTCTCTTTCTCTCTCTCTCTCTCGCAATCTCTCTCTGTAATCCCTAACTTCCCAAATTAACCTTCGAAAGAGATTTTTCCCAAAACAAGCTCTTCCATCTCCTTCCTTTCTCTTCTCCATCAACCACCGTACATTTGCACAAATCGACGGCCAAGATTTTTAGATCTGTGTTTCCTATCTACCTCAGATGCAATCCTCGCAATAAGCGCTCTGATTCTTAGTGCTTTTCGTCTTATCGGCTCAAAAAATGGCTTCTCGCAACCAGAACCGCCCTCCCCGTAGTCCCTTCACTGTAAGCCTTAGTTTCAATTTTTATTTTTTCTGTATATTAAGAGTGAAAAATTTAGGATCTAAAACCCTGATTCATATGATTTATGTTAAATTTCTGCTGAGTTGCTTGTCGAAGTTTGATAGCAGTAAGGATTGTTGTACAGTATGCTTTGTGTTTGCGACGTGTTTATGTGTACTTTGTTGTGTATTTAGAAAAAGGATGGTAACGAGGAGGTTCCATTAGACAAGCGTCGGAGGATTGGAGGAGCAGGAAGAATGGTGGGACCACCGGTAAGCAGCAGGGGCCGAGGGCGGCAGGCGTTTACCGAGGTAAACAATAGGCAAGACGTTACGGCTACTAGTGATGTGGGAAGTGGGGAGGGGTCGGAGTGCGGAACTGTGGAGTTCACAAAGGAGGAAGTTGAGGCATTGTTGAATGAGAAGTTGAAGGGGAAGAAGTTTGATCTTAAGGTTAATAATTTTGTACTTTTGTCTCATGAATTTGAAACTTGGTTTTTAGGGGGAATTGTTTTGGGGGTTTATTTTTTTGTTTTGTTTTGTTGATGTGGTTGGCAGGGAAAACTGGAGCAAATGACTGAGCTTATTAAGAGGCTCAAACTTTGTATTAAATGGTTCCAACAAGTTGAACAGAACCATGTTCTTGAGAAGGAGAAGCTTCAAAGTTCAATGGAAGCTGTTGAGAAGAAGTGCATAGATACTGGTAACCTTTGATGATTTTTTAAGGGGAAATGGATAAAAGTAGATAGTTTTTGCTTTCTATATAGATTAGTTGATGCATGGTTAATGTTATAAGTTGTCATATGATTATGAAAGTGATACATCATTTTTTGTTACTTTAATTAATTCTCTATAATCAAATGCGGAAATATAAATACAATAGAGACAATACAAAATTACTTCACAATAATATCACCGCCAATAATATGAACCTATGGTGACACCAAAATAGACAATAGTTCTGTATGACTATAGCACTACATAATTCAATTCAGGCAAAGTAATTATTTATAATGAAGGGAATTGTTCACAATGTATAAATGTTTTGGTTATACCACTTTGTCATGGTAAACTTTCTTGAAATAAGGTGGCCTTTTTATTTTTCTGTTTTTAAGATAAGGATTTCAGTTAGAAATAAACAATTTTGTTTATGCCATTATGCCTTCACTTGATGGATGTGTAATTTCTCATGTGTTGAAGTTGCTAATATTACGGTTCTTGTTTGTTGGGAAACTTTTTAATGTAGATTCATTTATATTTTCTTAGAGTTGGAGATGAAAAACAAGGTGGAGGAGTTGAATGTAATTATTTTAGACTTGAGGAAAACTATCTCTTCATTAGAAGATAGAGTTGCAAAGGAAGAATCGGATAAGTTGGTAAGTTTTCTAGTCATTGCCTTTTGTATGAAAAGGTTATACATGTTGTTTTCTACATCTCATTTTTATTGTGGTTTGTTGACTAGGATGCAATTGAGTGTCATAGAAAAGAAAAAGAAGCAAGAGTTGCTGGTGAAAAGTTGCAAGCTTCTCTTTCAGCGGAGCTTGAAAAAATTCGGCAGGAGAAATCAGCTGCTGAACAAAAGGTAACATAAATTCATAAGTTAAATAATGAAGATTGGTAGTTTATTTCCTCTGAATTCGGTGAATTTTTAAATTTAGCCCTAATAGTTAGTAGTTGTGTCTGTTTAAGTTTGTTGAACTCTACAGATTGTCCGATGACCAATGTAATGTTTTCTCTTCCCATAAATCTGTTGAATCTGCAGGCAGCCTCGTTTGAGGATATGTACAAGCGAGGACAAGAGTACAATGTGAGTTTGCAACAGTATAATGGCAAACTTCAGAAAGATAATGAAACAATTAGTGAGTCACTCAAACGAGTTGAAAAGGAGAAATTGACTATAGTGGAGAACCTCAGCAATTTAAGGTGTCACAATAAGGCATTGCAGGACCAATTGGCTTCATTCAAAGTAAGTTCCTAGGTGTAATGTTTAAAGTAAAATCAAATGGAGTTCAACAAACTGATTTGTATGGTTTTTTTTTCTTTTTTCTTTCACATGGTGTGAGGTATATCGTTAATATTGTTATGATTCCCTTGTGCACATATTGATTGACATGGCCTGATATGAACCAATCTTTTCTCACACTCTGAACCTAACTTGAGCAATTAAACCCAAGGTTGGCTGCTCTGGAAGCTCTTATCTTTGTTACTGTCATAATGGCTTGTACTTAAAGTTCTGGTTGCACACCTTGGTTATGCTATAAATTCAACCTTTCTTGAAGAGGAATTATACATTTCAGATCTTAAAGCAATAAAATGATTAGTCAACTTGTCTAGGCTATAGATGTCAACTTTTATTTAATAGAAACAATAAACACTTCAGATCTTAAAAGAAGAAAATTACTAGGTGGATCTTAAAACAATAAAATGATTATGCAATGAACTAAAGAAGTTGTAAAACTAGTAACAAAAAATAATGAGGGGTTTGGAATTCATAACTTTTGGGTGTGTCTTGATTGGTGTCTTGTTCATTCTTTTAGGCTTCACAGGATGAGGTTATAAAGCAAAAAGAATCATTATCAAATGAACTTAGATGCCTTCGAGTGGAACTGCAACAAGTGAGGGATGATCGTGATCGCCAAGTGACTCAAGTGCAGGCTTTAACTGCTGAAGTGTTGAAGTTTAAAGAATTTACTGGGAAATCGTGTGCAGAATTGGATAATTTGACGATAAAATTAAATGCCTTGGAGGTTTGTTGTCACTGATCTATATAAATCAAACTAATTAATAATTTGATGATAAATCCTGCCTTCATTAATTGTAATATTTTCCATTTTGGGTACTTTTACAGGAGACATGTTCTTCTCAAAGGGAGCAGATTCGGACACTGCAGCATCAACTCACTGCTGCAAATGAGAAACTAAAGGTAATGCCATTGGTGTACAAGTTGTAGGAAGGGTTACTTATGCTTTATCATTTTCTGCTTTGGACACACCATTAGCATGGTTGCACATGTGATTAAGCTAACGCCACAAGAATGCTTATTGTTTTTTAGATGGCTGATTTATCTGCTTCAGAAACAAGGACAGAATATGAAGGGCAAAAGAGAATTATCAATGAACTACAAGATCGCCTGGCTGATACAGAGTTTCAACTTCTTGAAGGAGAGAAGTTAAGAAAAAAATTGCACAATACTATTTTGGTAATTCTATTTTCCTCCTTCGAATTCTTGTCTTGGATTATGCAGCTTTACTTGTACTAAATTGCCTCATATTGTAGGAACTGAAAGGGAATATTCGTGTTTTTTGCCGAGTGCGCCCTTTGTTGCCTGATGATGGTGTTACAGAAGCAACAGTAATTGCTTACCCTACATCAACGGAAGCTCTTGGTCGGGGTATTGATTTGATACAAAGTGGTATGTTTTCTTTGTCTCCAATCCCAATGGCATTTCATGTGAGAATCCTTTGACTATGCACTTTGTAACACATATATTTTGGTTGATTGTTAAAACAAAAGTGTCATATTAATTTAAGGCTACTTAATGTCAGCAGGACAAAAATATCCTTTCACATTTGACAAAGTGTTTTCTCACGAGGCTTCTCAGCAAGATGTTTTTATCGAAATATCACAGTTGGTACAGAGTGCACTTGATGGCTATAAGGTAATGTATTGTGTGTGCAACTTTTCTTTTCAATTCTGACATAATTATTAGGTGCATTAGAATATGTTATATTAAGTTTCTAGATCTTCCATATTGAGGCACTTGTGTTAATTTCTCTTTTAATTACAAATTAACCTTAAATGTTGAATAGGTTAAGTTGTGATTGGGTCGTCTCTAGTTTAAGTTGCACTATGGCGTGGCATCTTGGTGTTGGTGTTAATTTCATGACATTACATTTAGCTGTCATTGACTTTAATTTTGTTCCAGGTGAAATGGTTTTTCACTTGGAGAGTGAACTTATAATTAGATTTTACACTATTTTATTGTGAAATGTGTGGAAATGCAAATGTAATGTTAGGCTAAAATTTAAGCTTTATTTGGTTGTGTATCAACTCTTGCGGTTTGACTTGTTTTGCCTTATATACTGTACTTGCATTAAATTTAATGTTCGTGTGATGTTTTGGCAGGTTTGTATATTTGCTTATGGTCAAACTGGATCAGGTAAAACTTATACCATGATGGGTAGGCCAGAAACCCCAGAGCAGAAAGGGCTGATACCACGTTCACTAGAACAGATCTTCCAGGCTAGTCAGTCCCTTCAAGTGCAGGGCTGGAAATACAAAATGCAGGTAAAGTATCTAGAACTTCTGGCTTAAATATGCTTTTGTTTGCCAGTAAAACTCTTAACAATTCCTTATAAACTTGTGTAGGCTTCAATGTTGGAAATATACAATGAGACCATCCGTGATTTATTGTCAACGACTCGATCAAGTGGTTTGGACATATCACGGACAGAAAATGGTGTTCCAGGAAAACAGTATACAATTAAGCATGATGTAAATGGAAATACACATGTTTCTGACCTTACTATAGTCGATGTTTGCAGCATAAATGAGATATCCTCTCTTCTACAGGTGGCTGCACAAAGCAGGTAACACCTTAGGAATTTTGTTGTAGTATTGGTTCTAGGGATGCATTTCTGCATGTTTGTAGAATTTGAAATGAGAAATGCCAATTCAGTTTAAAGTACTGCAAGAGTTAAACAGTCAAGTTTCATGAGGCATAGTAAAAGACTTAGATAATTTTACCAAGTCTCTTGAGGCGTAGGACAATGCTTAAGACAATTTCATTCTTCAATATTTCATACACACACTTTGTACTTTTGTGGATTGTGCATAACAGCTGTATCATATTTTAGTGAAGATGGCACACATTTTATTCAATGTATGATTTTCATTGAGCTTCTCTCTTAATTTCCATGTTAATTGGATGAATAATTTTAATGGCAAGTTTGTTGCGGGTCTTTTAGGTCTGTGGGTAGGACGCAAATGAATGAGCAGTCATCAAGAAGCCATCTTGTTTTTACATTGCGTATATCTGGTGTAAATGAGGTATATTTCCTTGTAATGCTGCATTCATGTTTGTGTTCAAAGTAATCACTCTCTTGTATGTTTTTATTTGTTGACATGTTTTTTTTACTTTGCTAGAACACTGAGCAACAAGTACAGGGGGTTTTAAACCTCATTGATCTTGCTGGAAGTGAGCGACTATCAAAGAGTGGATCAACTGGAGACCGGTTGAAGGAAACTCAGGTCTCTATCTGTTGAATTTCATTAGTTACCAACTTCTTTCATTTGTTTTTATATTCATCTTTCTTATATGCTATTTTTTTTTGCAATCAGGCTATAAATAAAAGTTTATCTTCTTTGGCTGATGTAATATTTGCATTGGCAAAGAAGGAAGACCATGTACCGTTTAGGAACTCAAAGCTGACATATCTTCTTCAGGTACAACTATTTCTTTGAACGTTTCAATAATTTGATTGCAGTCATCATATTACACTGTTTGTCACTTCATAATAATGTGATTTTTTTATTCAATGCATAAACAGCCATGCCTAGGTGGGGATTCCAAAACATTGATGTTCGTAAATATCTCTCCTGATCCTTCTTCCATTGGTGAGTCGCTCTGCTCCCTACGGTTTGCTGCAAGAGTCAATTCCTGTGAAATTGGAATTCCTCGGCGTCAGACAACGGTGCGGCCTACAGATAATCGTTTGAGTTATGGCTGAAATTGTTTTCCTGGCATTCATGCATTTTATTGTCAGCCTTGCTGCATTTCTAACCTGCGCAGAGTAATTTTTATTTGTATGAGTAATGGTTGTATTGTGTATAATGGGGTGGATTGGTTGTATCAATTGTTTGTAGTTTTGTACTTTAGATTGATGCTTAGTGTCTTGATTGGATGACAGGACAGATGAATTTATTGGCCTTATGAAATGATATTTCAATGTTATATGAAATTGTTCATCATTTGACGAGTAAAGGTATAAAGGAATTATTATTAACATCATTGTGTGGATTGGAACAATCTTATTTAGGTTACGGATGTGATTTATTCATTATGATCATTATGATGTCACGTATATACTAAATGAATGAATCACTCTTAGCTCATTATTACATATTTTGAGTGGTTTCAGAAGTTCTGCAATTAGTCTGATTATTCGGTTGCAATGAAAAACAATGAATGTTTTTGAAACTGTCTTTAGATCTCCAGCAGCAGTGTAAAACTGCTCTTCATCTCTATTTGTTTATGCTCTTCATCCTCAAATTTTTTTACAAAGATAGCCTTTCAAAAATGAAAGGTCATTTGTAAAACTAAAAAATATATTTTTCATCCGGACCCCACCGTACCAACTGATATTTGTTCCAAAAATTTCTCTCTCCTCTCATTTCTTCCGAAAATTTCTTTTTTTTCTCTGCTCTCTCTTTTCTCTTTGCTCTTTGTCTTTGGGGTTTTCTGTTTGAAAGAAAATTTCTCTCTCTCCTCTAAAATTTTTTTGGGGTTTTTTGTTGTGAAAAAATTTCTCGGCGTGGGCTTGGGCTGAGGTGGGTGGGTTGAGTGGGTGGGCTGATTCGGCGTGGGCTTGGGCGTGGGCTTGGGCTTCCCGATCTCGGCGAAGGAGAGAACCACCCCAGCCTCTGGATTGCCGGTCTGGAGGTCAACGGCCACCTGCCAAGAAATGCCGCCTGGGGTTGCCGTGCCCGATCCCTTTTGGTTGGTCACCGGAATTTTTGCAATCAGCGTCACCGTCTCCCAGTCCCATTTTTTTATTTTTGTTTGTTTGGTTGCTGTGAGAAATTGATTTGGGTGGGAGTTGGTTATTTTTGGTGGGAAGTAATAATAAAAAAGTAGTTTTTAATAGAATAGAGAGTAAAATAAAGAGTACTGCTGGAGTGTTTAAAAAAAAAAATAGAGAGTGTTAAATAGAATTTAGATGGTATGTCATGGCCTTAGAGATTGATGTATAATTGTCAAAGATGATTTTTTAAAGAGAAAAAATGTATAACAAAAACAAGAAATTTAATTTAATTTAATTTTTTTATTTATCAAAATTGTTGAGATGGTATGTCTAGATGTATAACAATGATTGATGTATAACAAAGGCGTAAGAGGCATATATCTCAATTTACTCTTGAAGGAAAGATGCATTTATTTCAATTTTATTCTTGAAATACTAGTGGCAGCTGGTTTTGCTCAACTAATGCACCAATTATGGTAAAAAACATAGGGTCTAAGTAATCTGTAATGAAGAAACGGATGGATTCTTTTGAATATGTCACTGTCTTGGACCACTCTTCCTTTATGGGTATTTTTTGTCATCATGCAAATTGATGCCTTACTGAATGTTGTCGGGGCCATTGGTTCTTCAATATATATATATATACACCGGGATGAAGTCACGTGGATCAATAGTGAAGTGGCATTATGAATTTGTATATATATATATATTAAGTTTCGAGATACTTCTTATCCTATAATGTGAGGTCTAGAAATCGCCAAAAAAAAAGAAACCAAAAAAAGATAATGCGAGGTCTGGAATGTAGAAGCAATTTTTTCATATGGAGTCGGTCAGGGAGTCAGGTACTTTTTTTTAAAGGATCAAACTAAATATATCAAAAAATTTTAAATCCAAAGAATAATATATATATAATATATATATATATATATATATATATCATGATTTAACATATATTATTTTTCTATATAAAAAAATATTATTTTTAAATTAATTTTTACATATTCATACCGTGTAAACTATGAATTAACTTTTAAATCATATTGATTACGATTAATATTCTTTAAATATTTTAGATCAATATTTTTTGTTAAAAAATTTAAAAATTACACAGTTAGAATACCGACAATTTTAATTTTTTTTAAGCATATAAAAGTTAATCAATTTTAAATAATGGAAATAATAAATGTCTCTTTACATATCTAAACTTATACAAGTCACTAATAAATGTCTCTTTTGCATAGACAAATGTAATAAGTATTTCTACTTCCTAATCAAAATCCGTAATTTTCATTTCTTCTAAAAAAATAAAAATAAAAACATAGTGTCCTTATCTTTAATTTTCTATGCAAAATATTAAAAAAAAAGAAGATATTTACTTATATATTTCTAGGAACATGTATCTTCAATATGCTTTGGTTTAATGAGCTATTTATGATTTAAGGATAATAATAGGAAAAATGATTTATTAATAATTGGAGGGGTAGTATTTTATACGAGAATAATAAATATGAAAGCTGACGTCATCTGTTCGGTCATGGTCGAACAGGATTGTTTCCGAACAAATTGTTCGGGTCCTTGACATTTATTACTAGAAACGTGAATAATATAAAAACATACGTGGAGATATTCCATAATGATTGTATTTAATACTAAACGAAATATCAAGCCACCAGTCAGGCGTATTAAATGTAAGCAAAATATCGCATTAATGTCAGGATCATTACAACTTAAATGGGGGGATAAACGAGGCCAAATGAGCTGTAATTAAGGAGCATTAATGGTACTCAGACAAAGAAAGAAGAGGAAGACAGAAGAAACAGAGAAAAGATCTTGAGTGAAAAGAGGTATAAATAGAAGAGGAAGATAATAAAAAAAGGGGTTCCTCAGAATACAACAAGAATTAAGAGTGAAATACACAAAGATATAAATTTGTTTTCCTGATTGATGTGATATGAATTATGGAATTATTAACAAAATCATCGGAGGTTCTTAGGTTGGTCCCTACGGGGCCAGCCAAGTTTATCTGAGGGTCTTTCTCATTGTCTTTATACAGGGAGGAGTATCTCAAGATATTCGGATTTCAATCCAGATTGTTCGGGATCAGTCTCTACTTATTCGGATCTCTCCATATTGGGTTCGGGCGTGTTCGGATTCGATTGACGAGTAAGCCTTGATAATATTGATTAGTCTTTCCTTTTATTATTTACAAAAAACCCACTTACAATTGGCGCCGTCTGTGGGGAGGCTCTTTAATATTGCTCGGTCCAATCCGTTTCATCGATCATGCCACGCTCAGTTCCAGGGCCCTCCAGGCCCGCAGAATCTCCAGCTCGACAGGCTCCAGGGCCATCACAACGTCAGCTGGAAATTCCCGAACAACCTAGACCCGTACCATCTCCAGCCCGACAGGCTTCAGGGCCGTCGCGACGTCAGCGGGGAATTCCTGAACGATCAAGACCCGCGGGATCACAAGTAGGGCAGGCTCCGGCACCCTCATGTCCTAGAACCTCAACAGAGTCATCTTACAAGCCCACTGAGCATACTCGGGTTGCTGTCTCAGTTGCATCCTCCTCCAAGCACACCAAGCTTTATAGGCATATGGATGATCAGCGAACAGAAGGTCGGGGGGAAGGCTCTGTAGAGGTAACACGTCCACAAATCCAGAGATCATTAGTACAGTCCCCTTCCGCAGCATCGCGAGCAGATGACAGTGAAAGAGTGATCGCGGCACTCCGCCAGGAAGTCGATTCTTTGAAGAAGGCAGCTCGGGATATGTCCATAGCAAAAGAAAGGCAGAGGAAGAATTTCCATAAGGATGAACAAGGAGAGGCGTCACGTAGTGTCCATCATGAAGGCTGGGCAGAAAGCCCTTCGGTAAAGGAGAAGGCTGTGAGTTCGGCCGAAACTTCCGCTACTCTTCGGGAGATGAGGAGGAAAGAGGGCCGACCAGATAAACAGGTGGATGCACCTCACAATGAACCTCATAATAAGGGTTTTTTTACCTCCGACAGTGCCGAGGAAGAAGGTAAGGCGTGGGGAGCAGGGAGCAGTCTGGAAAGCCTTAGACTTAATATCATCCTCTCCATTTACTGATGAAATAGAGTCTGCTGAACTGCCAGAAAGGTTCACTGCACCTCGTCTTGAAACCTATAATGGCCGAACAGATCTTGTCGCCCATATAGACCATTATCATCATAGGATGGCCTTATGGCGTTATAGAGACCCTTTGATGTGCAGGATATTCCCTTCTAGTCTGGGAGAGGTAGCACTCAGATGGTTCAACCAGCTTGAGCGAGGTTCAATCGGGTCTTGGAGTCAGATGGCTGAAGTATTCGTGGGAAGGTTCATAACGAATAGCCGGAGATCTAGGGGCTTGGATACACTTATGGTAATCAGGCTGGGTACAAATGAATCACTCAAAGATTATTCGGCGAGGTTCGTGGGAAACTTATAATGACATCGATGCATGAAGACGAGAGGATGGAACGGTTTGTCAGAGTGGAAGAAGACGGAGGTAATACTAATGCAGTGGTTTCAGAGGTCCCTGTCCCAGTCTGGACTACCAATCCTTGACCAAGCGTCCCCCCACGACTCTAGACCTCCAGTTGTGGAACGGTTTGTCAGAGTGGAAGAAGACGGAGGTAATACTCAATGCAGTGGTTTCAGAGGTCCCTGTGTCACCACCTCTCTAGACTAGTTCGAGGCACGTTCGGCACGTTCACCGACCAGCTATGCCGCGCCTTCGTATAAAGCCTTTCACACGGTTTTTAAGGAGCCTATTCATCGCTTGTTGGATAAAATCAAGGGTAAGCCCTTCTTTGTATGGCCTTCTAAGCTTATTGGAGATCCAGCAGTTCGGAATCAGAATCTTTATTGTTTCTACCATCGAGATAAGGGACATGTGACCGAGAACTGCCACAAGTACAAAACTCTTTTGGAGCAGTTAGTGGCTGCCGGGCATCTTTCAGATTATGTCGAATCAACTCCTACTGCGAGTAAGGCCCGAGGAGCCGGTATCAGTCGTTCGGGAACACAGGGGCCTGCTCCAGCTGGCGTCATTCATGTTATTCACAATCCGTTGTGCATCTCTGTTTTGCCAACATCTTTTCGGTCTGATATGCAAAAAGCGTCACATCTTAGACGGAGTTATGGAATAATAGATTATGCCCATTTTGTCTCGACTTCCTGTTCGGGAACTCCCGTATCTTCCGCGCATCAAGTCGTCTCATTCTCAGATGAAGACTTGGCGGATGTTCAGATGCCCCATAACGATCCTCTTGTCATAACCCTTAGATTTGGGGACTATGACGTTCAAAGAGTCCTGGTAGATCAGGGTAGCTTCGCCGAAATCATGTATAAAGGCCTTTATGAGAAGTTGGGTCTAGAAGAGGCGAATTTGGCGAACTTCACCACACCTGTGTTCGGCTTTACAGGAGAGTCGACAATTCCAATGGGAAAAACAACACTTCCCATACTAGCTGGGCCGATTAGTTTGCAAACAGAATTCATAGTGGTTCGTGGCACCTCCCCATATAATGCTTGGCGGATGTTCATCCCCATAACGTCCCTCTTGTCATAACCCTTAGATTTGGGGAAGAGTTCAAAGAGTCTGGTAGATCAGGGTGCTTCGCCGAAATCATGTATAAAGGCCTTTATGAGAAGTTGGGTCTAAAGAGGCGAATTTGGCGAACTTCACCACACCTGTGTTCGGCTTTACAGGAGAGTCGACAATTCCAATGGGAAAAACAACCTTCCCATACTAGCTGGGCCGATTAGTTTGCAAACAGAATTTATAGTGGTTCGTGGCACCTCCCCGTATAATGCAATCGTGGGAAGAGACTGGCTGCACCGAATGAAAGCTGTCCAAGAAGGAGTCATGGAAATAAATGGTGATCAGGTGACAGCAAAGCAATGCGTCTTAGCTGCAGGTGACAGCAAAAATAGCACAAAAGAGTCCGGAGGATGAACACCCCGCCAAGGCTTCATGACAATTACAGGCACCTGCTGCCGTGACAGAGAAGCTTGCGGCAGAAAAAGATCCCGAGAAGGCGGCAGAAAAAGATCCCGAGAAGGTATATTTTGATCCCTCTGAACCTGAATTTTATTTCTTAGTAGGAACAAATTTGTCTGTGGATGATAGACAAGGGTTGGTTACCCTCCTTATGGGATACCGAGACGTTTTTGCATGGTCTGTTTATGAAGCTCCTGGGGTGAGCCCAGATCTCGCTTGTCATTCACTAAATATATCCGGTGATGCAAAGCCGATAAGTCAAAAGCGTCGGAAGTTAGCCCCCGAACGGGCCGAGATAGTTGCAAAGGAAGTAGAGAGGTTGCTGGAGGCTAATGCCATTCGGTCAGTACAATACCCAACTTGGCTCTCCAATACTGTGGTGGTCAGGAAAAAGAATGGGAAATGGAGGGTATGTGTGGATTTTACTGACTTGAACCGAGCTTGTCCGAAGGATCCATTCCCTCTTCCCAGAATAGACCAGTTAGTGGATTCGGCTTCAGGGCATGAAAGGATGAGTTTCCTTGATGCTTTCCAGGGTTATCACCAAATTCCGATGGCCCATTCGGATCAAGAGAAGACAGCTTTTATTACACCTAAAGGAGTCTACTGTTATAGAGTAATGCCCTTTGGTTTGAAGAATGCCGGGGCAACATATCAAAGAATGGTGACCGGTATGTTCGGACACTTGATCGGGAACACTGTGGAGGCTTATATAGATGATATGCTGATAAAGAGTAAGAAGAAAACAAGTCATGTAGAGGATCTGAGGGAGGTTCTTGAAATTCTCCGAGCTACTAAGTTGCGACTTAATGCTACAAAGTGTCTGTTCGGCGTTAGCTCAGGAAAGTTTTTGGGCCATATGATCAGTTACAATGGGGTGGAGGCTAACCCGGATCAAATCTCAGCCTTGTTGAGTCTTCAACCTCCCAAAGACGCCAAGCAGGTCCAACGCTTGACAGGGATGGTCGCAGCTTTGGGTCGTTTTATTTCTCGTTCGGCTGATAGGTGCCGCCCGTTCTTTCAGCTTTTGGGAAAGAGGAGGAAGTTTTTGTGGGATCAGGATTGTTCGGCTGCGTTTGAAGGCATAAAAGCCTATCTTTCCTCACCCCCATGCCTCTCAATACCTTATTCGGGAGAGCCTCTCTTTCTTTATTTAGCTGTTTCCGAACATGCGGTGAGTGCCGTTCTGATACGGGAAACTAATGAAGGCCAGAGGCCAGTCTTCTTCGTGAGTAAAACTATGGACGAGACGGAGTCCAGGTACTTGCCTCTCGAGAAAGCGGCTCTGGCGTTGATTCAAGCGGCTAAGAAACTCCCTCATTATTTCCAGGCCAGCCCTGTTACTGTCCTCACTGATCTCCCGTTAAAGATGCTAATGCATAGTTCGGATAGTTTTCCGGACGGATTACAAGGTGGGGAGTGCATCTGGGATCTTTGGGAGTTGAGGTGGGGATAAACCCCGAACATCTATAAAGGGGCAAGTTCTGGCTGATTTTGTGGCCGAATTCCAGGGAAAGGAAGCATCTATAAAGCACGGAAGTTCTGTCTGAACTGGCCGAATTCCAGGGAAAGGAAGCTCCGGAATCGAACTATACTCCGAGTCCATGTGTCGTCGGGGATTTATCTGAGTGGAAATTGTTTGTGGATGGAGCTTCCAACATGAAAGGTGCCGGGGCAGGTGCTGTGCTAGTCTTCTCCCGAGGGACTTATCTTAGAGCAAGCAGTGAGATTGGGTTTCTTGGCATCAAATAATGAAGCCGAGTATGAAGCTTTACTTATTGGTCTCAGAAGTGCACTTCGGCTCGGTGCGGATCGGTTGCAGGTTTTCTGTGATTCCCAGTTGGTGGTAAATCATATTTCAGGGGAATATTCTGCTCGAGATGAACGGATGATGACTTATCTCTCCATTACCAAATCTTTGCTTTCAAAGTTTGAATCTGTGCAGGTAGAGCAGGTCAGGAGAGAGTATAATTCTCATGCAGATATATTGGCTAAATTAGCAACGGCCTTAGAATCAGATTTGCATCGGTCAGTAACGGTGGAGGTTTTGAGTGCCCCGAGTACCCTGATTGATACAGTGGATAGAGTTTGCGGTACGAACATGGAGCCAAGCTGGATGGATCCTCTAATAGCTTATCTTCGGGACAATTGCTTACCCCAAGACCCCAAAGCAGCTAATGTTATCAAAAGAAAAGCTCCCAGGTATTGGCTATCCAAAGAGGGAAATCTCTATAAACGTTCGTTTTCGGGACCATATTTGTTGTGTGTACATCCTAGCTTGGTAGAAGATTTGCTTTACGAGATTCACGAAGGAATCTGTGGAAGCCATACTGGGGGTAGGTCCTTGGCGCACCGAGCGATGTCCCAAGGTTACTGGTGGCCCTTCATGCAGAGTGATGCTGTTCGGTATGTTAGAAAGTGCGATAAATGTCAGAGGTTCGCTCCGAAAATCCATCAACCTGCTCGGGAGCTCAACCCGTTATCTAGCCCTTGGCCTTTTGCTCAGTGGGGTTTGGATATTGTGGGCCCTCTCCCTCTCAGTGCAGGTTTGGATATTGGGGCCCTCTCCCAAGTGCACCAGGAAACAAGAAGTTTTTGATCGTGGCAACGGATTATTTCACCAAGTGGGTGGAGGCCGAACCACTTTCTCACATCCGGGAAGTGGATACCAAACGGTTTTTATGGAAGAGCGTCATTACGAGATTTGGTATACCTTGGGCGGTTATCTCTGATAATGGTACGCAGTTCGAGGGAAAGCTTTTCAAAGGCTTCTGTTCGGAACTTGGCATCAGGAATTTCTTCTCCTCACCGGGATATCCCCAGTCAAACGGTCAAGCTGAAGTTTCGAATAAGGTAATTCTGGATGGTATAAAGAAAAGATTAGAAGAGGCTAAAGGCAGGTGGGTTGAAGAGCTACCAAGTGTCATGTGGACTCACAGGACAACAAAGAGAAGATCGACTGGAGAAACTCCGTTTGCATTAGCATATGGTGTTGAAGCTGTGATTCCACTTGAAGTCGGTTTGCCGACCACTCGCACCACGGAGTTTGACGGAGTTTGACGAATGAGTCTAGGAGAATGATGTCTAGTCTTCCTCGATGGATTTAAACCTCGTGGAAGAAAGGAGGGATATGGCGACGATCAGGTTAGCTTCATATCAGCATCAGATGAAAAGAGGATATGATAAAAATATTCGGCCCAGAAGTTTTCAGGTTGGGGATTTGGTACTCCGAAAAGTGGTGGCAAATACGAGAAATCCTAATGATGGAAAGCTTGGACCGAACTGGGAGGGCCCGTATCAAGTAACATCGTTCGCCGGAGTAGGAGCGTACAGGTTGACTGATTTGGACGGGAAATCGGTCCTTAGACCATGGAATATATGTAACCTGAAGAAGTATTTTTATTAAAGTTGGAGTTTATTCAGAGCAAAGAAGTATGTTGTTGATGCAATTCCCGAACATATTATCTATTCGGATCCACTTATCACTCCTCCGGGTGTGTCATAAGTTGAGAGTATCTACTCGGATCCACTTATCACTCCTTCATAAGGGTGTGTCATAAGTAAACAAGTCCCTATTCGGATCCACTTATCACTCCTCCGGGTGTGTCATAAGTTGAGAGTATCTACTCGGATCCACTTATCACTCCTTCGGGTGTGTCATAAGTAAACAAGTCCCTATTCGGATCCACTTATCACTCCTCCGGGTGTGTCATAAGTTGAGAGTATCTACTCGGATCCACTTATCACTCCTTCGGGTGTGTCATAAGTAAACAAGTCCCTATTCGGATCCACTTATCACTCCTCCGGGTGTGTCATAAGTTGAGAGTATCTACTCGGATCCACTTATCACTCCTTCGGGTGTGTCATAAGTAAACAAGTCCCTATTCGGATCCACTTATCACTCCTCCGGGTGTGTCATAAGTTGAGAGTATCTACTCGGATCCACTTATCACTCCTTCGGGTGTGTCATAAGTAAACAAGTCCCTACTCGGATCCACTTATCACTCCTCCGGGTGTGTCATAAGTTGAGAGTATCTACTCGGATCCACTTATCACTCCCTCGGGTGTGTCATAAGTAAACAAGTCCCTATTCGGATCCACTTATCGCTCCTCCGGGAGTGTAATAAGTGAGTCATCCGGTAATACATTAAAAGCCAATTCAAGGCGTATGGAAGATGCCAGGAACATCCTAATCAGGAAATGTGAAATGTTCTAGACACTCCAAAGTCAGACTAAGGTAAGTTTTCTTTGTTTTATGAATTTAAAGTTACACCAAACCAAAATCCTATGTTGGCTCCAAAGCTGTTCCATAAACAGAAGAAGTGGAAAATGTGTTATAAATAAATGTTTTTGTAGTTTTGAATCATCCCTAATCCTTATGTTGTATAGTATGAATGACCACTATTTAGTTGAAGCAATTAGTGACAGTGAAGAGTAAAGTAAGAACGCACTCAAACCGTTAATTATCATTAAAGTTAAAAGTTAACAAAGGAAAAACTTAATCAATAAGTTAAATCTCCAGGTCTCGATAAAAAGAAGTACTGATGTGAGTAAAAGTTACATAAAGCTGAGTTCCTTATCTAAAATACAAAAAAGGAAATAGTAAGGTTCCTATGAGTTTGGGGGCTGTTCGGAAGTCGTAGCAGTCTGCTCGGTCAGATCAACCACATCTGGCACAACCATAGTTGGTTCGATCCGATCATCTGCTTGAAGTTGACTTCCTTCTATTATCGCTTCGCCTTCTTCTTTTTCTTTTTCTTTTTCTTTTCTTCCTTCTCCTTCTTTTCTTTCTTTTTCTGCTTCTTCTTCTTTCCTTCCTTCTCCTTCTGCCCCCTCTTTTTCTTCTTGGTCTTCTCCCTCTTCCTTTCTTCCTTCCCCTTCTTTCCCTTCTTTTCCTTCTTGCCCTTCTCCTCCTTCTTCTCCTTCTTCTCCTTCTTCTTCTTCTTCTTCATCTACCCCTCCTTCTTCGCTTCCTTCATCGTCAGAATTTTGTAGTCCTGCATTCGGGAATGGGAGTGGAGTGCCAGTTCGTAGAAATAATTCGGATGTCTCGGGGTGTTCGGTTTTGTACAAAGCCGACTTCCATCCAAGCCTAAATCCACTATTATAAACCAGCTGGAATTGGGTGGCAACTTCTCCCATGGCTCCTTCTCTTCCCAATGCTTTCCCTTTCTGCAGACCCTCCTCTATCCCTTTCTGTTCACCCTCTTTCACTCCTTCTTGGTGAGCCTTGTTAAGCCGAGAGATGCATTCAGATTCTAGTTTTCCCATTCTCTCTCCTGCAATCTAGCCACTTCGGCTTCAGCTTCTGATCGTTTGGTCGCTTCTGCACGAGCTCGTTCCTCGACTTCCTTCATAAGGTTCGCCTTTTTGGAGATCTCATCCTCCAGCTTCTTGAGGTTTTCACTGGCGGCCCTTAATGTGTCCGACATGACCTTCTCGTGTTCGGCCACGGTCTTTTGGTGTCTCTCTGACAGTCGGTAGAACTTCGCTTCCATGGTCATGACACCCTGAGTGGCCTAAGCAATAGAGAACAGTGTACAGGTAAAGGTCAAAAGGAATCCGAGAATTTAACAAAAAAGAGAACTCATATGTAAATCATGCGAATAATCCGGGAATACTTACCATTATCAAATTTTTAGTAATATGACGGAAGGCTGGACCGGGTTGAGTACCAGCCCATTTGTTCATGTCTTTGGGCAGACAGGTCGCGAAAGCCAGGCCACGGGCAATTTGTCCCGAGACCTCGTTATCAGGGTTGTCCATAATGGAGTCTTGAACTGTAATCGGATGTTCTCCGAACAATAGGGCGGGGTCCCAGGCCGAGACATGAGAGGAAGGCCCCTCTGTTGGGATCGTGGGGGGTTCGTTCCTCCCCCTTTTCTTACGAGGTTGTAGCTCCTCCTCCTGTTCGGTCTCCTCGGATATCTGATCCCTCGCTGGTTCAGGAGATGGTACTCGCTCGGAAATTGGTTGGCTCTCGGATTCCGTGATCGAGATCTCTTCGAGAGGCCTCTTCAGGATCTTGGGAGCTTCAGGAGCTTTTCTCTTTCCCTTTCCTTTGTCTTTTGCCTTTTTTGAAGGGATCACGGTGGATCGTTTACCCATTACCTCAAACGGGTTGATCGGAGGAGGCATTGCATAAACTTGGCCGACGGGGATACGGTCGGGATAGTCTTCGGGCTTCTCGGGTTCTGCGGGCTGGGCTACATATGGAGCTCGGGGCAGAATCTCAAAGGCCTCAGACCTAGTAACTGTAGGGCCTTCCAGGAACGACTTCACTTGGGGTTCGTATCCCAGAAGCAATGGAGCCGAGCGGGGTTCTCCTCTCTCATCAACGCAGAAGTTTGATGATAAAACCCGCCTGATCAGTTCGGCATCCCCCTGCTTTCTCGCGGATTCCAGTCTTCTCTGATCTGCAAAATACCATCGAACGAATGATGAGGAAACGAATTAAAACACGAAAAATACATCTATAAGTGTTCGGATACATTCAGAATGTGTTCGGACATGCTAGTGAAACATGCTTATAAAATACAAACCTGGGTGTCCGAATTCGCTCCGGCAGAGAGAGCTACCTGGGAACCAAATCCCCCCGACCCTCAAGTAATCTTTCTCGAAACCTTTGTTGGTGCTCGGGAGACCGTTCACCAATTTCTCGTTCACGTTCCTGGCGACCAGATGACACAGAGTATTCGATTTGGCTCCAGGGCATTTGTATTGGTAGAACAGCGAGTATTTCCCTAATCGTAAGATTCACATCTAAAAGCCGATTAATGGCTATAACACCCATGATAATCCTAAAGGTGTTGACCGAAATCTGGGAAGGGGTGGCGTTCACAGTTTGTAGGAAATCTATAAGGAATTCATGAAGTGGGAACCTAACGCCACCCTCTACTATGGCCATGATCGGGATCAGAATTTCACCCCTATTTATGGGGGGGAAATTGTCCGAGTTACAGTAGGTGAGAGAGACAGACGGAGGAATTTGGTAAAGCAACCTAAACCTCATCATACTTTCCTCCGTGTTCACTAACATAGCCAGTTTGCTCGTCATGATGTCGGAAGGATTCTAATAAAATGTTTTGAAAGGTTTGTAAAAAGAAAAGACCTAACTGGAAAATGACAGATAACTTACGGAGGTGGCTCAGGCAGTCGCAGCGGTGGGCTTTGGAGGAAGGAGAAAGGAAAGAAATTTTGTGAAGCGGAGAAATACGGGGCGTAAAGTAAAGTAAATAGCTTATGGGTAGGAAGTAGGCTATTTATCTGACATCTAAAAAGGAGTCTGAAAAAAGGAGGAATTAATTTCCCTCCAAGCATTTGAACCGTTCGATTTCCCTCGGAAACGTGCGAGGGAAGGCGGCGGGTCATCATGCCAAATCTTGGGAAATTCAAACGTTTGATTCCGGCTCCCTCCAAGCTACTTGAGGAAGCCGAAATCAGGGGGTAATTGGAGGGGTAGTATTTTATACGGTAGTATTTTATACGAGAATAATAAATATGAAAGCTGACGTCATCTGTTCGGTCATGGTCGAACAGGATTGTTTCCGAACAAATTGTTC
>OU015767.1:36679286-36703367 GCA_907173295.1 Fagus sylvatica
AGCTTTGGGTCGTTTTATTTCTCGTTCGGCTGATAGGTGCCGCCCGTTCTTTCAGCTTTTGGGAAAGAGGAGGAAGTTTTTGTGGGATCAGGATTGTTCGGCTGCGTTTGAAGGCATAAAAGCCTATCTTTCCTCACCCCCATGTCTCTCAATACCTTATTCGGGAGAGCCTCTCTTTCTTTATTTAGCTGTTTCCGAACATGCGGTGAGTGCCGTTCTGATACGGGAAACTAATGAAGGCCAGAGGCCAGTCTTCTTCGTGAGTAAAACTATGGACGAGACGGAGTCCAGGTACTTGCCTCTCGAGAAAGCGGCTCTGGCGTTGATTCAAGCGGCTAAGAAACTCCCTCATTATTTCCAGGCCAGCCCTGTTACTGTCCTCACTGATCTCCCGTTAAAGATGCTAATGCATAGTTCGGATTTTTCCGGACGGATTACAAGGTGGGGAGTGCATCTGGGATCTTTGGGAGTTGAGTATAAACCCCGAACATCTATAAAGGGGCAAGTTCTGGCTGATTTTGTGGCCGAATTCCAGGGAAAGGAAGCAAGCACGGAATCGAACTATACTCCGAGTCCATGTGTCGTCGGGGATTTATCTGAGTGGAAATTGTTTGTGGATGGAGCTTCCAACATGAAAGGTGCCGGGGCAGGAGCTGTGCTAGTTTCTCCCGAGGGACTTATCTTAGAGCAAGCAGTGAGATTGGGTTTCTTGGCATCAAATAATGAAGCCGAGTATGAAGCTTTACTTATTGGTCTCAGAAGTGCACTTCGGCTCGGTGCGGATCGGTTGCAGGTTTTCTGTGATTCCCAGTTGGTGGTAAATCATATTTCAGGGGAATATTCTGCTCGAGATGAACGGATGATGACTTATCTCTCCATTACCAAATCTTTGCTTTCAAAGTTTGAATCTGTGCAGATAGAGCAGGTCAGGAGAGAGTATAATTCTCATGCAGATATATTGGCTAAATTAGCAACGGCCTTAGAATCAGATTTGCATCGGTCAGTAACGGTGGAGGTTTTGAGTGCCCCGAGTACCCTGATTGATACAGTGGATAGAGTTTGCGGTACGAACATGGAGCCAAGCTGGATGGATCCTCTAATAGCTTATCTTCGGGACAATTGCTTACCCCAAGACCCCAAAGCAGCTAATGTTATCAAAAGAAAAGCTCCCAGGTATTGGCTATCCAAAGAGGGAAATCTCTATAAACGTTCGTTTTCGGGACCATATTTGTTGTGTGTACATCCTAGCTTGGTAGAAGATTTGCTTTACGAGATTCACGAAGGAATCTGTGGAAGCCATACTGGGGGTAGGTCCTTGGCGCACCGAGCGATGTCCCAAGGTTACTGGTGGCCCTTCATGCAGAGTGATGCTGTTCGGTATGTTAGAAAGTGCGATAAATGTCAGAGGTTCGCTCCGAAAATCCATCAACCTGCTCGGGAGCTCAACCCGTTATCTAGCCCTTGGCCTTTTGCTCAGTGGGGTTTGGATATTGTGGGCCCTCTCCCTCGTGCACCAGGAAACAAGAAGTTTTTGATCGTGGCAACGGATTATTTCACCAAGTGGGTGGAGGCCGAACCACTTTCTCACATCCGGGAAGTGGATACCAAACGGTTTTTATGGAAGAGCGTCATTACGAGATTTGGTATACCTTGGGCGGTTATCTCTGATAATGGTACGCAGTTCGAGGGAAAGCTTTTCAAAGGCTTCTGTTCGGAACTTGGCATCAGGAATTTCTTCTCCTCACCGGGATATCCCCAGTCAAACGGTCAAGCTGAAGTTTCGAATAAGGTAATTCTGGATGGTATAAAGAAAAGATTAGAAGAGGCTAAAGGCAGGTGGGTTGAAGAGCTACCAAGTGTCATGTGGACTCACAGGACAACAAAGAGAAGATCGACTGGAGAAACTCCGTTTGCATTAGCATATGGTGTTGAAGCTGTGATTCCACTTGAAGTCGGTTTGCCGACCACTCGCACCACGGAGTTTGACGTAGAGGAGAATGAGTCTAGTCTTCGGATGGATTTAAACCTCGTGGAAGAAAGGAGGGATATGGCGACGATCAGGTTAGCTTCATATCAGCATCAGATGAAAAGAGGATATGATAAAAATATTCGGCCCAGAAGTTTTCAGGTTGGGGATTTGGTACTCCGAAAAGTGGTGGCAAATACGAGAAATCCTAATGATGGAAAGCTTGGACCGAACTGGGAGGGCCCGTATCAAGTAACATCGTTCGCCGGAGTAGGAGCGTACAGGTTGACTGATTTGGACGGGAAATCGGTCCTTAGACCATGGAATATATGTAACCTGAAGAAGTATTTTTATTAAAGTTGGAGTTTATTCAGAGCAAAGAAGTATGTTGTTGATGCAATTCCCGAACATATTATCTATTCGGATCCACTTATCACTCCTCCGGGTGTGTCATAAGTTGAGAGTATCTACTCGGATCCACTTATCACTCCTTCGGGTGTGTCATAAGTAAACAAGTCCCTATTCGGATCCACTTATCACTCCTCCGGGTGTGTCATAAGTTGAGAGTATCTACTCGGATCCACTTATCACTCCTTCGGGTGTGTCATAAGTAAACAAGTCCCTATTCGGATCCACTTATCACTCCTCCGGGTGTGTCATAAGTTGAGAGTATCTACTCGGATCCACTTATCACTCCTTCGGGTGTGTCATAAGTAAACAAGTCCCTATTCGGATCCACTTATCACTCCTCCGGGTGTGTCATAAGTTGAGAGTATCTACTCGGATCCACTTATCACTCCTTCGGGTGTGTCATAAGTAAACAAGTCCCTATTCGGATCCACTTATCACTCCTCCGGGTGTGTCATAAGTTGAGAGTATCTACTCGGATCCACTTATCACTCCTTCGGGTGTGTCATAAGTAAACAAGTCCCTATTCGGATCCACTTATCACTCCTCCGGGTGTGTCATAAGTTGAGAGTATCTACTCGGATCCACTTATCACTCCTCGGGTGTGTCATAAGTAAACAAGTCCCTACTCGGATCCACTTATCACTCCTCCGGGTGTGTCATAAGTTGAGAGTATCTACTCGGATCCACTTATCACTCCCTCGGGTGTGTCATAAGTAAACAAGTCCCTATTCGGATCCACTTATCGCTCCTCCGGGAGTGTAATAAGTGAGTCATCCGGTAATACATTAAAAGCCAATTCAAGGCGTATGGAAGATGCCAGGAACATCCTAATCAGGAAATGTGAAATGTTCTAGACACTCCAAAGTCAGACTAAGGTAAGTTTTCTTTGTTTTATGAATTTAAAGTTACACCAAACCAAAATCCTATGTTGGCTCCAAAGCTGTTCCATAAACAGAAGAAGTGGAAAATGTGTTATAAATAAATGTTTTTGTAGTTTTGAATCATCCCTAATCCTTATGTTGTATAGTATGAATGACCACTATTTAGTTGAAGCAATTAGTGACAGTGAAGAGTAAAGTAAGAACGCACTCAAACCGTTAATTATCATTAAAGTTAAAAGTTAACAAAGGAAAAACTTAATCAATAAGTTAAATCTCCAGGTCTCGATAAAAAGAAGTACTGATGTGAGTAAAAGTTACATAAAGCTGAGTTCCTTATCTAAAATACAAAAAAGGAAATAGTAAGGTTCCTATGAGTTTGGGGGCTGTTCGGAAGTCGTAGCAGTCTGCTCGGTCAGATCAACCACATCTGGCACAACCATAGTTGGTTCGACCCGATCATCTGCTTGAAGTTGACTTCCTTCTATTATCGCTTCGCCTTCTTCTTTTTCTTTTTCTTCTTCTTTTCTTCCTTCTCCTTCTTTTCTTTCCTTTTCTGCTTCTTCTTCTTTCTTTCCTTCTCCTTCTGCCCCCTCTTTTTCTTCTTGGTCTTCTCCCTCTTCCTTTCTTCCTTCCCCTTCTTTCCTTTCTTTTCCTTCTTGCCCTTCTCCTCCTTCTTCTCCTTCTTCTCCTTCTTCTTCTTCTTCTTCATCTACCCCCCCTTCTTCGCTTCCTTCATCGTCAGAATTTTGTAGTCCTGCATTCGGGAATGGGAGTGGAGTGCCAGTTCGTAGAAATAATTCGGATGTCTCGGGGTGTTCGGTTTTGTACAAAGCCGACTTCCATCCAAGCCTAAATCCACTATTATAAACCAGCTGGAATTGGGTGGCAACTTCTCCCATGGCTCCTTCTCTTCCCAATGCTTTCCCTTTCTGCAGACCCTCCTCTATCCCTTTCTGTTCACCCTCTTTCACTCCTTCTTGGTGAGCCTTGTTAAGCCGAGAGATGCATTCAGATTCTAGTTTTCCCATTCTCTCCTGCAATCTAGCCACTTCGGCTTCAGCTTCTGATCGTTTGGTCGCTTCTGCACGAGCTCGTTCCTCGACTTCCTTCATAAGGTTCGCCTTTTTGGAGATCTCATCCTCCAGCTTCTTGAGGTTTTCACTGGCGGCCCTCAATGTGTCCGACATGACCTTCTCGTGTTCGGCCACGGTCTTTTGGTGTCTCTCTGACAGTCGGTAGAACTTCGCTTCCATGGTCATGACACCCTGAGTGGCCTAAAGCAATAGAGAACAGTGTACAGGTAAAGGTCAAAAGGAATCCGAGAATTTAACAAAAAAGAGAACTCATATGTAAATCATGCGAATAATCCGGGAATACTTACCATTATCAAATTTTTAGTAATATGACGGAAGGCTGGACCGGGTTGAGTACCAGCCCATTTGTTCATGTCTTTGGGCAGACAGGTCGCGAAAGCCAGGCCACGGGCAATTTGTCCCGAGACCTCGTTATCAGGGTTGTCCATAATGGAGTCTTGAACTGTAATCGGATGTTCTCCGAACAATAGGGCGGGGTCCCAGGCCGAGACATGAGAGGAAGGCCCCTCTGTTGGGATCGTGGGGGGTTCGTTCCTCCCTCCTTTTCTTACGAGGTTGTAGCTCCTCCTCCTGTTCGGTCTCCTCGGATATCTGATCCCTCGCTGGTTCAGGAGATGGTACTCGCTCGGAAATTGGTTGGCTCTCGGATTCCGTGATCGAGATCTCTTCGAGAGGCCTCTTCAGGATCTTGGGAGCTTCAGGAGCTTTTCTCTTTCCCTTTCCTTTGTCTTTTGCCTTTTTTGAAGGGATCACGGTGGATCGTTTACCCATTACCTCAAACGGGTTGATCGGAGGAGGCATTGCATAAACTTGGCCGACGGGGATACGGTCGGGATAGTCTTCGGGCTTCTCGGGTTCTGCGGGCTGGGCTACATATGGAGCTCGGGGCAGAATCTCAAAGGCCTCAGACCTAGTAACTGTAGGGCCTTCCAGGAACGACTTCACTTGGGGTTCGTATCCCAGAAGCAATGGAGCCGAGCGGGGTTCTCCTCTCTCATCAACGCAGAAGTTTGATGATAAAACCCGCCTGATCAGTTCGGCATCCCCCTGCTTTCTCGCGGATTCCAGTCTTCTCTGATCTGCAAAATACCATCGAACGAATGATGAGGAAACGAATTAAAACACGAAAAATACATCTATAAGTGTTCGGATACATTCAGAATGTGTTCGGACATGCTAGTGAAACATGCTTATAAAATACAAACCTGGGTGTCCGAATTCGCTCCGGCAGAGAGAGCTACCTGGGAACCAAATCCCCCCGACCCTCAAGTAATCTTTCTCGAAACCTTTGTTGGTGCTCGGGAGACCGTTCACCAATTTCTCGTTCACGTTCCTGGCGACCAGATGACACAGAGTATTCGATTTGGCTCCAGGGCATTTGTATTGGTAGACAGCGAGTATTTCCCTAATCGTAAGATTCACATCTAAAAGCCGATTAATGGCTATAACACCCATGATAATCCTAAAGGTGTTGACCGAAATCTGGGAAGGGGTGGCGTTCACAGTTTGTAGGAAATCTATAAGGAATTCATGAAGTGGGAACCTAACGCCACCCTCTACTATGGCCATGATCGGGATCAGAATTTCACCCCTATTTATGGGGGGGAAATTGTCCGAGTTACAGTAGGTGAGAGAGACAGACGGAGGAATTTGGTAAAGCAACCTAAACCTCATCATACTTTCCTCCGTGTTCACTAACATAGCCAGTTTGCTCGTCATGATGTCGGAAGGATTCTAATAAAATGTTTTGAAAGGTTTGTAAAAAGAAAAGACCTAACTGGAAAATGACAGATAACTTACGGAGGTGGCTCAGGCAGTCGCAGCGGTGGGCTTTGGAAGGAGAAAGGGAAAGAAATTTTGTGAAGCGGAGAAATACGGGGCGTAAAAGTAAATAGCTTATGGGTAGGAGGTAGCTATTTATCTGACATCTAAAAAGGAGGAATTAATTTCCCTCCAAGCATTTGAACCGTTCGATTTCCCTCGGAAACGTGCGAGGGAAGGCGGCGGGTCATCATGCCAAATCTTGGGAAATTCAAACGTTTGATTCCGGCTCCCTCCAAGCTACTTGAGGAAGCCGAAATCAGGGGGTAATTGGAGGGGTAGTATTTTATACGAGAATAATAAATATGAAAGCTGACGTCATCTGTTCGGTCATGGTCGAACAGGATTGTTTCCGAACAAATTGTTCGGGTCCTTGACATTTATTACTAGAAACGTGAATAATATAAAAACATACGTGGAGATATTCCATAATGATTGTATTTAATACTAAACGAAATATCAAGCCACCAGTCAGGCGTATTAAATGTAAGCAAAATATCGCATTAATGTCAGGATCATTACAACTTAAATGGGGGGATAAACGAGGCCAAATGAGCTGTAATTAAGGAGCATTAATGGTACTCAGACAAAGAAAGAAGAGGAAGACAGAAGAAACAGAGAAAAGATCTTGAGTGAAAAGAGGTATAAATAGAAGAGGAAGATAATAAAAAAAGGGTTCCTCAGAATACAACAAGAATTAAGAGTGAAATACACAAAGATATAAATTTGTTTTCCTGATTGATGTGATATGAATTATGGAATTATTAACAAAATCATCGGAGGTTCTTAGGTTGGTCCCTACGGGGCCAGCCAAGTTTATCTGAGGGTCTTTCTCATTGTCTTTAGACAGGGAGGAGTATCTCAAGATATTCGGATTTCAATCCAGACTGTTCGGGATCAGTCTCTACTTATTCGGATTTCTTCATATTGGGTTCGGGCGTGTTCGGATTCGATTGACGAGTAAGCCTTGATAATATTGATTAGTCTTTCCTTTTATTATTTACAAAAAACCCACTTACAATAATTTATATAAATTTATGTAATTCTAAGAAAATATACCTTGAATACATTTTGACTTAATGAGTTATGTACAATATTTTTAAGAAAATAAAAAATGATGTATTAATCATTTACATAAATATAATAATATAATTTAATTAAAATCTAACGGATACATTAGTTAAATTTTATACATAAGCTCTTATTTAAGAAAAAGATAAACAGGAGGGAATGTGGGCTTTTAAAAAGCCACCTCTTCCCTGTGCTCCTAAGTCCAAGTTGGAGAACGTATATTTATGCATATGGTTTATACATCATATCTTTCAATGGATTGACATAATAATTATTGGTTTCGTGCGGTCTTCATCCAATCCCACGTTTTTTAATCTAGAAAATTGAAATCAGAAACTGGAATTATCCCAAATAATAATAATTATTGGTTTCGTGCTGTCTCCATCCAATACCACGTTTTTTTAATCTAGAAAATTGAAATCAGAAACTGGAATATCCCTAATAATTATCCATCCTTTCTTCTCATTGGCAGTGATTTGGTCACCTGTCTTATTCACTATTCTTGCTAAACAGTCTTATTCACTTGATTCATGTTTATCCCGAAAATATATTAAAGTATCAAACCATATACAATTGGATTGATAATGGCATACATGTTCTTTCATATAATATAAAACCAGATTAAAGGGCCCCTAGGATTGACAGAAAGACTGCGGGCCATGGGCCTAACATTTCTGTATAAAAAAAAGCTTCTTTAAAAATTACCCTGGAAAATTAGAAAAAAAAAAAGGAAGAATATAATAAGGAAAAATAACTTGTAACCCACTAACAAAAAGACAGAAAACCTCTACTAAAACATAAAAGAATTCTCAAAGAACAACTTCTGACTCACGTAAGAATATAATTGGACCAAAAAATGAGAAAGAGAGAGAGAAAACTGATCTACAGCTTTGTAGAACATATCCATATAAGAGGAAAGCGGGTCCAACTCAAACCTTTCATATTTCAAGGACTCATTACCATAACTTGTTACAATAGCTTCTATGTTCTAACTCTAAACAAAAATAACCTTTAACCAAGTGACTCAAAGACATAGAGATAAAAAAAAGAAAAAAAAAGGAACTTATTGTGGTGAAAATATACTATAAAAGAAGATAATTTTTTTTTTTTTTTGATTCATGTAGGAATATAATTGGACCAATTGATGAGAAGGTGAGAGAGACTGAGTCTGTCAGAGAGAAGGAAACAAATTAAAGGAAAGACAACTGATATCTACTGCTTTGCCTGTAGCTGTAGAACATATCCTACTAAGAGAATAGTGGGTCCAACTCTAAACATTTCATATTTCAAGCACTCATTAGTCATTACCATAACTTGTCACAGTACCTTCTAACTCTAAGTAGGTGAAGAAGAAGAAGAAAGAAGAAGGAGATGGAAGGCCAAGAAGACCAGCAGACCAAGGCTAGAGTTGTGAAGGTTGACTCTTTAGAGTCATGGGACCTCTTTGTTAACCAAGCCACCAATCAAGGCTGCCCTGTAAGTTTCTTCAACCTCAAAATTTTCATACTATTAAGTATAAAACTTTCTTTTCTGCTTTCTGGGTCTTGAAAATAAACCTTTTACTTCTTCATCAGGCCATTTTTTTAATAAGGGTTTGTTGACGACTTGATTTTGAATAGAATTGTGGCTAATTGAAGTTATTGTCTTTGTGGGATGTATTTATAGATTGTTATACACTTCACTGCTTCATGGTGCATGCCTTCAGTGGCTATGAATCCCTTTTTTGAAGAGTTGGCTTCAACCTACCCTGATGTGCTGTTTCTCACAGTTGATGTCGATGAGGTTAAGGTGATTCATCTGATTTTTTAAACGATTATTGATTTATTTGTTGCTTCTGTTTGTCATACCAGCTTTGAATAAATACTTAATCTATTTTTTTTTTTTTTTCTCACAAAAGAAAGCGCATCAGAATCAACGTTAGTTTATATGTATAGCATGGTACTCTACGTATTGAATGCAGAATGATATGTTTTATGGGATTGTGGTGTGTCAGTATGTACAATTTGAAAGTTGACTTTTGAGAGATTTGTGGCTCTTGCTTGAACCATTAAAAAAATTGATAGATTCCTCTTCACATAGGTAAGATTTTGCTTGTCTTGTTAGATACACGGCAGCTGCATTACTATATGTAATGGTGTGGATAAGTATCATCTTATAATCTGTTAATAATAAAGAGTGATTTCTTGTGATATAAGGTATGCGTTCTATGAACGCACGTGACTACAACACTTCCCCTCACGTGTGGATCTAGATTCCCGTTTATAAGTGGGGCCCACCGAGTGATATTTTTAACTTTTCAATTGGAGATAGAGTTTGAACTCAGGATCTTGTTCTATTAGTAAATTCTAACACAAATGATGAGTGATCCACCATCAAAATATCTGATCAATATTGTCTTTATTCAAATAATCATGATCAAGTTTTCATTTTTGAGGCAAACATATGAAGGTCTCTGCAGAAAACATTGGCTGTGGCTAGTAGGCATCTATGATCTGTTGTTCTCAACTTAGTTGCTTCATCTAGGTGATTTCTCCTGTCAGCAATAAACTTTTGGGGCAGGTTGTTGCAGTGTATTAGAAAATGCAATGCTCCTTATAATTCTTGGTGCTGTGGAATTTTTTGTTCTTTAACATTATTCTGCTTTATACATAAATGTTCTGGTGTCTGCATAGCTTGAATTGTTCATCTTTCAGTCACTCCTAAGAACTTAATAGTTTGTTCATATGTGTGTCTGCTAAATTATTAGCCTAATATTGATATACATATATAGGAATTAGTCCTCAGAGATATTTTAAGTGTATATTTAGAGTGATTTCGGGCTACCAACTACTCAGATTTGTGCTCAAGATCAAAGGATAGGAATTTGAACAATTAAAAATAAATAACTAGTACATGGAATCAAATAAGTAGAAGCCATAGTATCACTACTTTCACTTCTTGATGCCTTTATTTTGAGTTGATGTGGTCTTACTAAGGGTGCAGCAACTTGCATCCATATTACTCCCACATCAGGCTTTTAAAGCACATACTTTAGGACACTTTGCCTGTGCAACAGACCAACAACTAAGTTGAAAGGTTTGTGAACACCAGAAAGTCAAGATAATCAAGTCATCTTAACCACCTTAGCCAAGCTTTAATCTTGGGGTATGCGTGCATTATGTGTAGTCAAATATCTTCTTATTTTCAAAAGCTATTAATACAAAAATCCATGTGATAGAGACGCTGAAATGTCATATCCTCGATTTCTCCAAATTGATGTTTGGAAATTTTCTTTGTTGATATTTTTTGGCATTATATATTTGTGCATTTTGATTGGTTAGGAGGTAGCAACTAAATTGGAGATAAAGGCCATGCCCACATTTGTGCTGATGAGGGAGGGTGCTCCAATTGACAAGCTTGTTGGTGCCAATCCAGAAGAGATAAGGAAAAGGATAGATAGTTTTGTTCAGTCCATTCGTGTGTTTGTAGCCTAGTTAGTGTTTGTATGTGGTATTGTATATTGTGAAAATGTAAAATATGTGATTGTGGTGGTCCAGCATCAAGACAAATGATAAGTTGGTGTGCCTTTTGTGTGTGTGTGTGCGCGCGCGCGCGCGCGTGTTTGATTTAATCTCATAAGTTTACCCTTTTCTGTTCACTGCCAATTTGGGTTAAAATTGCTGCCTTTCTTTTGCGTCAAGTTGGTCATGTTTTGGATTTTGGATTTTGGTTTGGTGCCTGAGTTAAGGGTTATGCCTAGAAGTATGAAATACAGTAAACACAAGAGAAGTGGGCTGTTTACTGTTTACATGTTTATCATTTGCTGATAATCCAGACAAAAACTGTACGTATTTGTGCAGGTACATATGAAATTGGATTTTCGGATTGGCTACAAATGTAGTATTCTGGACAGGTTTAAATCAAGTTACATAAAGCAAACTTGTTTGTTAATTTGCTCTCTACAATCAAATTGTCTGTAATTTTTGTTCCATTCTAACAAAAAATGGCCAATGTGATTCCTTAAGAATTTTAAAAAGAATTAATGAGATTCACTTGGACAAAGTTAACCACAGATCCATTAGCTGATGAGTTCTAGTGCAAATGACATCTTCTCTCCTTGTAAAAATAAGATAGAGTGTGAGGTCGTAAGAAGAAAAAAAAAGAAAGTTACAAATCCATTAATTATCTTTTTTTAAACAACCATCTAAGTATCAATTTCAACAAATCTTAAGGTAGTGTTTGGATTTAAGAATTTGAAATCAAAGAGATTTGAAGAACTGTTGTTAGTATAATTTGCTTGGAGATTTTATTCAAAGAAGAACACTTTCGAAATGACATTTTACACCTATTCATTTCAAATCCACATATTAATAAAGATCAATCCCTTCATATATAATATTAATAGAAAAAAAAAACCCTATCATTTCATACTTTTTTCAAGTCATTTAAATTAAAAATTGAAATCCAAATCATTCTCTTTAAATTTCTTTATCATTTCTTTATCTAAACATATCGTAAGAGATTGATCTACTGATTTTTAAAGCTTCATGAGATCCATGAGGTCTTCAATTTGAAAATCACCAATCAACATCTTGGGGTCACTCCAAGGTATTTCTATATTGTTAATGTATAGTCAGATGCTCAAAGAGCTTTGAACACTTTTGTCGGTAATATAAAAAAAAAATCAAAATATATAAAATAGGATAGGGTCAAATCACTCTTTGGGTCTTTTGGGTAATCGTTTGTGAAGCTCAAGCCCATGTACTGCAGTGCATGACTTCAAAATCCATCCAAGTCTGTGAGCCTTAAAGCCCAAACTCAATAGCATACAACAAGTCCAACCCAACACACACAAAAAAGAAAGCATTATTGCCATGTGCATGCGTGTAAACCGTAAGGCACAGTGTGTGGTGGAGGTGGTGGCCTATCAGGACTCTCTCTAAGTCTCAAGTTTCAAAGATTCAAAACCTCCTGTTGTTGTGCTTCCACACCGTCATATTCCACCACCTTTATGCCACTCAGTCACAACCATTGAACCAAGCTCCTAAACAACTTGCTTCACTCTATCTTTCACCATTCATATCATTCTCTTATTCTCTGCTATCTCATCATTTCATAATTCCCCACCACCACGGCTACAACACACACACACACCTCTTGTTACTCGCCGGAAATCTTGAGTTTCCGGCGACATGGGGTCTCAAGGAAATGAAAATCCCAGCTGGGGAGTTTTTGATGATTACAGTCTCATAGAGGACATTCCTGTCACTTCTCTCCTTGACCCTGCAGCTTTTGCTTCTACTACTTGGCCTCCTCCTTCTCATCTTTCTTTCCCTGCCCCCACTTCACACAGGTAGTCCTTCCTTTTCACACTCTTCTATGTATTTTTTTACTTATTTTCTTGTCCCATTATTTATTTGCCAATTATATAATAGACTGACTTGGTTGGGGTGTAACAGTTAAATTTCTCTATACTACACCTTCTTGATGATTTTTTAATGTTTGGTTTTTTATTTTTGTGCTTTGCTGGGTGTTTTGTCACTTTGTGTTTGATGGGTGAGTGTGGTAATAAATTAATAATGCAAGCAAGAAGGGGTACATTATTGTATATTTGTGGCTTTTATGAAAATTCAAGGTTGAATCTTTCAATGTGTCACACAGTATGAGAATCAATCATATGCGAAGGTGAGTGCGTTCTACGCATAAAAGATTTACTAATATATTAGTGATTATGGTAGAAATTTGAATAATTTCTATTAGCAAAAAAAAAAAAAATTATACGATTTTTTTTTTTTTTTAATAGCACTGTTCATTATTGGCTTGAAACTTAGTACTTCTCAAATTGCAAAGATTCTAATTAATGTGAAAGTTTGAGGTTTTTAATGAATTTTATTTTATTGGTGAAATTTAATTAGTCTCTTTATTACACCTTAGTTTATAATGAGGTGATTTGATCTTTAGGAGACACCAACTTAATTGAGGAGTTTTGCTGTGCTTTTGAATTTCTAGTACAGTTTGGAATTGTAATTAAAGAATTAGGATTCTCTCTATTTTACTTATAATACAAGGAAATGCTCGTAATCTATTCACATTCCATTCTTTTCCCCTCTTAATTTGAAATTATTCGTCATGCCATTTTTTCACCTACTTAAAAATCTTTTGATTAAAAACTTGAGCAGGATCAAGTCAAATTATCTATATTTTTAGACTTGTATAATGGACAAGCTCATGTTTTCTCAGTTTAGAGATTGATGAGTCATTTGCAAATTCAGATGGTCCCATGGAAATTGGCTCTCAGAAAAGGTAAACAAACAGCTTGCAGCCTATAATTGACCAAGTACAGTTATCTTCCATTACTGGTAGTTGCAGCTTCATTTTGGTATAATTGGATCTTTTATCTTAAAATTTTTTTGTTTCAAAAAACAATTTGCTATGTATCTAACTACCCCCCTCTCCTTTTCTTTTCTTGGTTTGATTCCTTGCTATTCTTTCATATTGTGAAAGTATAATTTAACAGATTAGGAACCTTTATGGTTTTTAGGATAATTCCACTATGGAGTTCCTAAAATTCTACCCTTCAATTTTGAAATGAGAGGATTAATTAGATTTTACCATGTTATTAACATTTAAATAAATGTTGACTATTACTATTTTGGTATCCATTGAAATTACTGATGTCCTATGAAATCATTTTTCAAAATAGATGGATAAGATTTTAAGAACTCTATAGTAGAATTACCCTATGAACTCCAAAAGATCCTAATCCCAATTAACTCCCCATTGTAGGTTTGGTCACAAGGCACAGAATCTCCTTAAAATTTAGTTTGTAGTAATACACAACTTTCTTGTGCTCAGGTTTATAATGTGGTTAACATGTCTAGTTTAAAACTAATCACATCATGTCACATAATGAATTAATTGTACTCCTTCATCCACAGGAGGTGTTATAAACTAAACTTTCAGTAACATGACATTTTTTTTCATTGGTTAGGAAGTAATGTATAGCTTATATGTTGGCTTTTCTATACAAGAGGTGTTACAAACTAAACTTTAGCAAACTTTCATGTTTTAAGATCAACTATTTGTTGGGGAGGGGGGAGATCATAGAATGTATTTTCCCTTATCTTATTTCATGTTTTGTGTACTTAATTTCTGTACAACTATTCAATCATAGGGTGAGGTCTGGATCATGCACTACATCTGGTACCAAAGCATGCAGGGAGAAAATGAGGAGGGATAGATTGAATGACAGGCATCCTCCAATTCTTTAATTCTCAGATTCTCTTTCTCTTTCTCTCTCTGTCTCTCTCTGCTTCTCTCTCTGATGTTGACTTTTGCATTATCTTAAGGTTCATGGAACTGGGTTCTATCCTGGACCCTGGAAAAACACCTAAAATGGACAAGGCTGTTATATTGGGTGATGCTGTGAGAATGTTGACTCAATTAAGAGATGAAGCCCAGAAGTTGAAGGAGTCAAAAAAGATTATGCAGGAGAAGATTAATGAGTTGAAGGTGCCCTTTGATATTTCAGTTTTTCTTTTGAGTAATACTAAGGATACTACAAATTTTACAACATAAACCTTACAAACTAATGTGTCAAATTTTAAACACAAAACAAAAATATTATTAATAAATTTATTTATTATGTTGTTGATGTGGCTCAAATCACATTCCTTGTTATGTTGCTTTGTAAATCCTTTTCATTTTAGAAGGTATATGAGAATGCACTTGTTTTAGGAATACTCCATCTATACCTGAGTGCTGCAAATATATATATAAAACTTAGCAAGTTCGAATTCAATTCTTGTTGGTTATGTTGAGTGGAGGTTTGTTTGTATAGGCAGAAAAGAATGAGCTTCGTGATGAGAAGCAGAGGCTAAAGGAAGAGAAAGAGAACCTTGAGCAGCATGTAAAAGCTTTGAATACTCAACCAGGATTTTTGCCTCATCCTCCTACAATCCCAGCTCCATTTTCTGCCTCAGGCCAAGTTCTTGGTAGCAAGTTGGTGCCATTCATGGGGTACCCTGGAGTTTCCATGTGGCAGTTCATGCCACCGGCTTCTGTTGATACCTCACATGACCATGTTCTCCGCCCCCCAGTTGCATAAGTTAGCGGCTTCATTTTTGGTCTGCAATCCTTTTGTATGAGGAATCCCTTGTTCCAAATGTTTCTTTAGTATTTCTAATTCGATGAAAGTTTCATTTATAATACTGGATTAGGTGGATGATAGTTGATAAATGTTATTTGGGAAGTTGGAACTGCCATTGATGTTGAATTGTTGGATAACTTGTAAGCTTATCAGCCAATTTTGGTATCTAGTTACCAAATTTAACATGTCAAGCATGTGTTTTGCTAATTGTCTTAGAACAAATGTTTCTTCGCCTTCAAAGAAAAAAAGTTGGAAGGCATCAATAGAATGTTAGTTTGATTGAGCTGTGGAATTTCACGTTGTAGTTTTATTTCTGCATATGAAGGCACACAATTGCAGAATCAGTATGAAGAACAAACTAGTTTATAAGCTAACTCTTGGAGTAATAGGAAGTTAAGGAAGGTGCAAAACCTTGGAAAACTTTCAGGATATATACCATAAGAGACCAGTTGATTCTACACTGTAGTTCCAGATTTGAAGGCTTGTCAGCCACAAATGCATAATGATTAATGAGTGCTGGACAAAATACACGATTATGTATTTAGTAGCTCTCATATTTGTCACAGCAATTGTTTCATTAGTACTTGCCGCGCTTCATTTGAAAACACATTTCTTAGTACCCTAACCTGAGGACTTATTTAACCTATTTACAAAAGTTTTTCTTAACAGGGCAATTTGAAGCCCATGTATTTCCCAGATACATAGTCTCTCCAAACATCAAGAGCTCCAAAGCTAGTCATTAGGACAGTACTCAAAGCCATCACAATGCTGACTGAGAATACAATGAGAGATGCCCTCCCATATTTGTTAATTGCTCTCTGCACCACTACCAATCCAAGAAGTGATGCAACAAAACAAATGATGGCAAAGATGAGGGCAATGTCTGTGTGTTCCATTCCCAACGATACGTATTGAAATGCCGACATAGTAGATGAGAAGAAAACCATGAAAGAACAAGTCGCTGCTGTTACCTGCACCAAGGGATGAAAGCAAAAATAAGTATTCCTAGTACTGTAACATGAACAGGATGACGTGAAGTGTGAAACTGTGAATGATTGAATATGGATTCAGTTCAAATGTTACCTCAGGTGCTATCCCAATGTGAAGAAGAAGTGGGCTTATAAGCATCCCACCTCCAATTCCAAAGACGCCGCCTAAAATCCCCGCTAATAACGCCATTAACGGGAAAATAAGCTTGTTAGACGGTCCATCTCTAATCAGATTTTCGTCCTAAACAAATAAGTATACGTTTAGGCCAATTGAAATATAAACAAGTTATTACAAGTAAATCATGGACAACGATATTCAAAATTTTTTTTTCCAAGGACCTTATGTTTAGAAGTCTGATGTTGAATATTCTCATTCTTGCATAGGATCCAGAAAGTGAAAAACATAGCCAATGGAATTTGGAATGATGAGATACCCCAGTAACCCACTCCACAAGGCTCTATTTGTATTATACCCTGCACATATTTTAAAGGGTCACATGCTGAGAGTGCTAGGGAAAAAAAATTGAGAATCCTTACTATATCTGTATATCAACTAGTAAATCACATAAATAGAGGAAAAGGAAAAGAAAATGTAACAGTCACCTGATTCACCACCAGTGTATTATATATGAACTCATGTATATAAAATTAAGATGTGGGTTATTGAACCTTTGCACAAACCTTTTGGAGTACTTATTTAGTTATATAACCCTCTTTCAGTAATTGTTTTATGAGATTTAGAGCCAGAGTGTTCACAATCAAATTCAATAATTTATTAAATCAAGGATTTGTCCTCTTATGATTGATTTTTAAGTTGAAATAGAAGTAGACAGCTATTGTCATCTTTGGCTGTGCATATCCTAAAGCTGACCCTCTTCTGACTAAAGTATCATATAATTTGTTTTCCTTTCTGTTGGTTTAGAGAAAGAGACATTAGCTATTGATGGGTCATGGACTTATCGAAGCCACTTCTGCCTCCACCTATTTTTTATTTTGAAAAGTACCCTATGGACAAGAAATATTAATATTTCACAGATAGACCTTGAAGTATATATAATTTGAATTAAGCTTTGTATACAATAACCTAACTTAAGATGATTACAACAAAATAAAATATTGTATTATTAGACCCACAAACCTCTCATGGATGCAACTTTCTCTTGTGAAGAGTGGGTGTTGATACTTGAAATCTAGGGACCACGAAGCTAGTGGGAATTCCCAAACTAGATGGATGCAATTCATTTGCTAGGATTCCATCTCTAGATTTACTTTATAAAAAAAAAAAAAGCACAATAGCTATACGTTACTTAGCAAAGTAACATATAATAGTCCACCACTTGATTTTGCAAAATAATGAACAAAGTGAAGCCATCAGGTATAGCAAGTAGTATTTCATTCTACTTGATTAATGGGCCATTCTAATCATCCCATTTAATATCAATTCAATATGCAAATTAAAAAAAATTAAAAAAAGGGAATTCAATGAAACTATTGATAGTATTGAATTTGAACATCCATCATAGGGAAGAATTGTAAGAAATGGAGTAACCGTACCTGTCCATACCGATTGCCACGAAGAAGATAGAGAACAAAGAAGGAAAACCAGATCATAACTAAAATCCCCAATTTCATCCATGGAAGTCTCAATTTGCAATCTTCTTTCATACCCAAAAGAGGTTCTGTAATACTATCACAATTACTACCATCTTTAACCAACCCGTTTTCCAAAATTTCAGAGCCATTTCTCCTCAACTCTTCAGATTCCATTTTCCAATAGCACACACCATTTTTACAGGTCTTAGAGGTAGACCAAGCAAGAAAAGTAGCAAAGAGCATAGTAATAAGCCATTCTGGAAAAACAAGGTTGCAAATCACTCCTATACTCACTCCTAATAACATACATGGCTCTGACAAAAGTGCTATATCAAAGTCAATCAAAGTCTTGCCACCAAACTTGGGACTAGTGGTGCACAAGTTGCACATAACATTTGCAATTGACCCACCGGTGACCATGAAAGCTGAGAGACTTGAGGCTGTCTTGAGGTCTAGGCCTGCCACAATAGTTAATATTGGTATGAAAAGCCCACCACCCCCAATCCCTCCTGCACTAGATATAGAGGAAGCTATGAAGCAAAGAAATCCTGCTAGAACAATAGGGGATGCTAATTTTAGTTGGGTTTCTTGGAATTGTGTTTTGTGAGTGTTCCTCCATTGATAAAATTTGTTTAGGAAGTGGTCAATTGTGGGGGTATCTGAGATGGGTTGTGTTTGTTTTGCATGGGAATGGCTGAAGGTGATGAAAAGGATGAGTAGAATGAAACATGTAACTCTATAGTTCTTCATATGTTTGGGAATTCTTGTTGGTCTTGTGTCTCAGATGAACTGTATTTAGTGTCTTATATAAGGAGGGGGAGGTAGTGTTGCATGGCATTTGTGAGGAACACGACAGAAATGATCACACCAACTAGACAAGAAACAGTAATGGCTGTGAAGCTTCTAGAGTAACACTGTTCAATTCAATGCATGTAAGCATGTTTGGTTTGATAAATTATACTGATTGTTCTAAAAGATAAGCTAGTATATTCTTAAGGTATATATATATATATATATTTTGAAAACCTCACTTTTTATTTTTAATTACATTGGTACTTTTACACAATAAGCATTTTAAACAAAATAAATTATCACAAACAAGTGGTGGTTACACTCATATTATAGTTGCTTCTTAAAAATATAAAAAAGTAACTTGCCAGGAAGATATATTTCTCTAAGATCTAGTCTAGTAAATAATTGGTTTTGAATTTAGTCCTCTATTAAAAAAATACTGATAGGGATTAGGAAAAATATTAAAAAGTAACTTGCCACGGAGATATCTTTGTAAGATCTAGCCTAGTAAATAATGGATTTTGACCCTTTATTAAAGAAAGACTGATGTGGATTAGGATGAGAATTAGGAATTGTTAAAACCAATTGTACTCACTCTTTTGTTTGTGATTACTAGTTGTAAAAATAAAATAAAATAACAATTTTCAGTTTTGTTTCTTCTCTAATTGAACTTATTTCAGGATTAAGGAAGAGAGATACACAATGGATAGTTATTGCAGGTGAAGGAGATTTGTGTTAACTTAGACGTGGGAGAACATAGTGGATTTCTAAAAGAGAGAAAGTGGGATAGTGGGTAGTTTTGAGTCATGACTCATGTGACTCACTACTTTCTTTTTTTTTTTTTTTTTTTCCCCTTACTTTTTGTGCTAATTAAGGAATATTCATTGTAGGAAAATAGGGTTCGCTAGCATTACATAGAAGAGATTTTATTTTATTTTGGAAAAAATTATAACAGACATTCTTGAGGTTCGAAAGAAAATAGAATATGCTGATATTATGCTAAAAAGGTAAAACCATTTAAAGTGTCATTCTATGTTCGTAGTTTGTTTATTTATAATTCGATATTTATAACCAATGAGAAAGAGGATTTAATTTAAATTATGATTCTCTTTATAAGGGAGAGCAATCAATGTTACTGAACTACAAGGCTCTTGAGTCTTGACATCATTGTCAATTGTTAAACCATTACCATTTAAAAGGAAAATGATATTTTAATTCTAAATGTCAGTCCAATTGAAAACCAAAATTATGTTTATACACCTAGTATTACTTTTCTATGTATACACCTAGTATTTCATATATAATTAGATAGTGACAGAACCCTTTGGGTAATCTATATTAAGGTGCAGTGTAATAGTAATTTTGTTTTTTTTAGCAAAAGGAAGAAAGAAAACTTTCAATCATAATCTAATTAATACTTTCTTCTTATCTAAAGTTAATGTTTTCCTTTCAAGTACACATATATAATTAAATTTAGTACACAGCAACGCACGATATCGATCTTATCTCCAAGTCTACAAACTTAGTGGCTTGAATCCCAAAATTGTATTGGAACTTAAAATGATCACTTGGAATGCCACTAGAATGACAAATCAGTATGCTAGTCTTTTCATTACTTCATTAGTCTTGTTCAGCAAGCACGTTGCATATATAATTGGAGGAAGCCTGGAAAGCTCATTGCATTCACGTGATCCAGGAAGAGAACTACTCTGCGCACTTCACATGTTAGCCAAAGGAACATGAAACATACAAATATTTAAAGCGAAGAACGACATCTGTTTTAACAAATATTTTGGCCGTATTATCACTTGAAATTGGAGATATTATTAAATTTAGAGTTTGAAAATAAAAAATTCAAAAGCAAATTGATTCAAGGAAGTCATTTCACCTGTTGGGCACTTGTTGCATTTCAATTGTACCGGTTCATATAATATATTGTTCCATGGTAGGCTTTGAATTTTTATAGCTAAAACGTTAGGTTAATGCTGGTAAGTAGGGGTGGGCTCGGGTCGGGCGGTTCGGGTTTGGGGGTAATTTTTTGTCTTACCCGACCAAGTCGGGTTTAGAGATATCCTTAACCATGGAGCCAATCGGTTCGGATCGGGTGAGGTGCGGGTGGATCCGGGTTGGTCGGGTTTGCATCAAATAATCCTATAAACCCAACCAAAAATCTCACAACCAAAAACATAAAACATATCACAATCAGCAATCAAAACTTGATTCAAAACCATTACAAACCCAGATAACAATCCAAAATCCATGAGATTCTATGGTATAAAGAGATTCGAGAGGAGAGAGAGCAAAATCTTATCTGGAAAGTGAGGTTGTGACTTAGATTTGATGGTGGCGGTGAGGGAGCCTGCGCGGTGGCGGCAGTGAAGGAGTCCTGGTGGTGGCGACGGGAATGGCCTAAGAGGTGGCACTTGTAGTGGCGAGGTGAGGGAGCTTCGGGTAGCGGCGGTGGCGGCAGTGGTGTGGTGGTGGCGAAATAGGTGTCATGGAGTGGCCGGCGGCTAGGGAGAGGCATGAGAGAGAAAGAGGGATTGAGTTATGAGTTAGGTTTAAAAAAAAAGAAACGATGTGGGGGAAAATAGTGGCTGGGTATTGGAGGTGGGTTTATATATATATATATATATATTATTTAATTAAATATTGTCGGGCGGGCGGGTATCCACCCGACCAAAATTTCAAAAACCGTACTTTATCCGGTATTTAAAATATCGTATCCGCCAATTGCGAGCGGGCGGGCGGGCGGGCGAGCGGGTGCATGGTCGGGCGGGTCGGGTTCTACGGTTTTTTGCCCATTTGGGTCCCTTTGTCAATGATCCATGAATAGATTTTGGCTACCCGGACTTAGATTGATGGATGCGCACCTGACTGGCCTAACACTTGTAAGCTTGTATCGATTAAGATGTATTGGACATGACCCGTACTTGGTCGGCCAATTTGCATGAATTTTTGTCAATGATGATTCATTATTGAAATTTATTTGTATTTTGTATGACTCTGGCGTTTTGCATTGTTGCATGCTGCGGTGTTTGCTTGGGATTCGGGGTTCTTTGATCTTATGAGATGTTAAAGTTCAAAAAGTTGCATTTTGCATCTGCGGTGTTAAAATTGGGATTCGGGGTTCTTTGATCTTAAAAATGTTAGAAAAGTAATAAAATAATAAAAATAAAAAAAATTGTGAGAAAAAAAAAAAAAGGTATTACACCTTGATACAATACCAAAAAAAAAAAATGTATTGCATTGCATGGGATCTCATACCAAAACACCCACTCTCCACTATTACAAGTTTACATAGTGTGGATATGAACATAGCCTTCTTATACATTGGACATCCAGTTAAGTGACTAGCTAGTGTACCATAGTAGATCTTTTCACCTAGAAGTCTCATGCACAATCTGATGACATGACATGAACGAGGTTGGCCACGCTCCTCGACTTGTCCTTAAGGGTAACCGTGTGAGGTCGAGTAGGAACAAAGGATGAGGCTGAGATGACCTATCTATGGATCTACCGATCTAATGACTATTTTAGGAAGGGATTTAAAAAATCATGGGATTAATTTTCAGAGTCCTCTCTCCTAAAATCATTACTCAACCTGAATCTATAATGTAGTAAAATATGAAGGAGTTTGATTTACCCTTGGAATCAAGTCTATATAAGGGTCACATTGACATCAATTTAAGGTATGCACGAATTAAAAAAAAAACCTAGTCGTCACTATACAAAAGAGAAACCTAAATCCCACTTTTGCTACTGTAAGCAATTGGAGAGTCTCTCGCTGGTTCAATCCATTGACATTCTAGTGTTGTTTTTTTCCCTATTTGTAAGTGTTCATTGGTCAAAGTCAGGTTGTGTGGTCAACTGTGTCAATAGTTGGTGCTATTTGTTAGAAACGTTTTTTTCCTCAAAAAAAAAAAAAATTGTTTGTATAATCCATATTAGTTAAAAATCTGAAACAACCAACCAAGGATCCCAAGAGGGCTCTTCTAATCTTGAGAACCTAAAATTTACACTGTTGGAACAACAAATGCAAGAACTCATTACAGAATATGTAAATTTAGGAATCTCTTACAACAACTTTATTCATGTTTCTACTTATCAAACTTGCATTCCATATGATCTATATTAATTTTGTTTAGTTAAAAATCTTTAGATTCTAAAGTACTTTTCTATATTTCGAACTTGACATTAACTCTAAGTCCATTTCATTCACTACATCTATATAATCTTAGAAAAACATGCATCAAATTATTTCATCTTAATGACCTCTAGGAATTCAAGATGTTCGTGGACTTCACCGAGAAGTCCTTGCGAATAATTCACCTCGTGACAATTACTTGTTCTCTTTTAATCCAGATTAAGTAAAAGAAAGTAGTTTTGTCGAATAAAGGGAATCATGAGATAGAAAAAAGTGGAGGATTATCAGGATATAGATAGGGCTGCTTTATTGTCGGTAGTCTAGCAATGTGTTTGATACATACTGGCTTCAACTAGAGAATAATGAATAATGTAATCACCTGAGACTTTTTATATAATACCAAATCAATCATTTTGATCTTGACAAGTTTGTATCGCCGCCTTTAACTTCAAAAAAGGACTCGTACGATCAAGTGTAAGTGCGCACATGACTAATTAACAAAATGACACCTCAAGACTTATATACCACTCGGAGGGTGGAGTGGCAATCTGGGGTAGGCTCCTCTTTGCCCACTCGATAATGATCAATGGTCTCCCTAACCTTCAAAGTTGAATAATCCATATTTTATTTGGATATAATAATCATGTTAGGAATATTGGTTTGATCTGGTTAGTGAGAGGGGAATTTTTAAATAAACAGTATTACCATCACAATAATTTTTACAATATTTTTTTACAAGAATTGAATTGTTAGTTTTATATTAATTCACGTATAAACTATAATCGACATCACATTATTAAAGATTATTCATAATTTGATATTTTCAAATTATTGTGAAATTGTTTTGAAAATATTGTAACTTTATTGTCTTAATATTTAACAGTAGGTTTCGATTTTGCCATTTTGTCAATTAAAGTTCACAATACACCCACAAATTACATTGTACTGACCGAAAAAGATATAGTCCAGTGCAGTTGGTCTTTCCAATTTGCTTTGCATCTATTTTCTTAGCAACTAAACAAAATAAAAACCAAGTAAGTACATTATTACATATAAGAATATTAGAGAAATTAAAACAAACCCAAACAGAATAAAATGTGAAACTCAAAATAGAACCCAAAAAATTAGAAGAAAAAAAATGGTGGGACTCACCTTGGCCATGGAGGAAACAAAGGGAGAACCCAAGAC
>OU015767.1:36703467-36785394 GCA_907173295.1 Fagus sylvatica
GAGAGACAAGTAGGAGAACCCAACCAGGTCTCAGAATCACGAATATAACAAACGTAGTCTGTTAAAAGTTAAAACTAGTGCAGCAGAATTGCATTCCTTAGACACATAAACAAACCGACAATTGAAAAAAAGAGGCAACTGACATCACTTCATGCAGCCTAAAAAGGGAAACTCCAGCTTGAGGAGTTCCTGATTGGCTAACTCTTAATTGCAGTTCGACTTGGAGATCTCCAGGATCCCCTGTTGCTGGCAAAAGCAGAGAGCATTAACAAAAAGGGACTTCGTGCCAGCTGTTGATGGCAAATCTTATTATTTTTTTTTTAACGTTATTTTGGGTTCCAAGAAAAACAATGGTCTCTGTTTGACTGCTTATAGAAGTTTGGATTTTTTTTCACCTTAGTTCTCTTAGCAACCAACTGGAGTAAAGCTTGCTACTTGCTAGTAAGCTTTTTAGTTACTTTCTATCTATGGTTCTGCTCTTTGCTTCATGATAGAAATTTGTGACTAATTTTGTGTTGCATTTTCATTTGTTTGACTTACTTGTTTCATAGAAAGTTTAGTTTTTGCATTGTAAGCTCTCTCTTTGGTTGTTTCAGCAGTACTAACATCGGAGTTTAGGAGGTAAAATGATATAATTCTAGACTCTCTCTCTTTCACACACACTACTCAAAATCCTTTTTTAAATTACATGTAAATAGCTTTGAATGCTTGTCTTGTTAGGAGTGTCCATTGCAAGAGAACTTAGGTTGGCCAATAAAGTTCATAACTTTGCAATTGTTCTCCTACACTGAGTTTGTGTTTTGTGCTGAAAACATTTTCTTTTGATTCACATTAAAAAGCTAATTCCATGTTTTGTGCTTTGTAAGGTCCATGTGCAGATTGGATAGTGTCTCTTAAGAGCATCATGGGAAACATTGCCTTGAAATTTACTTGCTGCTCATCTCTACGGTGTCTTGAAACGTCAAAGGAGCAACAATCCATTCCCTTAGAGATCGTTATGGAGATCCTGAGCTGGCTGCCAGTCAAGTATGTGCTGAGAATGAAGTGTGTTTGCAAGCAATGGTATGCTTTAACTCAAGATCGTCACTTCATTGAAAAGCATATGAGCCGAGTTACAAATATTGCTCGCTTTTACAATACACGCATTATTAATCCTCTTATTGGTGGTGGTGGTAATGGGGAAATATTCCAGTTGATCTGTGGTTGCAATGGCTTGTTGCTAGAGAAAAGCAATGCCTCTAAAAAATACTATATTAAGAATTTTGCCACCCGTAAAATACTTGAACTGCCTGAACCACATAAGAATAGCTTTGGTATGACATTCTCTTTTGTTCCATCTACTGGTTGGTTTAAGTTGGTTTCTGTATATGATGATAATGAGGAAGCTGGAATTGAAGGTTGTGAAATTCTTACCATTGGAAGTGATAACTCATGGAGAACTCTCAATTTCCCTAACTTAAATGATGCTAACAAGAAAAGAGAGAAAATTATGGTTGTGTCAGCAGGTGAGGCTGTTCACTGCATTAAGGTAAACAAGGTTGGAACACGCTTTTGTGCAGAGATGGTATCTCTTGATTTGGAGAGTGAGAGCTTTAAGAGTACTATTATGCCAAAACATTTGTTCTCGGATTGGGAAAAAGTTTGGGCCTTAGATTGGAATGGGTCTTTATCTTTTGCTGTTAGAGTGGAAGAGGTTATCAATGTCATGGTGTTAGAAGATTATAAGAAGCTCAAATGGGGTAAAGAGAAGATTGTTGTTCCCTTGGCATTCATGAACAGCACTTCAGAGTTGATGGGGGACCTTGTTCCTCTTTTCGCTCGGTCTGGTGATTTGTGGTTTTGGGAAAAATTCAAGAAACTAATGGCTTACAATATTGAAAGTGGGATGATTAAATACACAATTGCTGTTGCTGAGTGGTCTAGAATTCCAAAAGGTGCTGTCTACATTGGCCCTAGCAGTTTGATAACTCTGAAAGGAATGCAACCAGTGGGGAAATAACCACAAATGACTTGCAAAGTTAAATTCAGGTTTTAGGCTTTTCTTTTCTGTTGTAGAAGGGTTTTTAGGTTACATATAACAAACAAGTACCCCCTTTAAGAACTTTTCATTACACTTTGTGTTTGGTTTTGCAGTTTCTCTCTACTGTTTAAATTGCTTTCTTTTGCTTGCTTACGGAAAGGGAGTAATTGCATATTGTTGTGGATCCAGAGACAGACACAACTAGATTTGAGTATATTAATGAATGTTCTGTGCTCTTACAGTTTTAAGAATTTTTATGTATAACAAACAGGGATTTTAAGCCATGCAGCACTATGAAAGTTGCTGCATAGTTGGTAGGAAGATATTTCTGATGATGGTACATAGTCTACAAATGCTTGTAGAAATCTTTATGGTTTTCATTGGTCATACCAACATGAGAGACTTGGTAACAGATGTCTTGATGCAACAAGATATACTTATTATGCTTTTTATTACTAGGTTTTTACATGCTATGAGTTGATAAGATGTATAGTAGAATATTTCTTCTGAGGCATCCTGCCTAGCCCAAGACAACAAAGAGGAACCTGGGATGATAATTGTTAGTTTATCTAGTATCAGTTCAATGCTATGAACATAAAAGTTGTCCTTGGGTCTAGTTCTGCCAAATGCCAACTAGAGCCTAGATACAATTATGAGGTGTAGGAAAGAAATGTTTGAATCAAATGCCCAGTGTTTAGGAACCTAGTAGGTCAAATATAACATTTGTTTAGGAACCTAGTAGAAGTGTTTGAATCAAATGCCCAGAGTTTTCAGCCTATCAAGCAAAACAAAGTCTGACTCTCATTTCAATCCTTAAATTAGCAAGCAAAGAAAGAGTATCACAATTTGAAAAATAAAAGCAATAGTTTTTCCAACCATATTCCCTTAAGATAGCATTAAAGAAATTGTTTCATAACTTCTAAAAATAGAAGTTTACATCAGAACATTTCAATTCCTCTTAACCAAGCTTGGCAAGAACATTATTCAGGCTAGATACAGTCTCAGCATAGTACTTCTCTGCTTCTGGGGTGCTCTTAATTTTTGCTGCATGGTCAAGCTGTTTGGAAAAAAAAAAAATAATAATAATAATTAGTCCATAGAACTTGAATAGTCAGAGACTTCTGCATAATGAAATTAAAACTTTTCAACTCACATTGCTAATGTCTTGGAAGAGCTTTCCAGTGAGGTCCTTGAGGAATTTCTTCTCCTCTTTGGGCTTAGCAGCAATGATAGTGTTAAGGTCGAACCGGAGATACTCCGACCTCAAACGGAGATCGTTCTGCACGTAAGGCCAAGCCTTCTTAGCAATAAATTCCTTCACACCAACAATTTCCTTGGCTGACTCCTTTGCCCTCTGGGCTGCCTGAACTGGGGTCAATGGTTGAATGAAGAACCGGTCTTTTAATGGCAGATCAAGGTCTCTTGCCTCATCAGAGTTTAGAGTTCCAGCTGCCAATATGTATAATTATGATTGTTAACATATGACACACAAAGCCACAAATTGCTACATTTTCTGTTATGTATAATTATGATTGTTAACTTAAGCCACAAAGCCAATTTAAGATTGCTACATTTTCTGTTATGTTCCTAGCTACAATATGTAATATTTCTTAGCCTGCCTAATGGATGTGCATGTATTAGATTGATATCAAAAAATTAAGCTCATCTAAGAAATTATGCTTAGCAATTAAGATATCATTATGTTTAAGCTATGACAGTATTAGTATTGAATTATTGCTATTGAGCATTGTCTACAAAAATTAAGCACAGCACTAAATGTCAAAATTTGATTGAATTATGAAGTGCTTACAAGAAATGGATCAAAGACTTACGCAATCCACCAGATGGAGGGGGAGGTGGGCCCACCTTGATGGGCTTTGCTTCAGCAAGCACAGCTTGAACAAAAGACCCTGAGGCCAAACCAGCAGCAACAAGACCAAGAACAGCCCTGCGACTAGTTTCAGGCTCAGCAACCTGCTGGGCTCTAATAGTGAGCCCTGACCGTGTCATGGCCAAACGACCATTCCCATTTACGTTCAACCGGGTTGAGCCACTTAGCTGGAGGCTACCCTCCAACACAGCCTGAGAGGAGCCACGTAAGCCAGTCATTGAAGCCATTGCTTGGGCCATATCCTTAACCACCCTGCCTCAGTGTGGATTTTTTTGTTGGGTGTTTTTTTTCTTTCTCCAATTGGTTTCCAAGTGACTCACTGAGAGAGATACGTGAAATTAATATTTTTTGGGTATGGTGGTGGATGATGATTTTTCAAGTTTGTTCTATGTTTCTGTGATGTAGAGTGATTTTGGGCAGAACCTTATCTGCCATTTTGTACTTGGATAACTTGGATATGGCATCAGCCAACCAATGGTTGAAACGTGTAACTTGATCATTTTTGTATTTGACAAGTTGGATTGGGTTCCCAGCGTGGGCGGTTAACATTTTGACATGTGGATACTAGAAGATTATGTTCCTATTATGACTAACAGTCACATTCTTCCTATATCGTCCAGCATATGGACTCAATCCTAGACATTTTGTCGTTTGCTATGCATTGGTGGCTCACCCTTATTGGAATAATAGGGGATACATCTATCTGTATGATGATTACGGAAAAATCTTATATAGATATAAAAAAAATATTTAAAGAATAGATAATGATCAAATTATGTTTTATTCTAACAAATAACTCACCAAATAAAAAGTAAAAAAGATAATGAATGCAGTAAAAGTCACACGTATTTGGTGATGAAGTCAAAACAAATGAAGAACATATTCAAAAAAAAAATCACTCTAAGGAATCCAACCTTGTAGAAAACTTATTATAGAAGAAACAGATAAAGTAACATATATATCCAAAACCTTTGTAGACCTAAACTCTTCATGCAACCTAAATAAATTTCTTGTTTGCCTCCTCACTTTAGTGGTTCCAAAACTCTGGAATTCTTCTACACAAACTTTTCTTTAAGAATGAACCTAGTTTGCGACAAACCCGAAATTCTGGAGGGTTTTTTCCCAATGAATTCACTGGCATAAACTTATCATTGCGTAATGCCATCAGAAATTAGTATAGGCAAAGCTGATTGGGAAGGGTAGCATACTTCTTGACTTTCTTGGTACAATCCCATGTTGGTTCAGAGAGGGAGACCTTACCCCGTATTAATTGCATGCGGACATATAAGTCATTAATGGAATGCCCATGTTCTTGCTTAAGATTGTAGAGGTCAAGCCTAAGCTTGTGGAGTATCACTTGGCAGCATATCCCATGTTGCCTTAGTATCATTACTCGAAAGGTAGGGATCTGAGAGGTTAATTGGATAGATAAGATAGAATTTGAATCTATGGCTTCTACTCTATGATGATCGCTATTTATCATGTGGTCAAGACATCAATTGGTTTTTGGTGTAGGTGGATTTCAACCTTGGTTTCTTATGTAACAATAAGAGATCTTACTAGTTGAGATAACTTAGTACAATATAAGTACACAATTATAGTATAATGTACAAGTTTAAGTTTAGTACAAAAATATTGTGGGTCCAATAGTGGTCTTGGGACTAATACAATACACTAACATTAACAAATATGACAAAATAATTGTTATGTGTAATCTTGTTATTTGTCTTTCCAAAATTAAAAAAAAAAAATAAATAAATAAATACATACATGACTTATCTCGTGACATAGTAGAATCTATTATTAGATTTAATAAACATTATTATTTTTTGATAAAAGGTAATCTTTATTAATGAAAAAAATTAATTATAAACAATATCTTATTTGGTTCTATCAAAGTATCACAATTTAACGTTAAAAATTATTATTATTATATTTATTTATTATAAAAAGTTATGCAATTACCGTTTTAATGTCACGTGATAATTACAATGGATTTTTTATGAATGCGAGAACTAATATATGAAATAACATCCCGCCTCGCGATAGATCGCTTGGAGTCGTCTATAGTCGTATTTCACTTGAAGAACTAAATGGTCATCAAATAATGATATGGTAGCTAGAATTAATGTTTGATTTGGGTGCTCAAACATTTCTTGTAAACAGTGTAGATATATCCTCTCTTTTTTCCTGAATCAAAACAGTGATTTACCGTATGTCTACTTAAGCACTTGATCTTTCTCACTTGATCACAAATAAAATGAGGTCATTTGAGTCTAAGCATGGTTTGCTTTGAGTCTTACAACACCTTCACCTTTTAACATTTTGATATTCTAAATTAAAAGGTAATGAAGCAACATGAGAGCGTCTGAGTTGGATCAAGTTTCAAATAGTTCAAGAAAGAAAATGGTGAGACAAAACTCATCTTCTAATCTAGCATGGGCAGCATAAGTTCTATTTTATGATAGCAATTTTGCCGGCACCACATAGGACATCATAAGAATGTTATGAGAGAAGGGCTAATGGTTGATGCTAGAGAGAGAGAGAGAGAGAGGTCTTCAATGGCGTTGAAGCTGTTCAAGAAAAGAAAAGAAAAAGACATAATTGGCTTAAATAGCTTTAAATGCTCCGCAAGATATAAGGCACATATGGTGCTAGTCAACAAACCTTTATCGGAGTTAGAGAAAGGGATGGATCTTATTTTGCGTGTCTAAGATAAGGCTGAAATAAATGTTATTGTCTTAACTATTAGATATTGTTAGATACTACCTTCTATGGCCATTTGATACTTTGTGACACTTGGTGGCCATGCATTGCACTAGCTCATTAAAGAGCTATACTTTGGTGAGTAAAAGAAACACTTATAAATAAGATGTAAGAGTGGAAGGGTGTTTCAGGGTTGGTGAAGATGGTGAGAAAGGAAAAACTAGTGATCTCCTGTTAATCACATCCATTATCATGTCAGCAAATGCAACGGCAGGTACTCACCCCAATATGGTTCATCCCCAAGCTGGTGGTAAAATCCCCAATATGATTCATCCACAAGCTTCAGGTAAAGTCATTAACTCTACTTGCTCATCATTTTGTTTTTGTGTCATATGTACTAACTTGTACTCTCATGATAACAGAAAATTGTCGCTGCTGCTACTTCTTGGCAGATCCTAAATCATTAAAAATAATTGGTTGTGGCAAAACATGTTGTGAACCTGGATGCTGCAATTCATCTTGATGCATAAGGGGAAGAGAGGGGAGTGGAATGTCTTGTTTATGTATTGGTAAACTAAATATGCTTGTCAGTTGTGATGACTAAATAAACGAATAAATAATTATATGTTCAAACATCGTTCTGCAAGCAACACAAGGTTCTAATCTTTGTTTTCTCAATAATAAACCTTTGCCTTTAATGAATGTCAATTGGCAATTTGCAACTAGAGTGTCCGAATTGCCAATTTCCACCAAATTTCAATAGCTATCTATATTATGATTTATTGTGTATTTTAAACGTCTCTATCTCGTACAGTTTATATATATATCCCCTGTTATTCTCAGGAAGCCAAATCAAATTATTGTCAGTATCTTTTATAAAGATATCATAAATTTAAGTTCGGAAAAATATTAAATATCTGGTGCGAATTCCCTTTAGAAAAGAGGTTCGTTGTGAACTTTTTCAACGTCTCAAACCTATCGCTCAGGCTATTTGACAACGATATGTTAGAACTAGGCATACTTAGTTATTTCATTAGGAAAATATGCTATTAGTTTTAGGGGTGGTAAAAAAGACCCAAACCTATTAATTCACTCAAATCTACTTACTGATTGTCCAACCAAACTTACTTATTTAATAAATGGGCAAATGAGTGCTAACCCAATTAGACCCAATTAAGTTGAGTTTAATTAGGTTACTTATTGGGCATCAACAAAAGCCCAAACCAAGCAAAAAAAAAAAAAGTATAGCTTTAAGGGTATTTTGGTAAATTTTAAGGTTTTAGGAGTATTTTGGTCATTTTAGAGGTTTTAGGACATTTTAATTATATATATGCATAAAATAAATGGGTAAATGGGTGGGTTGGGTTTTAGCTTAGATAATTGGGTTGAGTTGGGTTTGAATAATATCTATTTTATTAAATGGGCTATTGGGTTTTAAAGATCCAACCCATTTAATACCCACCAAAACCCACCCATTTGATGCCCTAACTATTACCAAACTTGAGGAATACTTGTATCACTACCCTCCAAGGAGGTTCAAATCTACCACAATTCAAATCCCTACTTTACAAATGAGAATGATCAAGACATTATGCATTTAAAAAAGCGTTTGCATGAGACAATAAATTGGTACGATCTAAATGAGGTGAATGCCAAAATTTTAATAAGAAACTGGTTTGCGGGATGGAACTCTTAAAGGAAGAAATTACGCATTGCACTGTTTGAACCAAGCACAAACACGACACGACACAGCAACACAACAATTCTTGAAAAATTAAGACTCAACATAGTGTGGATAAGACAATTAATTAATTAATATATTTATATCTTTAGGTAAAATTTTATTTATTTATAGGCATATTTTATGTTTATTTTAAGTTTTCAAAATAAATAACTATCAAAATCTTTAAAAACATATATAAAATCGAACGAATTTTTTTTCTTCCTCCCAACAAATTGAGGACACACCTGCAGCCGCAAGGAGTGTTCCTAGTGTGTCCAACATGGACATGTTTGTGATTTTGGAGTGTTTGTGCTTCTTAGACTGTAAATCTAAAAATCCTAAAAATACTGTCAATCACTACCACAAGGTGAAGGCTGCGCAAGCCATTGAAAATCAAGGCTTTCATACAAAAGAGCTTTGCAGCATAGAACTATCAGAAGTTCAATTAGCATCGAATGGTAGCATAAAAAGTAGGCTGCTTAAGTGGAGACAGACATTAATTAGACTATCCCTTGGCCAAGTTTTTTTTTATTTTTGGCTAATATAGCCACTTCATGATCATTATACGCTTTGGGCCAAACTTTTCAAATTATTCACAAAATTTTAAGATATTCTATTCATCAAGAAAATGAGAAAGGGCAATTGCTATTGCTTCGAGTCTTTGACGATTGGTGACTCAACCTCTATATGGATATTGCTCGCTTCAGTGAGCAATTAGATGACAAAATCGCAGGAAGTAACTTATTACTTATGATTGTCTTCTTTAAGATAAGAAATCTAAGATGATAACTAGCAATCACAATTGACCTTAATTTGAGATGCCCCATTAGGCCATTACTGGGTGCTATACAAGCTTGAGTTGGATTTTGTTGTAATATACTTCTTGTGTCCAAATTGCCATGTTTACCAAATACATCTGATTTTCCCAACCAAATTTCGGTCCAATACAAATTCCAAATTTATAAAATTGCTCTATATATTTTACATTTCTTGAATTTTCCTTCAATTTAATTTTAAGTGTCACTAATTCAGAATTCAAAAAGTTTCCTCTTTGGGTTTTGTAAATTTATTACCGGCATCAATCCAAGTAACCGGCAATTTCAAAACAATTAATGAAAAGCGCTCCATTTTGCATTCTACAAATCATACTTAAATTCTCATTTGATTTTTAAAAGGTTCCCCCACCTCTTCTCTCTCAAATTTCAAAGAGGTTGTCAAAGTATTTGACCATAGAGAGTCTCCAGGCATCCAATACTACCTCATGAGGTGATATAGGTACTTTCTAATCTTTCATTTTGGTTGTAATTCTCTCCTGTCTCTCTTTGTTTCCTTCTATATGTTCTGCTCTCGTTCAATCATCTTTTTTCTTATGTTTTTCGGTTTATAACAAGTGGGAAAATGAGATTCAAATTTAAATTCTCCACACAAAAAGAAACAAAAAACTAAACAATATCATTGAATCACAAAATACGTACCTTATTCAATCATTCTTAGTTGTGTATGAGTACTGCATTGTTTTTGTACTATTATTTACAATACTATATGATTTCAAAATTCTTCACTTTTTTTAGTGAAGCATGTCAAGAAAGAGTCAGAGAAAGATGAGGCCACAAAATTCAAACTTTAAAAAAAAACTTTATTGCAAAATGCATTTTACTATTTTAGTCCTGAATCCATAACATCTATTTCTAAAAGGGTAATTAAATTAGTATCATTTGTCTGAAAAGCATTTGGGCTTAACTAGGTCATATGGGCCAATCAAGATCCGGTTCGGCCCAATGAAAAGCCGACGTCTTTTTCTTGGAGCGTGTTAGAGGTACCGCCAGATCCAAATTCAAATTTCATTTCTTTGCCTCTCTTTCTTTCTCTCTCTCGCAATCTCTCTCTGTAATCCCTAACTTCCCAAATTAACCTTCGAAAGAGATTTTTCCCAAAACAAGCTCTTCGATCTCCTTCCTTTCTCTTCTCCATCAACCACCGTACATTTGCACAATTCGACGGCCAAGATTTTTAGATCTGTGTTTCCTATCTACCTCAGATGCAATCCTCGCAATAAACGCTCTGATTCTTAGTGCTTTTCGTCTTATTGGCTCAAAAAATGGCTTCTCGCAACCAGAACCGCCCTCCCCGTAGTCCCTTCACTGTAAGCCTTAGTTTCAATTTTTATTTTTTCTGTATATTAAGAGTGAAAAATTTAGGATCTAAAACCCTGATTCATATGATTTATGTTAAATTTCTGCTGAGTTGCTTGTTGAAGTTTGATAGCAGTAAGGATTGTTGTACAGTATGCTTTGTGTTTGCGACGTGTTTATGTGTACTTTGTTGTGTATTTAGAGAAAGGATGGTAACGAGGAGGTTCCATTAGACAAGCGTCGGAGGATTGGAGGAGCAGGAAGAATGGTGGGACCACCGGTGAGCAGCAGGGGCTGACGGCGGCAGGCGTTTACCGAGGTAAACAATAGGCAAGACGTTACAGCTACTAGTGATGTGGGAAGTGGGGAGGGGTCGGAGTGCGGAACTGTGGAGTTCACAAAGGAGGAAGTTGAGGCATTGTTGAATGAGAAGTTGAAGGGGAAGAAGTTTGCTTGGAGTACTTATTGTCTTAAAAATTGAAATTGGTTTTTAGGGGTAAACCTTTAGTTTTGTTATTGTTGATTGTCCCCAAATGACTTAGATTAAAGGGCAAACTCCAAAAGTTCAAAATTTCTTGATTCAAAGTCCTGTTGAAGTATAGACTTTAAGGGTATTTTGGTAAATTTCAAGGTTTTAGGAGTATTTTGGTTATTTTAGAGGTTTTAGGACATTTTAATTATATATATGCATAAAATAAATGGGTAAATGGGTGTGTTGGGTTTTAGTTTTGATAATTGGGTTGGGTTGGGTTGGGTTTGGATAATATCTACTTTATTTAAATGGGCTATTGGGTTTTAAAGACTCAACCCATTTAATACCCACCAAAACCCATCCATTTGATGCCCTAACTATTACCAAACTTGAGGAATACTTGTATCACTACCGACCAAGGAGGTTTAAATCTACCATAATTCAATCCCTACTTTACAAATGAGAATGATCAAGACATTATGCATTTAAAAAAGCGTTTGCATGAGACAATAAATTGGTACGATCTAAATGAGGTGAATGCCAAAATTTTAATAAGAAACTGGTTTGCGGGATGGAACTCTTAAAGGAAGAAATTACGCATTGCACTGTTTGAACCAAGCACAAACACAACACGACACAGCAACACAACAATTCTTGAAAAATTAACTCAACATAGTGTGGATAAGACAATTAATTAATTAATATATTTATATCTTTAGGTAAAATTTTATTTATTTATAGGCATATTTTATGTTTAATTTAAGTTTTCAAAATAAATCACTATCAAAATCTTTAAAAACATATATAAAATTGAACGAATTTCTTTTCTTCCTCCCAACAAATTGAGGACACACTTACAGTCGCAAGAGTGTTCCCAGTGTGTCCAACATGGACATGTCTGTGATTTTGGAGTGTTTGTACTTCTTAGACTGTAAATCTAAAAATCCTAAAAATACTGTCAATCGCTACCACAAGGTGAAGGCTGCGCAAGCCATTGAAAATCAAGGCTTTCATACAAAAGAGCTTTGCAGCATAGAACTATCAGAAGTTCAATTAGCATCGAATGGTAGCATAAAAAGTAGGCTGCTTAAGTGGAGACAGACATTAATTAGACTATCCCTTGGCCAAGTTTTTTTTTTGGCTAATATAGCCACTTCATGATCATTATACGCTTTGGGCCAAACTTCCCAAATTATTCACAAAATTTTAAGATATTCTATTCATCAAGAAAATGAGAAAGGGCAATTGCTATTGCTTCGAGTCTTTGACGATTGGTGACTCAACCTCTATATGGATATTGCTCGCTTCAGTGAGCAATTAGATGACAAAATAAAGTAACTATTACTTATGATTGTCTTCTTTAATAAGAAATCAAGATGATAACTAATCACAATTGACCTTAATTTGAGATGCCCCATTAGGCCATTACTGGGTGCTATACAAGCTTGAGCTGGATTTTGTTGTAATATATTTCTTGTGTCCAAATTGCCATGTTTACCAAATAAGCCTGATTTTCCCAACCAAATTTCAGTCCAATACAAATTCCAAATTTCTAAAATTGCTCTATATATTTTACATTTCTTGAATTTTCCTTCAATTTAATTTTAAGTGTCACTAATTCAGAATTCAAAAAGTTTCCTCATTGGGTTTTTAAATTTATTACTAGTATCAATCCAAGTAACCGGCAGTTTCAAAACAATTAATGAAAAGCGCCCCATTTTACATTCTACAAATCAAACTTAAATTCTCATTTGATTTTTAAAAGGTTCCCCCACCTCTTCTCTCTCATTTTTCAAAGAGTGTGTCAAAGTATTTGACCATAGAGAGTGTCTCCAGGCATCCAATACTAGCTCATGAGGTGATATAGGTACTTTCTAATCTTCCATTTTGGTTGTAATTCTCTTCTGTCTCTCTTTGTTTCCTTCTATATGTTCTGCTCTCGTTCAATCATCTTTTTCTTTATGTTTTTCGGTTTATAACAAGTGGGAAAATGAGATTTAAATTTAAATTCTCCACACAGAAAGAAACAAAAAACTAAACAATATCATTGAATCACAAAACACGTACCTCATTCAATCGTTTTTGGTTGTGTATGAGTACTGTATTGTTTTTGTACTGTTATTTACAATACTATATGATTTCAAAATTCCTCACTTTTTTTAGTGAAGCATTTCAAGAAAGAGTCAGAGAAAGATGAGGCCACAAAATTCAAACTTAGAAAAAACTTTATTGCAAAATGCATTTTACTATTTTAGTCCTGAATCCATAACATCTATTTCTAAAAGGGTAGTATCATTTGTCTGAAAAGCATTTGGGCTTAACTAGGTCATATGGGCCGATCAAGATCCGGTTCGGCCCAATGATAAGCCAACGTCTTTTTCTTGGAGCGTTTTAGAGGTACCGCCAGATCCAGATCCAAATTCAAATTTCATTTCTTTGCCTCTCTTTCTCTCTCTCTCTCTCGCAATCTCTCTGTGTAATCCCTAACTTCCCAAATTAACCTTCGAAAGAGATTTTTCCCAAAACAAGCTCTTCGATCTCCTTCCTTTCTCTTCTCCATCAACCACCGTACATTTGCACAAATCGACGGCCAAGATTTTTAGATCTGTGTTTCCTATCTACCTCAGATGCAATCCTCGCAATAAGCGCTCTGATTCTTAGTGCTTTTCGTCTTATCGGCTCAAAAAATGGCTTCTCGCAACCAGAACCGCCCTCCCCGTAGTCCCTTCACTGTAAGCCTTAGTTTCAATTTTTATTTTTTCTGTATATTAAGAGTGAAAAATTTAGGATCTAAAACCCTGATTCATATGATTTATGTTAAATTTCTGCTGAGTTGCTTGTCGAAGTTTGATAGCAGTAAGGATTGTTGTACAGTATGCTCTGCGACGTGTTTATGTGTACTTTGTTGTGTATTTAGAAAAAGGATGGTAACGAGGAGGTTCCATTAGACAAGCGTCGGAGGATTGGAGGAGCAGGAAGAATGGTGGGACCACCGGTGAGCAGCAGGGGCCGAGGGCGGCAGGCGTTTACCGAGGTAAACAATAGGCAAGACGTTACGGCTACTAGTGATGTGGGAAGTGGGGAGGGGTCGGAGTGCGGAACTGTGGAGTTCACAAAGGAGGAAGTTGAGGCATTGTTGAATGAGAAGTTGAAGGGGAAGAAGTTTGATCTTAAGGTTAATAATTTTGTACTTTTGTCTCATGAATTTGAAACTTGGTTTTTAGGGGGAATTGTTTTGGGGGTTTATTTTTTTGTTTTGTTTTGTTGATGTGGTTGGCAGGGAAAACTGGAGCAAATGACTGAGCTTATTAAGAGGCTCAAACTTTGTATTAAATGGTTCCAACAAGTTGAACAGAACCATGTTCTTGAGAAGGAGAAGCTTCAAAGTTCAATGGAAGCTGTTGAGAAGAAGTGCATAGATACTGGTAACCTTTGATGATTTTTTAAGGGGAAATGGATAAAAGTAGATAGTTTTTGCTTTCTATATAGATTAGTTGATGCATGGTTAATGTTATAAGTTGTAGTATGATTATGAAAGTGATACATTTTTTGTTACTTCAATTAATTCTCTATAATCAAATACGGAAATATAAATACAATAGAGACAAAAAAAAAATTACTTCACAATAATATCACCGCCAATAATATGAACCTATGGTGACACCAAATAGACTATAGTTCTGTATGACTATAGCACTACATAATTCAATTCAGGCAAAGTAATTATTTATAATGAAGGGAATTGTTCACAATGTATAAATGTTTTGGTTATACCACTTTGTCATGGTAAACTTTCTTGAAATAAGGTGGCCTTTTTATTTTTCTGTTTTTAAGATAAGGATTTCAGTTAGAAATAAACAATTTTGTTTATAACATTATACCTTCACTTGATGGATGTGTAATTTCTCATGTGTTGAAGTTGCTAATATTACGATTCTTGTTTATTGGGAAACTTTTTAATGTAGATTCATTTATATTTTCTTAGAGTTGGAGATGAAAAACAAGGTGGAGGAGTTAAATGTGATTATTTTAGACTTGAGGAAAACTATCTCTTCATTAGAAGATAGAGTTGCAAAGGAAGAATCGGATAAGTTGGTAAGTTTTCTAGTCATTGCCTTCTGTATGAAAGGTTATACATGTTGTTTTCTACATCTCATTTTTATTGTGGTTTGTTGACTAGGATGCAATTGAGTGTCATAGAAAAGAAAAAGAAGCAAGAGTTGCTGGTGAAAAGTTGCAAGCTACTCTTTCAGTGGAGCTTGAAAAAATTCGGCAGGAGAAATCAGCTGCTGAACAAAAGGTAACATAAATTCATAAGTTAAATAATGAAGATTGGTAGTTTATTTCCTCTGAATTCGGTGAATTTTTAAATTTAGCCCTAATAGTTAGTAGTTGTGTCTGTTTAAGTTTGTTGAACTCTACAGATTGCCCGATGACCAATGTAATGTTTTCTCTTCCCATAAATCTGTTGAATCTGCAGGCAGCCTCATTTGAGGATATGTACAAGCGAGGACAAGAGTACAATGTGAGTTTGCAACAGTATAATGGCAAACTTCAGAAAGATAATGAAACAATTAGTGAGTCACTCAAACGAGTTGAAAAGGAGAAATTGACTATAGTGGAGAACCTCAGCAATTTAAGGTGTCACAATAAGGCATTGCAGGACCAATTGGCTTCATTCAAAGTAAGTTCCTAGGTGTAATGTTTAAAGTAAAATCAAATGGAGTTCAACAAACTGATTTGTATGGTTTTTTTTTCTTTTTTCTTTCACATGGTGTGAGGTATATCGTTAATATTGTTATGATTCCCTTGTGCACATATTGATTGACATGGCCTGATATGAACCAATCTTTTCTCACATTCTGAACCTAACTTGAGCAATTAAACCCAAGGTTGGCTGCTCTGGAAGCTCTTATCTTTGTTACTGTCATAATGGCTTGTACTTAAAGTTCTGGTTGCACACCTTGGTTATGCTATAAATTCAACCTTTCTTGAAGAGGAATTATACATTTCAGATCTTAAAGCAATAAAATGATTAGTCAACTTGTCTAGGCTATAGATGTCAACTTTTATTTAATAGAAACAATAAACACTTCAGATCTTAAAAGAAGAAAATTACTAGGTGGATCTTAAAACAATAAAATGATTATGCAATGAACTAAAGAAGTTGTAAAACTAGTAACAAAAAATAATGAGGGGTTTGGAATTCATAACTTTTGGGTGTGTCTTGATTGGTGTCTTGTTCATTCTTTTAGGCTTCACAGGATGAGGTTATAAAGCAAAAAGAATCATTATCAAATGAACTTAGATGCCTTCGAGTGGAACTGCAACAAGTGAGGGATGATCGTGATCGCCAAGTGACTCAAGTGCAGGCTTTAACTGCTGAAGTGTTGAAGTTTAAAGAATTTACTGGGAAATCGTGTGCAGAATTGGATAATTTGACGATAAAATTAAATGCCTTGGAGGTTTGTTGTCACTGATCTATATAAATCAAACTAATTAATAATTTGATGATAAATCCTGCCTTCATTAATTGTAATATTTTCCATTTTGGGTACTTTTACAGGAGACATGTTCTTCTCAAAGGGAGCAGATTCGGACACTGCAGCATCAACTCACTGCTGCAAATGAGAAACTAAAGGTAATGCCATTGGTGTACAAGTTGTAGGAAGGGTTACTTATGCTTTATCATTTTCTGCTTTGGACACACCATTAGCATGGTTGCACATGTGATTAAGCTAACGCCACAAGAATGCTTATTGTTTTTTAGATGGCTGATTTATCTGCTTCAGAAACAAGGACAGAATATGAAGGGCAAAAGAGAATTATCAATGAACTACAAGATCGCCTGGCTGATACAGAGTTTCAACTTCTTGAAGGAGAGAAGTTAAGAAAAAAATTGCACAATACTATTTTGGTAATTCTATTTTCCTCCTTCGAATTCTTGTCTTGGATTATGCAGCTTTACTTGTACTAAATTGCCTCATATTGTAGGAACTGAAAGGGAATATTCGTGTTTTTTGCCGAGTGCGCCCTTTGTTGCCTGATGATGGTGTTACAGAAGCAACAGTAATTGCTTACCCTACATCAACGGAAGCTCTTGGTCGGGGTATTGATTTGATACAAAGTGGTATGTTTTCTTTGTCTCCAATCCCAATGGCATTTCATGTGAGAATCCTTTGACTATGCACTTTGTAACACATATTTTGGTTGATTGTTAAAACAAAAGTGTCGTATTAATTTAAGGCTACTTAATGTCAGCAGGACAAAAATATCCTTTCACATTTGACAAAGTGTTTTCTCACGAGGCTTCTCAGCAAGATGTTTTTATCGAAATATCACAGTTGGTACAGAGTGCACTTGATGGCTATAAGGTAATGTATTGTGTGTGCAACTTTTCTTTTCAATTCTGACATAATTATTAGGTGCATTAGAATATGTTATATTAAGTTTCTAGATCTTCCATATTGAGGCACTTGTGTTAATTTCTCTTTTAATTACAAATTAACCTTAAATGTTGAATAGGTTAAGTTGTGATTGGGTCGTCTCTAGTTTAAGTTGCACTATGGCGTGGCATCTTGGTGTTGGTGTTAATTTCATGACATTACATTTAGCTGTCATTGACTTTAATTTTGTTCCAGGTGAAATGGTTTTTCACTTGGAGAGTGAACTTATAATTAGATTTTACACTATTTTATTGTGAAATGTGTGGAAATGCAAATGTAATGTTAGGCTAAAATTTAAGCTTTATTTGGTTGTGTATCAACTCTTGCGGTTTGACTTGTTTTGCCTTATATACTGTACTTGCATTAAATTTAATGTTCGTGTGATGTTTTGGCAGGTTTGTATATTTGCTTATGGTCAAACTGGATCAGGTAAAACTTATACCATGATGGGTAGGCCAGAAACCCCAGAGCAGAAAGGGCTGATACCACGTTCACTAGAACAGATCTTCCAGGCTAGTCAGTCCCTTCAAGTGCAGGGCTGGAAATACAAAATGCAGGTAAAGTATCTAGAACTTCTGGCTTAAATATGCTTTTGTTTGCCAGTAAAACTCTTAACAATTCCTTATAAACTTGTGTAGGCTTCAATGTTGGAAATATACAATGAGACCATCCGTGATTTATTGTCAACGACTCGATCAAGTGGTTTGGACATATCACGGACAGAAAATGGTGTTCCAGGAAAACAGTATACAATTAAGCATGATGTAAATGGAAATACACATGTTTCTGACCTTACTATAGTCGATGTTTGCAGCATAAATGAGATATCCTCTCTTCTACAGGTGGCTGCACAAAGCAGGTAACACCTTAGGAATTTTGTTGTAGTATTGGTTCTAGGGATGCATTTCTGCATGTTTGTAGAATTTGAAATGAGAAATGCCAATTCAGTTTAAAGTACTGCAAGAGTTAAACAGTCAAGTTTCATGAGGCATAGTAAAAGACTTAGATAATTTTACCAAGTCTCTTGAGGCGTAGGACAATGCTTAAGACAATTTCATTCTTCAATATTTCATACACACTTTGTACTTTTGTGGATTGTGCATAACAGCTGTATCATATTTTAGTGAAGATGGCACACATTTTATTCAATGTATGATTTTCATTGAGCTTCTCTCTTAATTTCCATGTTAATTGGATGAATAATTTTAATGGCAAGTTTGTTGCGGGTCTTTTAGGTCTGTGGGTAGGACGCAAATGAATGAGCAGTCATCAAGAAGCCATCTTGTTTTTACATTGCGTATATCTGGTGTAAATGAGGTATATTTCCTTGTAATGCTGCATTCATGTTTGTGTTCAAAGTAATCACTCTCTTGTATGTTTTTATTTGTTGACATGTTTTTTTTACTTTGCTAGAACACTGAGCAACAAGTACAGGGGGTTTTAAACCTCATTGATCTTGCTGGAAGTGAGCGACTATCAAAGAGTGGATCAACTGGAGACCGGTTGAAGGAAACTCAGGTCTCTATCTGTTGAATTTCATTAGTTACCAACTTCTTTCATTTGTTTTTATATTCATCTTTCTTATATGCTATTTTTTTTTGCAATCAGGCTATAAATAAAAGTTTATCTTCTTTGGCTGATGTAATATTTGCATTGGCAAAGAAGGAAGACCATGTACCGTTTAGGAACTCAAAGCTGACATATCTTCTTCAGGTACAACTATTTCTTTGAACGTTTCAATAATTTGATTGCAGTCATCATATTACACTGTTTGTCACTTCATAATAATGTGATTTTTTTATTCAATGCATAAACAGCCATGCCTAGGTGGGGATTCCAAAACATTGATGTTCGTAAATATCTCTCCTGATCCTTCTTCCATTGGTGAGTCGCTCTGCTCCCTACGGTTTGCTGCGAAGAGTCAATTCCTGTGAAATTGGAATTCCTCGGCGTCAGACAACGGTGCGGCCTACAGATAATCGTTTGAGTTATGGCTGAAATTGTTTTCCTGGCATTCATGCATTTTATTGTCAGCCTTGCTGCATTTCTAACCTGCGCAGAGTAATTTTTATTTGTATGAGTAATGGTTGTATTGTGTATAATGGGGTGGATTGGTTGTATCAATTGTTTGTAGTTTTGTACTTTAGATTGATGCTTAGTGTCTTGATTGGATGACAGGACAGATGAATTTATTGGCCTTATGAAATGATATTTCAATGTTATATGAAATTGTTCATCATTTGATGAGTAAAGGTATAAAGGAATTATTATTAACACCATTGTGTGGATTGGAGCAATCTTATTTAGGTTACGGATGTGATTTATTCATTATGATCATTATGATGTCACATATATACTAAATGAATGAATCACTCTTAGCTCATTATTACATATTTTGAGTGGTTTCAGAAGTTCTGCAATTAGTCTGATTATTCCGTTGCAATGAAAAACAATGAATGTTTTTGAAACTGTCTTTAGGCCATCTCCAGCAGCAGTGTAAAACTGCTCTTCATCTCTATTTATAGAGACCAAAACAAAAATCCCGGCTCCAGCAGTCTTTCAAAACTGCTTTTCATCCTCAAATTTTTTTACAAAGTGTACAGTAGCCTTTCAAAAATGAAAGGTTACTGTACACTTTGTAAAACTTAAAAAATCAATATTTTTCATCCGAAGACCCCACCGTACCAACTGATATTTGTTCCAAAAATTTCTCTCTCCTCTCATTTCTTCCGAAAATTTCTCTCTTCTTTTCTCTGCTCTCTCTTTTCTCTTTGCTCTTTGTTCTTTGGGGTTTTCTGTTTGAAGCACGAAAATTTCTCTCTCTCCTCTAAAATTTTTTTGGGGTTTTTTGTTGTGAAGCACGAAAATTTCTCGGCGTGGGCTTGGGCTGATTCGGTGGGTGGGTTGATTCGGTGGGTGGGCTGATTCGGCGTGGGCTTGGGCGTGGGCTTGGGCTTCCCGATCTCGGCGAAGGAGAGAACCACCCCAGCCTGTCGCGGTGGCTTGCCGTGCCTGATCCTTGCCGGTCTGGAGGTCACCCACGGCCAAGCCTGCCGCCTGGGGTTGCCGTGCCCGATCCCTGCCGGTCTGGAGGTCACCCACGGCCAAGCCTGCCGCCTGGGGTTGCCGTGCCCGATCCCTTTTGGTTGGTCACCGGAATGAGTTTTGCAAAACTCAGCGTCATCGTCTCCCAGTCCCAGCTGTTTGGGTTGCTGAAATTTTTGTTTGTTTGGTTGCTGTGAGAAATTGATTTGGGTGGGAGTTGGTTATTTTTGGTGGGAAGTAATAATAAAAAAGTAGTTTTTAATAGAATAGAGAGTAAAATAAAGAGTACTACTGGAGTGTTTATTTAAAAAAAAAATAGAGAGTTGTTAAATAGTGTAATTTAGAGATAAAGATAGAGATAAATTTAGAGCACTGCTGGAGATGGCCTTAGAGATATGATGTTTATGAGATTGTCATGTATATATGGATGCTATAACTTTTTAAAGTAGAAAAAATAGAGTGATAATCTGGATTGAAAACAAGAAATTTAATTTAATTTAATTTTTTTATTTATCAAAATTGTTGAGATGGTATGTCATGATTGATGTATAACAAAGATGATTGATGTATAACAAAGGCTAGCAATGATTCACGTAAGAGGCATATATCTCAATTTACTCTTGAAGGAAAGATGCATTTATTTCAATTTTATTCTTGAAATACTAGTGGCAGCTGGTTTTGCTCAACTAATGCACCAATTATGGTAAAAAACATAGGGTCTAAGTAATCTGTAATGAAGAAACGGATGGATTCTTTTGAATATGTCACTGTCTTGGACCACTCTTCCTTTATGGGTATTTTTTGTCATCATGCAAATTGATGCCTTACTGAATGTTGTCGGTGCCATTGGTTGTTCAACACCGGGATGAAGTCACGTGGATTAATAGTGAAGTGGCATTATGAATTTGTATCTATATATATATATATATACTGAATGTTGTCGGGGCCATTGGTTCTTCAACACCGGGATGAAGTCACGTGGATTAATAGTGAAGTGGCATTATGAATTTGTATATATATATATATTAAGTTTCGAGATACTTCTTATCCTATAATGTGAGGTCTAGAAATCGCCAAAAAAAAAGAAACCAAAAAAAGATAATGCGAGGTCTGGAATGTAGAAGCAATTTTTTCATATGGAGTCGGTCAGGGAGTCAGGTACTTTTTTTTAAAGGATCAAACTAAATATATCAAAAAATTTTAAATCCAAAGAATAATCATATTATATATATATATATATCATGATTTTAACATATATTATTTTTCTATATAAAAAAATATTTATTTTAAATTAATTTTTACATATTTCATACCGTGTAAACTATGAATTAACTTTTAAATCATATTGATTACGATTAATATTCTTTTAAATATTTTAGATCAATATTTTTTGTTAAAAAATTTAAAAATTACACAGTTAGAATACCAACATTTTTAATTTTTTTTAAGCATATAAAAGTTAATCAATTTTAAATAATGGAAATAATAAATGTCTCTTTACATATCTAAACTTATACAAGTCACTAATAAATGTCTCTTTTGCATAGACAAATGTAATAAGTATTTCTACTTCCTAATCAAAATCCGTAATTTTCATTTCTTCTAAAAAAATAAAAATAAAAACATAGTGTCCTTATCTTTAATTTTCTATGCAAAATATTCAAAAAAAGAAGATATTTACTTATATTTCTAGGAACATGTATCTTCAATATGCTTTGGTTTAATGAGCTATTTATGATTTAAGGATAATAAGAGGAAAAATGATTTATTAATAATTTATATAAATTTATGTAATTCTAAGAAAATATACCTTGAATACATTTTGACTTAATGAGTTATGTACAATATTTTTAAGAAAATAAAAAATGATGTATTAATCTTTTACATAAATATAATAATATAATTTAATTAAAATCTAACGGATACATTAGTTAAATTTTATACATAAGCTCTTATTTAAGAAAAAGATAAACAGGAGGGAATGTGGGCTTTTAAAAAGCCACCTCTTCCCTGTGCTCCTAAGTCCAAGTTGGAGAACGTATATTTATGCATATGGTTTATACATCATATCTTTCAATGGATTGACATAATAATTATTGGTTTCGTGCGGTCTTCATCCAATCCCACGTTTTTTAATCTAGAAAATTGAAATCAGAAACTGGAATTATCCCAAATAATAATAATTATTGGTTTCGTGCTGTCTCCATCCAATACCACGTTTTTTTAATCTAGAAAATTGAAATCAGAAACTGGAATATCCCTAATAATTATCCATCCTTTCTTCTCATTGGCAGTGATTTGGTCACCTGTCTTATTCACTATTCTTGCTAAACAGTCTTATTCACTTGATTCATGTTTATCCCGAAAATATATTAAAGTATCAAACCATATACAATTGGATTGATAATGGCATACATGTTCTTTCATATAATATAAAACCAGATTAAAGGGCCCCTAGGATTGACAGAAAGACTGCGGGCCATGGGCCTAACATTTCTGTATAAAAAAAAGCTTCTTTAAAAATTACCCTGGAAAATTAGAAAAAAAAAAAGGAAGAATATAATAAGGAAAAATAACTTGTAACCCACTAACAAAAAGACAGAAAACCTCTACTAAAACATAAAAGAATTCTCAAAGAACAACTTCTGACTCACGTAAGAATATAATTGGACCAAAAAATGAGAAAGAGAGAGAGAAAACTGATCTACAGCTTTGTAGAACATATCCATATAAGAGGAAAGCGGGTCCAACTCAAACCTTTCATATTTCAAGGACTCATTACCATAACTTGTTACAATAGCTTCTATGTTCTAACTCTAAACAAAAATAACCTTTAACCAAGTGACTCAAAGACATAGAGATAAAAAAAAGAAAAAAAAAGGAACTTATTGTGGTGAAAATATACTATAAAAGAAGATAATTTTTTTTTTTTTTTGATTCATGTAGGAATATAATTGGACCAATTGATGAGAAGGTGAGAGAGACTGAGTCTGTCAGAGAGAAGGAAACAAATTAAAGGAAAGACAACTGATATCTACTGCTTTGCCTGTAGCTGTAGAACATATCCTACTAAGAGAATAGTGGGTCCAACTCTAAACATTTCATATTTCAAGCACTCATTAGTCATTACCATAACTTGTCACAGTACCTTCTAACTCTAAGTAGGTGAAGAAGAAGAAGAAAGAAGAAGGAGATGGAAGGCCAAGAAGACCAGCAGACCAAGGCTAGAGTTGTGAAGGTTGACTCTTTAGAGTCATGGGACCTCTTTGTTAACCAAGCCACCAATCAAGGCTGCCCTGTAAGTTTCTTCAACCTCAAAATTTTCATACTATTAAGTATAAAACTTTCTTTTCTGCTTTCTGGGTCTTGAAAATAAACCTTTTACTTCTTCATCGGCCATTTTTTTAATAAGGGTTTGTTGACGACTTGATTTTGAATAGAATTGTGGCTAATTGAAGTTATTGTCTTTGTGGGATGTATTTATAGATTGTTATACACTTCACTGCTTCATGGTGCATGCCTTCAGTGGCTATGAATCCCTTTTTTGAAGAGTTGGCTTCAACCTACCCTGATGTGCTGTTTCTCACAGTTGATGTCGATGAGGTTAAGGTGATTCATCTGATTTTTTAAACGATTATTGATTTATTTGTTGCTTCTGTTTGTCATACCAGCTTTGAATAAATACTTAATCTATTTTTTTTTTTTTTTTCTCACAAAAGAAAGCGCATCAGAATCAACGTTAGTTTATATGTATAGCATGGTACTCTACGTATTGAATGCAGAATGATATGTTATTATGGGATTGTGGTGTGTCAGTATGTACAATTTGAAAGTTGACTTTTGAGAGATTTGTGGCTCTTGCTTGAACCATTAAAAAAATTGATAGATTCCTCTTCACATAGGTAAGATTTTGCTTGTCTTGTTAGATACACGGCAGCTGCATTACTATATGTAATGGTGTGGATAAGTATCATCTTATAATCTGTTAATAATAAAGAGTGATTTCTTGTGATATAAGGTATGCGTTCTATGAACGCACGTGACTACAACACTTCCCCTCACGTGTGGATCTAGATTCCCGTTTATAAGTGGGGCCCACCGAGTGATATTTTTAACTTTTCAATTGGAGATAGAGTTCGAACTCAGGATCTTGTTCTATTAGAAAATTCTAACACAAATGATGAGTGATCCACCATCAAAATATCTGATCAATATTGTCTTTATTCAAATAATCATGATCAAGTTTTCATTTTTTAGGCAAACATATGAAGGTCTCTGCAGAAAACATTGGCTGTGGAACCTCCAACTGAGTTGAATAAGCTGAGGCTAGTAGGCATCTATGATCTGTTGTTCTCAACTTAGTTGCTTCATCTAAGTGATTTCTCCTGTCAGCAATAAACTTTTGGGGCAGGGTGTTGCAGTGTATTAGAAAATGCAAATTTATGCTCCTTATAATTCTTGGTGCTGTGGAATTTTTTGTTCTTTAACATTATTCTGCTTTATACATAAATGTTCTGGTGTCTGCATAGCTTGAATTGTTCATCTTTCAGTCACTCCTAAGAACTTAATAGTTTGTTCATATGTGTGTCTGCTAAATTATTAGCCTAATATTGATATACATATATAGGAATTAGTCCTCAGAGATATTTTAAGTGTATATTTAGAGTGATTTCGGGCTACCAACTACTCAGATTTGTGCTCAAGATCAAAGGATAGGAATTTGAACAATTAAAAATAAATAACTAGTACATGGAATCAAATAAGTAGAAGCCATAGTATCTCTACTTTCACTACTTGATGCCTTTATTTTGAGTTGATGTGGTCTTACTAAGGGTGCAGCAACTTGCATCCATATTACTCCCACATCAGGCTTTTAAAGCACATACTTTAGGACACTTTGCCTGTGCAACAGACCAACAACTAAGTTGAAAGGTTTGTGAACACCAGAAAGTCAAGATAATCAAGTCATCTTAACCACCTTAGCCAAGCTTTAATCTTGGGGTATGCGTGCATTATGTGTAGTCAAATATCTTCTTATTTTCAAAAGCTATTAATACAAAAATCCATGTGATAGAGACGCTGAAATGTCATATCCTCGATTTCTCCAAATTGATGTTTGGAAATTTTCTTTGTTGATATTTTTTGGCATTATATATTTGTGCATTTTGATTGGTTAGGAGGTAGCAACTAAATTGGAGATAAAGGCCATGCCCACATTTGTGCTGATGAGGGAGGGTGCTCCAATTGACAAGCTTGTTGGTGCCAATCCAGAAGAGATAAGGAAAAGGATAGATAGTTTTGTTCAGTCCATTCGTGTGTTTGTAGCCTAGTTAGTGTTTGTATGTGGTATTGTATATTGTGAAAATGTAAAATATGTGATTGTGGTGGTCCAGCATCAAGACAAATGATAAGTTGGTGTGCCTTTTGTGTGTGTGTGTGCGCGCGCGCGCGCGCGTGTTTGATTTAATCTCATAAGTTTACCCTTTTCTGTTCACTGCCAATTTGGGTTAAAATTGCTGCCTTTCTTTTGCGTCAAGTTTGTCATGTTTTGGATTTTGGATTTTGGTTTGGTGCCTGAGTTAAGGGTTATGCCTAGAAGTATGAAATACAGTAAACACAAGAGAAGTGGGCTGTTTACTGTTTACATGTTTATCATTTGCTGATAATCCAGACAAAAACTGTACGTATTTGTGCAGGTACATATGAAATTGGATTTTCGGATTGGCTACAAATGTAGTATTCTGGACAGGTTTAAATCAAGTTACATAAAGCAAACTTGTTTGTTAATTTGCTCTCTACAATCAAATTGTCTGTAATTTTTGTTCCATTCTAACAAAAAATGGCCAATGTGATTCCTTAAGAATTTTAAAAAGAATTAATGAGATTCACTTGGACAAAGTTAACCACAGATCCATTAGCTGATGAGTTCTAGTGCAAATGACATCTTCTCTCCTTGTAAAAATAAGATAGAGTGTGAGGTCGTAAGAAGAAAAAAAAAGAAAGTTACAAATCCATTAATTATCTTTTTTTAAACAACCATCTAAGTATCAATTTCAACAAATCTTAAGGTAGTGTTTGGATTTAAGAATTTGAAATCAAAGAGATTTGAAGAACTGTTGTTAGTATAATTTGCTTGGAGATTTTATTCAAAGAAGAACACTTTCGAAATGACATTTTACACCTATTCATTTCAAATCCACATATTAATAAAGATCAATCCCTTCATATATAATATTAATAGAAAAAAAAAACCCTATCATTTCATACTTTTTTCAAGTCATTTAAATTAAAAATTGAAATCCAAATCATTCTCTTTAAATTTCTTTATCATTTCTTTATCTAAACATATCGTAAGAGATTGATCTACTGATTTTTAAAGCTTCATGAGATCCATGAGGTCTTCAATTTGAAAATCACCAATCAACATCTTGGGGTCACTCCAAGGTATTTCTATATTGTTAATGTATAGTCAGATGCTCAAAGAGCTTTGAACACTTTTGTCGGTAATATAAAAAAAAAATCAAAATATATAAAATAGGATAGGGTCAAATCACTCTTTGGGTCTTTTGGGTAATCGTTTGTGAAGCTCAAGCCCATGTACTGCAGTGCATGACTTCAAAATCCATCCAAGTCTGTGAGCCTTAAAGCCCAAACTCAATAGCATACAACAAGTCCAACCCAACACACACAAAAAAGAAAGCATTATTGCCATGTGCATGCGTGTAAACCGTAAGGCACAGTGTGTGGTGGAGGTGGTGGCCTATCAGGACTCTCTCTAAGTCTCAAGTTTCAAAGATTCAAAACCTCCTGTTGTTGTGCTTCCACACCGTCATATTCCACCACCTTTATGCCACTCAGTCACAACCATTGAACCAAGCTCCTAAACAACTTGCTTCACTCTATCTTTCACCATTCATATCATTCTCTTATTCTCTGCTATCTCATCATTTCATAATTCCCCACCACCACGGCTACAACACACACACACACCTCTTGTTACTCGCCGGAAATCTTGAGTTTCCGGCGACATGGGGTCTCAAGGAAATGAAAATCCCAGCTGGGGAGTTTTTGATGATTACAGTCTCATAGAGGACATTCCTGTCACTTCTCTCCTTGACCCTGCAGCTTTTGCTTCTACTACTTGGCCTCCTCCTTCTCATCTTTCTTTCCCTGCCCCCACTTCACACAGGTAGTCCTTCCTTTTCACACTCTTCTATGTATTTTTTTACTTATTTTCTTGTCCCATTATTTATTTGCCAATTATATAATAGACTGACTTGGTTGGGGTGTAACAGTTAAATTTCTCTATACTACACCTTCTTGATGATTTTTTAATGTTTGGTTTTTTATTTTTGTGCTTTGCTGGGTGTTTTGTCACTTTGTGTTTGATGGGTGAGTGTGGTAATAAATTAATAATGCAAGCAAGAAGGGGTACATTATTGTATATTTGTGGCTTTTATGAAAATTCAAGGTTGAATCTTTCAATGTGTCACACAGTATGAGAATCAATCATATGCGAAGGTGAGTGCGTTCTACGCATAAAAGATTTACTAATATATTAGTGATTATGGTAGAAATTTGAATAATTTCTATTAGCAAAAAAAAAAAAAATAGTATACGATTTTTTTTTTTTTTTAATAGCACTGTTCATTATTGGCTTGAAACTTAGTACTTCTCAAATTGCAAAGATTCTAATTAATGTGAAAGTTTGAGGTTTTTAATGAATTTTATTTTATTGGTGAAATTTAATTAGTCTCTTTATTACACCTTAGTTTATAATGAGGTGATTTGATCTTTAGGAGACACCAACTTAATTGAGGAGTTTTGCTGTGCTTTTGAATTTCTAGTACAGTTTGGAATTGTAATTAAAGAATTAGGATTCTCTCTATTTTACTTATAATACAAGGAAATGCTCGTAATCTATTCACATTCCATTCTTTTCCCCTCTTAATTTGAAATTATTCGTCATGCCATTTTTTCACCTACTTAAAAATCTTTTGATTAAAAACTTGAGCAGGATCAAGTCAAATTATCTATATTTTTAGACTTGTATAATGGACAAGCTCATGTTTTCTCAGTTTAGAGATTGATGAGTCATTTGCAAATTCAGATGGTCCCATGGAAATTGGCTCTCAGAAAAGGTAAACAAACAGCTTGCAGCCTATAATTGACCAAGTACAGTTATCTTCCATTACTGGTAGTTGCAGCTTCATTTTGGTATAATTGGATCTTTTATCTTAAAATTTTTTTGTTTCAAAAAACAATTTGCTATGTATCTAACTACCCCCCTCTCCTTTTCTTTTCTTGGTTTGATTCCTTGCTATTCTTTCATATTGTGAAAGTATAATTTAACAGATTAGGAACCTTTATGGTTTTTAGGATAATTCCACTATGGAGTTCCTAAAATTCTACCCTTCAATTTTGAAATGAGAGGATTAATTAGATTTTACCATGTTATTAACATTTAAATAAATGTTGACTATTACTATTTTGGTATCCATTGAAATTACTGATGTCCTATGAAATCATTTTTCAAAATAGATGGATAAGATTTTAAGAACTCTATAGTAGAATTACCCTATGAACTCCAAAAGATCCTAATCCCAATTAACTCCCCATTGTAGGTTTGGTCACAAGGCACAGAATCTCCTTAAAATTTAGTTTGTAGTAATACACAACTTTCTTGTGCTCAGGTTTATAATGTGGTTAACATGTCTAGTTTAAAACTAATCACATCATGTCACATAATGAATTAATTGTACTCCTTCATCCACAGGAGGTGTTATAAACTAAACTTTCAGTAACATGACATTTTTTTTCATTGGTTAGGAAGTAATGTATAGCTTATATGTTGGCTTTTCTATACAAGAGGTGTTACAAACTAAACTTTAGCAAACTTTCATGTTTTAAGATCAACTATTTGTTGGGGAGGGGGGAGATCATAGAATGTATTTTCCCTTATCTTATTTCATGTTTTGTGTACTTAATTTCTGTACAACTATTCAATCATAGGGTGAGGTCTGGATCATGCACTACATCTGGTACCAAAGCATGCAGGGAGAAAATGAGGAGGGATAGATTGAATGACAGGCATCCTCCAATTCTTTAATTCTCAGATTCTCTTTCTCTTTCTCTCTCTGTCTCTCTCTGCTTCTCTCTCTGATGTTGACTTTTGCATTATCTTAAGGTTCATGGAACTGGGTTCTATCCTGGACCCTGGAAAAACACCTAAAATGGACAAGGCTGTTATATTGGGTGATGCTGTGAGAATGTTGACTCAATTAAGAGATGAAGCCCAGAAGTTGAAGGAGTCAAAAAAGATTATGCAGGAGAAGATTAATGAGTTGAAGGTGCCCTTTGATATTTCAGTTTTTCTTTTGAGTAATACTAAGGATACTACAAATTTTACAACATAAACCTTACAAACTAATGTGTCAAATTTTAAACACAAAACAAAAATATTATTAATAAATTTATTTATTATGTTGTTGATGTGGCTCAAATCACATTCCTTGTTATGTTGCTTTGTAAATCCTTTTCATTTTAGAAGGTATATGAGAATGCACTTGTTTTAGGAATACTCCATCTATACCTGAGTGCTGCAAATATATATATAAAACTTAGCAAGTTCGAATTCAATTCTTGTTGGTTATGTTGAGTGGAGGTTTGTTTGTATAGGCAGAAAAGAATGAGCTTCGTGATGAGAAGCAGAGGCTAAAGGAAGAGAAAGAGAACCTTGAGCAGCATGTAAAAGCTTTGAATACTCAACCAGGATTTTTGCCTCATCCTCCTACAATCCCAGCTCCATTTTCTGCCTCAGGCCAAGTTCTTGGTAGCAAGTTGGTGCCATTCATGGGGTACCCTGGAGTTTCCATGTGGCAGTTCATGCCACCGGCTTCTGTTGATACCTCACATGACCATGTTCTCCGCCCCCCAGTTGCATAAGTTAGCGGCTTCATTTTTGGTCTGCAATCCTTTTGTATGAGGAATCCCTTGTTCCAAATGTTTCTTTAGTATTTCTAATTCGATGAAAGTTTCATTTATAATACTGGATTAGGTGGATGATAGTTGATAAATGTTATTTGGGAAGTTGGAACTGCCATTGATGTTGAATTGTTGGATAACTTGTAAGCTTATCAGCCAATTTTGGTATCTAGTTACCAAATTTAACATGTCAAGCATGTGTTTTGCTAATTGTCTTAGAACAAATGTTTCTTCGCCTTCAAAGAAAAAAAGTTGGAAGGCATCAATAGAATGTTAGTTTGATTGAGCTGTGGAATTTCACGTTGTAGTTTTATTTCTGCATATGAAGGCACACAATTGCAGAATCAGTATGAAGAACAAACTAGTTTATAAGCTAACTCTTGGAGTAATAGGAAGTTAAGGAAGGTGCAAAACCTTGGAAAACTTTCAGGATATATACCATAAGAGACCAGTTGATTCTACACTGTAGTTCCAGATTTGAAGGCTTGTCAGCCACAAATGCATAATGATTAATGAGTGCTGGACAAAATACACGATTATGTATTTAGTAGCTCTCATATTTGTCACAGCAATTGTTTCATTAGTACTTGCCGCGCTTCATTTGAAAACACATTTCTTAGTACCCTAACCTGAGGACTTATTTAACCTATTTACAAAAGTTTTTCTTAACAGGGCAATTTGAAGCCCATGTATTTCCCAGATACATAGTCTCTCCAAACATCAAGAGCTCCAAAGCTAGTCATTAGGACAGTACTCAAAGCCATCACAATGCTGACTGAGAATACAATGAGAGATGCCCTCCCATATTTGTTAATTGCTCTCTGCACCACTACCAATCCAAGAAGTGATGCAACAAAACAAATGATGGCAAAGATGAGGGCAATGTCTGTGTGTTCCATTCCCAACGATACGTATTGAAATGCCGACATAGTAGATGAGAAGAAAACCATGAAAGAACAAGTCGCTGCTGTTACCTGCACCAAGGGATGAAAGCAAAAATAAGTATTCCTAGTACTGTAACATGAACAGGATGACGTGAAGTGTGAAACTGTGAATGATTGAATATGGATTCAGTTCAAATGTTACCTCAGGTGCTATCCCAATGTGAAGAAGAAGTGGGCTTATAAGCATCCCACCTCCAATTCCAAAGACGCCGCCTAAAATCCCCGCTAATAACGCCATTAACGGGAAAATAAGCTTGTTAGACGGTCCATCTCTAATCAGATTTTCGTCCTAAACAAATAAGTATACGTTTAGGCCAATTGAAATATAAACAAGTTATTACAAGTAAATCATGGACAACGATATTCAAAATTTTTTTTTCCAAGGACCTTATGTTTAGAAGTCTGATGTTGAATATTCTCATTCTTGCATAGGATCCAGAAAGTGAAAAACATAGCCAATGGAATTTGGAATGATGAGATACCCCAGTAACCCACTCCACAAGGCTCTATTTGTATTATACCCTGCACATATTTTAAAGGGTCACATGCTGAGAGTGCTAGGGAAAAAAAATTGAGAATCCTTACTATATCTGTATATCAACTAGTAAATCACATAAATAGAGGAAAAGGAAAAGAAAATGTAACAGTCACCTGATTCACCACCAGTGTATTATATATGAACTCATGTATATAAAATTAAGATGTGGGTTATTGAACCTTTGCACAAACCTTTTGGAGTACTTATTTAGTTATATAACCCTCTTTCAGTAATTGTTTTATGAGATTTAGAGCCAGAGTGTTCACAATCAAATTCAATAATTTATTAAATCAAGGATTTGTCCTCTTATGATTGATTTTTAAGTTGAAATAGAAGTAGACAGCTATTGTCATCTTTGGCTGTGCATATCCTAAAGCTGACCCTCTTCTGACTAAAGTATCATATAATTTGTTTTCCTTTCTGTTGGTTTAGAGAAAGAGACATTAGCTATTGATGGGTCATGGACTTATCGAAGCCACTTCTGCCTCCACCTATTTTTTATTTTGAAAAGTACCCTATGGACAAGAAATATTAATATTTCACAGATAGACCTTGAAGTATATATAATTTGAATTAAGCTTTGTATACAATAACCTAACTTAAGATGATTACAACAAAATAAAATATTGTATTATTAGACCCACAAACCTCTCATGGATGCAACTTTCTCTTGTGAAGAGTGGGTGTTGATACTTGAAATCTAGGGACCACGAAGCTAGTGGGAATTCCCAAACTAGATGGATGCAATTCATTTGCTAGGATTCCATCTCTAGATTTACTTTATAAAAAAAAAAAAAGCACAATAGCTATACGTTACTTAGCAAAGTAACATATAATAGTCCACCACTTGATTTTGCAAAATAATGAACAAAGTGAAGCCATCAGGTATAGCAAGTAGTATTTCATTCTACTTGATTAATGGGCCATTCTAATCATCCCATTTAATATCAATTCAATATGCAAATTAAAAAAAATTAAAAAAAGGGAATTCAATGAAACTATTGATAGTATTGAATTTGAACATCCATCATAGGGAAGAATTGTAAGAAATGGAGTAACCGTACCTGTCCATACCGATTGCCACGAAGAAGATAGAGAACAAAGAAGGAAAACCAGATCATAACTAAAATCCCCAATTTCATCCATGGAAGTCTCAATTTGCAATCTTCTTTCATACCCAAAAGAGGTTCTGTAATACTATCACAATTACTACCATCTTTAACCAACCCGTTTTCCAAAATTTCAGAGCCATTTCTCCTCAACTCTTCAGATTCCATTTTCCAATAGCACACACCATTTTTACAGGTCTTAGAGGTAGACCAAGCAAGAAAAGTAGCAAAGAGCATAGTAATAAGCCATTCTGGAAAAACAAGGTTGCAAATCACTCCTATACTCACTCCTAATAACATACATGGCTCTGACAAAAGTGCTATATCAAAGTCAATCAAAGTCTTGCCACCAAACTTGGGACTAGTGGTGCACAAGTTGCACATAACATTTGCAATTGACCCACCGGTGACCATGAAAGCTGAGAGACTTGAGGCTGTCTTGAGGTCTAGGCCTGCCACAATAGTTAATATTGGTATGAAAAGCCCACCACCCCCAATCCCTCCTGCACTAGATATAGAGGAAGCTATGAAGCAAAGAAATCCTGCTAGAACAATAGGGGATGCTAATTTTAGTTGGGTTTCTTGGAATTGTGTTTTGTGAGTGTTCCTCCATTGATAAAATTTGTTTAGGAAGTGGTCAATTGTGGGGGTATCTGAGATGGGTTGTGTTTGTTTTGCATGGGAATGGCTGAAGGTGATGAAAAGGATGAGTAGAATGAAACATGTAACTCTATAGTTCTTCATATGTTTGGGAATTCTTGTTGGTCTTGTGTCTCAGATGAACTGTATTTAGTGTCTTATATAAGGAGGGGGAGGTAGTGTTGCATGGCATTTGTGAGGAACACGACAGAAATGATCACACCAACTAGACAAGAAACAGTAATGGCTGTGAAGCTTCTAGAGTAACACTGTTCAATTCAATGCATGTAAGCATGTTTGGTTTGATAAATTATACTGATTGTTCTAAAAGATAAGCTAGTATATTCTTAAGGTATATATATATATATATATTTTGAAAACCTCACTTTTTATTTTTAATTACATTGGTACTTTTACACAATAAGCATTTTAAACAAAATAAATTATCACAAACAAGTGGTGGTTACACTCATATTATAGTTGCTTCTTAAAAATATAAAAAAGTAACTTGCCAGGAAGATATATTTCTCTAAGATCTAGTCTAGTAAATAATTGGTTTTGAATTTAGTCCTCTATTAAAAAAATACTGATAGGGATTAGGAAAAATATTAAAAAGTAACTTGCCACGGAGATATCTTTGTAAGATCTAGCCTAGTAAATAATGGATTTTGACCCTTTATTAAAGAAAGACTGATGTGGATTAGGATGAGAATTAGGAATTGTTAAAACCAATTGTACTCACTCTTTTGTTTGTGATTACTAGTTGTAAAAATAAAATAAAATAACAATTTTCAGTTTTGTTTCTTCTCTAATTGAACTTATTTCAGGATTAAGGAAGAGAGATACACAATGGATAGTTATTGCAGGTGAAGGAGATTTGTGTTAACTTAGACGTGGGAGAACATAGTGGATTTCTAAAAGAGAGAAAGTGGGATAGTGGGTAGTTTTGAGTCATGACTCATGTGACTCACTACTTTCTTTTTTTTTTTTTTTTTTTCCCCTTACTTTTTGTGCTAATTAAGGAATATTCATTGTAGGAAAATAGGGTTCGCTAGCATTACATAGAAGAGATTTTATTTTATTTTGGAAAAAATTATAACAGACATTCTTGAGGTTCGAAAGAAAATAGAATATGCTGATATTATGCTAAAAAGGTAAAACCATTTAAAGTGTCATTCTATGTTCGTAGTTTGTTTATTTATAATTCGATATTTATAACCAATGAGAAAGAGGATTTAATTTAAATTATGATTCTCTTTATAAGGGAGAGCAATCAATGTTACTGAACTACAAGGCTCTTGAGTCTTGACATCATTGTCAATTGTTAAACCATTACCATTTAAAAGGAAAATGATATTTTAATTCTAAATGTCAGTCCAATTGAAAACCAAAATTATGTTTATACACCTAGTATTACTTTTCTATGTATACACCTAGTATTTCATATATAATTAGATAGTGACAGAACCCTTTGGGTAATCTATATTAAGGTGCAGTGTAATAGTAATTTTGTTTTTTTTAGCAAAAGGAAGAAAGAAAACTTTCAATCATAATCTAATTAATACTTTCTTCTTATCTAAAGTTAATGTTTTCCTTTCAAGTACACATATATAATTAAATTTAGTACACAGCAACGCACGATATCGATCTTATCTCCAAGTCTACAAACTTAGTGGCTTGAATCCCAAAATTGTATTGGAACTTAAAATGATCACTTGGAATGCCACTAGAATGACAAATCAGTATGCTAGTCTTTTCATTACTTCATTAGTCTTGTTCAGCAAGCACGTTGCATATATAATTGGAGGAAGCCTGGAAAGCTCATTGCATTCACGTGATCCAGGAAGAGAACTACTCTGCGCACTTCACATGTTAGCCAAAGGAACATGAAACATACAAATATTTAAAGCGAAGAACGACATCTGTTTTAACAAATATTTTGGCCGTATTATCACTTGAAATTGGAGATATTATTAAATTTAGAGTTTGAAAATAAAAAATTCGAAAGCAAATTGATTCAAGGAAGTCATTTCACCTGTTGGGCACTTGTTGCATTTCAATTGTACCGGTTCATATAATATATTGTTCCATGGTAGGCTTTGAATTTTGATAGCTAAAACGTTAGGTAATGCTGGTAAGGCATGGGTCCCTTTGGTCATCAGGTGCATCCATGCAATCAGATTTTGGCTACCCGGACTTAGATTTGATGGATGCGCACCTGACTGGCCTAACACTTGTAAGCTTATTGGTGAACATGCCTCATCGATGTAAAATAGTGATTGGACATGACCCGTACTTGGTCGGCCAATTTGCATGAATTTTTGTCAATGATGAATATCTTTATTGAAATTTGTTTGTATTTTGTATAGACTACAATTCATTTAAATGATTCCTCTGGCGTTTTGCATTGTTGCATGCTGCGGTGTTTGCTTGGGATTCGGGGTTCTTTGATCTTATGATTGAAGGGGAATGTAAAACTCTGTTCCAGGCCCTTAGTACACTGTCAGATCTTTCTCAAGCTAGTCTTCCTATAAATGATATTAAATGTATTTTGTCTAATTTCAGGGTGGTCAATTTTAATCCTGTTTGTTCAGGTTGTAACAGAGCCTCTCAGAAACTAGCAAAACTGACATCTGGCCAGGATAGTTCAGAAGTTTGGTTAGGGGTATGTCCCCCAAACGTTCTTGATATTATAACCGATGACTCTTTGGTTTCTTAAATAAAATCTTCTATCACGATTAATAAAAAAAAAAGAGAGAATTTTTAATTTCAGTCTTTAATAAAAAAAAAATGTTAGAAGGTCAAAATAATAAAATATTATAAAAGATAAAAAAAATTGTGAGGAAAAAAGTGGTATTACACCCATACAATACCAAAAGGTATTGCATTGCATGGGATCTCATACCAAAACACCCACTCTCCACTATTACAAGTTTACATAGTGTGGATATGAACATAGCCTTCTTATACATTGGACATCCAGTTAAGTGACTAGCTAGTGTACCATAGTAGATCTTTTCACCTAGAAGTCTCATGCACAATCTGATGACATGACATGAACGAGGTTGGCCACGCTCCTCGACTTGTCCTTAAGGGTAACCGTGTGAGGTCGAGTAGGAACAAAGGATGAGGTTGAGATGACCTATCTATGGATCTACTGATCTAATGACTATTTTAGGAAGGGATCTAAAAAATAGTGGGATTAATTTTCAGAATCCTCTCTCCTAATTACAGAATATGTAAATTTAGGAATCTCTTACAACACCTTTATTCATGTTTCTACTTATCAAACTTGCATTCCATATGATCTATATTAATTTTGTTTAGTTAAAAATCTTTAGATTCTAAAGTACTTTTCTATATTTCGAACTTGACATTAACTCTAAGTCCATTTCATTCACTACATCTATATAATCTTAGAAAAACATGCATCAAATTATTTCATCTTAATGACCTCTAGGAATTCAAGATGTTCGTGGACTTCACCGAGAAGTCCTTGCGAATAATTCACCTCGTGACAATTACTTGTTCTCTTTTAATCCAGATTAAGTAAAAGAAAGTAGTTTTGTCGGATAAAGGGAATCATGAGATAGAAAAAAGTGGAGGATAATCCAGGATATAGATAGGGCTGCTTTATTGTCAGTAGTCTAGCAATGTGTTTCATACATACTGGCTTCAACTAGAGAATAATGAATAATGTAATCACCTGAGACTTTTTATATAATACCAAATCAATCATTTTGATCTTGACAAGTTTGTATCGCCGCCTTTAACTTCAAAAAACGACTCGTACGATCAAGTGTAAGTGCGCACATGACTAATTAACAAAATGACACCTCAAGACTTATATACCACTCGGAGGGTGGAGTGGCAATCTGGGGTAGGCTCCTCTTTGCCCACTCGATAATGATCAATGGTCTCCCTAACCTTCAAAGTTGAATAATCCATATTTTATTTGGATATAATAATCATGTTAGGAATATTGGTTTGATCTGGTTAGTGAGAGGGGAATTTTTAAATAAACAGTATTACCATCACAATAATTTTTACAATATTTTTTTACAAGAATTGAATTGTTAGTTTTATATTAATTCACGTATAAACTATAATCGACATCACATTATTAAATATTATTCATAATTTGATATCTTCAAATTATTGTGAAATTATTTTAAAAATATTGTAACTTTATTATCTTAATATTTAACAGTAGGTTTCGATTTTGCCATTTTGTCAATTAAAGTTCACAATACACCCACAAATTACATTGTACTGACCGAAAAAGATATAGTCCAGTGCAGTTGGTCTTTCCAATTTGCTTTGCATCTATTTTCTTAGCAACTAAACAAAATAAAAACCAAGTAAGTACATTATTACATATAAGAATATTAGAGAAATTAAAACAAACCCAAACAGAATAAAATGTGAAACTCAAAATAGAACCCAAAAAATTAGAAGAAAAAAAATGGTGGGACTCACCTTGGCCATGGAGGAAACAAAGGGAGAACCCAAGACGAGGTGGGTGATGTAGACAACTAGACAGTGAGGAACAAGTCCTTGTAAATTTGTGAATTCAATCTTATAATAAATCAAACCCATGTTGTTGTCTTGCAATGGAAACGGTAAACGGAGTGGAGTGAAGAGGAGGGAGTAAGGGGAGATAGAGGGACTCGGAGATAGAAAGAAATGAAATTAGGGTTTGGGGCTATATATTAAAACAGCCTCGTTTTAGTAAAAGGAAAATAAAAATAGAAATGAGATTAACCTAGCTCAAAGGCAATGATTTGAAAAGCTGACGCCTACACCACTGATTTTTGGATCGAAATGGGATGTAATACTATACCGTGTAATTATGACTGAAATTGAAAGTTATTTATTATTTATTATTTTTTAATTTCTATCTCAATTATCCAATAAAATATATTAAAAAAGTTAAAAGATTAAAAGTTACTTTTGATTGGACAATAAAGATGAAAAATGCAAAAAAAAAAAAAATTTCAATCTTGACCGTCCAAAAAAGTATTGCACGATGTATTGTACCTAGGTTTGATACCTGATTTTTAAGCACTAAGATGTTATAAATGATCTAAATAAAGATATAGTGGTTGGCTTGGTTGGCGTCGATGTGAAAGATTTCAATACTCACACTGAATTGAAAAATTGATTTTTATAACATGTAAATATTGTTGTGTACATACCTTCTATTGTGAATATATATCTACAAATTATAAACATTAATATTCACAATTTTAGATATCATCGTTTACTAATGTCAATAGTTTATGGATATATATTCACATTTTAACGTATGCATTAATTATATATACATATGTATAGACGGAATGCATTAGTAGTATGCACATATCACTCTAACAACGACGAAAAAAGTTGCCAAAACTGACCATTCATATATACATGCGGTTTTTGTTTTGTTTTTAAATTATTATTATTTTTTATTTTTATCAGCCCCAAATCAGATATACATGTTGAACTGGGAAACGATCTTATTTTTATCAACGAGGATAATTTTAGTAAACTACATGCCGGACGCATAAATGTTTTTATTTATTTATTTTTTAACAATAAATACAATAAGGATAAAATACATACAGGTTATAAGCCCGCGATTGAGGATAAATTAATTTTTATTTTATTTTCTATGTTAACAAAAAGCAGGAATACGTCCTCATAGTGACAAATTTCTTCCTACTTGTCATTTATTAATTTAGGTTTTAAATATTTACTTATTTAGGATTATGTATGCTTTGAAATCTATGAGGATAAACTTAAGATTTGCGTCACTCATATTTTTTTTCCCACTTGGCTTGGCCTAAATGTATTGACGCCTGCCCACGCCCACCAAGAACTTTAAAAACAAAAGAAAGCGAAAAGCTCCCCAAAGAGAGAGAGAGAGGGGGTGAAAAAGACTTGAACTAATGAGAGTTCATTCAATCCATTAATTTTCTTAGCATTTTCTTCTTTGTTAATTCAACTTGAATTGTTGCTTGACATATGTTTAATTTGTGTCAATTGTTTGATCGTGAAACTTTATTGTATACCAACCTGATTCTTTATTTTTTATTCTTGTTAAGAATACCCAGTCTGATTCTTTTAGATTCAAAGATCTAAAAATCGATTTTTTGGTTGGCAACTAGAGATAAAGAATAAATTACTTAAGCTGGATGCCACATGTATGATCCTTTCTTTTTTCACTAGTGCACTGCAATCCGAATTCAGAAAACTATCTTATATAGCCATTATATATATAACATTCTTTTTACATGTGGGTATTTCATGTAAAATCCTTTTTGTGTGAAAGGACGTTATATTTTATTATTATATGAGATACCATTTTTTGATGGAGAATATATCATAAAACACCTATTAAATTTGTTAATGTTGATAAAGTAGAAGTTTCAAACTTTGAATTGAAGCATCATCAAAATTCGGTTGAAAGTCTTAAGTCTTTAATTTATTAACTTAAAAGCCTTATAGATAATAAGTGTTGCACTTAGAATGAAAGCAGGCCAACAACATCATTATAAAAGACACAGGGGAAATTGAAAAGAAATTGAAAAGAAAGGAAAGAACGAGAAGCACCGAGAAGCAAGTTGGATATGTCTATTCCCACCAAACCAATAATAAATAGAACCTTTTCCTTTTACAAGCCCAATGGGTTAATAATGAACAATTATTAAATTCGTAGCGCATATCAAATTTAGCCAAAATTTAAGGATCTTAATCTTTCAGATCAAACTGTGTAACAAACAAAGAATGTTGTATAGTGCATCTCCCCACGACCGGACCTCTTGGAATAGACAAAGGGGAAGGGGAGTAAATGAATGGCAATTTGGTCTATATGGCGTTTAAGAACAACGAAGTAACCGTTTCTGATTTATTTAGTAATGCTAGCTACAGTTACAATGTTTTTATGACATTATCTAGGTGACAAGTTGTTATTAGTTTTCACATAGATTCTCCACTAATACTATTTTATTTTCTAATATTTACAATTTGTCACCTAAGCAATGTAATAAAAATGTTGCTACTTAATTTTCTTGTATATGTTTTTGCTTCTCTATATATATATATGACTGCGTTTAGTTGTTGTAAAATTTATAAAGACAACAGGAAAAAGTTTACGACATGATGACAATCATGTAATCACAGCTGTTCACTATATATTGGCTAAAGGCCTTGTTAAGTGCGGCTCATATTTGAAGAAGTGTACAAGAATAATGACTAGTTGCACTAAACTACTGACCCTATTAAAAGTGGTAGTTCCACGTTAACAAGAAAAGTATTAGAGATGGGTGTAGTAGTTCTTATAAATAAATTAGTTGTGTAGCTTTAGTGAGTATAAGAGTTAAAGACAAGGTATTGCCTAAAGAGAGTTAGGATTAAACTTTGTTTAGTGTTTAGCGAAATGGGTCTATTTCAAATAAAAAAGATCTGGATGCCTTTAAGTATATTAGGGTTTTGAGATAATCTATGATTTTAATCTTTATTATTGATATATAGTAGATGAAAAAAACAGAATACCTAATTTAAAGATGACAAGTTTCACAATGATTAGGTTTTTGATAACTTGTCTACATAGCATTTTTAAAGTGTATATATATATATATATATATATATATATATATATATATATATATATATATATATATATATATAGATAGAGATTGCAAGGACACGTGTCCTACAACAATTGATAGTACTAGCCAAGATACAAGAATAAATAAAAGGCTTTATTTAAGAGGAGGACACGATTCAACTCCGGTACCAAAATCCTATTTGTTTATCATTTTTAATCTCCCTTAGATGTGCTTGTAGTTTAGTTTTGTTCCCTTAATACAAGTTTTACTTTAGCATTTTAATTTCCAGCTCAATATAATTTTAAGCTTTGTTAGTTCTTGTACAAATTAGTTTAATTACAAAATCAATAATGGTTAACTTAGACTTGCTTGATCACATTTCACTATGCATGCACACATTATCACTTACACCTTGAATTAAGCCCTCTTAACTGAGACATTACTGAACTCTCAATTCTTGAACGCCCAATTGAGAGCACGTTATCTAGGAATTCAATCTCACTGCAAAGGCTACTAATTACTTATGCATCAATTCAGTAGCAAAATTTGGGACGTTTCTTGTCAAAACTCATATCACATAATCCAGCCCTCTTTTGAGGATAGACATTCTTTCTCTTGTGTTGGCATATGTTGTAATTCAATCCAATTAATTCCTGTGCATATGCAGATATATTCAGACAATAAGAATGAGTACAACAATAGAAATAGGTTATGTTTGTATATGTACTATTGTTCCTCACTTGTTGCATTTGCATGAAAATGACGCATACCCTGCATGGAGAGTCTTCTAGTAAGGAAACTTTGCAATCAAAATAAAACAATATTCGTGTTTTCAAGTAGCTGGAATAGCATGCTCCAGTCAATCTCTTCACTAGCCAGAAGCACTTGTTGAAGATTGATCAGATGTGGCAAATCCTATCTCAGCCTCAATTGTTGAAGATTGATCAGATATGATAAATCTACCGACAGAGAATGGAGGTAGAACTGACGGTTTGGGAAGGTTTATCGATTCGCTTCCAAGCATGAGAACGACCAATGACATGGTTGGTCTATCATTAGGATCTTCCTGAACACACAATAATGCGATATGGATCAATCTTTGAGCTTCACTTATAAGACAATTGTGGACTAAGGTATGATCTATCAACTCCAGTCCTTTGCCTTCATTCCATATTTGGTATGCCTGTTGTGTATTGTTTTTTATTAGTCCATTCATCAGAGAACGTGCTCCAAAATTAGTGTCATCATGTGAAGTCGGATTCTGGAGATTCCACGCGAGCACTCTTGGCCATGTTTGTGCTTCTCCAAAGAAACTAACGTTGGAGTAACGTAACATGCATTCATCGTACCATATGATGGCAGTCTCATGAGATGGACATCGAGTTGTGATATTTTGGGTCGCATAGCTCACACATCTTTGGCATGTATTATTAGAAACATCACCTCGGCAGAGGAAGAGACCGTAGATGCCAATATTAGAGCTTTCATTGTAGAAGCTGTAGTTTTGGGAAGCTTTAGTGGATAAAGAATCCAACAGGACTGTGAGGTTGGATTTGTAATTGGTGTTGGCGGTTTTATTTGATTGATCTAAACAAAAGTGGTAATTGTAGGTAATTGGCTGGGAATTAATGGAGCTGCTAAGCCCAAAGACTACAAGTAATAGTAAAAGAAAGGCTCTGGAGTTGTGCAGGGAAAACATTTTTACCTCCTTAGCTTAAAGAGAAAATTCTTTCTTGGGCAACCTGAGCAGAATATTTTTTCATTAACATATGCATTATTCATTAGAAATAATTTTGTTAAGTATTATTATTATTTAAAAAGAAAATAAATCTTTAAAGAACCTTATCGGAGTTAACCTTTGACTACTTCTTTAACTTCTAGAACTAGTATTAATTATTTGGCTTGTTTATATAAGTAGATTAGTTTTTTACTTTCTTTATCTCATTTATAATGCCAATATGGACAAGGGAAGATTGAAAAAGTTGAAGTATACGACGATATTTGTGCCGGCTAAGGTCGGCAAGATTGTCACAGTGTTGGCAAGAACACACATTATTTATAGGTATTCCTTTTTAAGGAGTTAAATTGTAAAAAATGAAAAAAAAAAATAAAATCTGTTAGACTAATTTACTGAAAATTTTATTCCGTTGAAAATATTTGGCTCCAAGGAAAAAAGAAAAGAAAAGTTATCTTTGTTGTGGTCATTTAACTCTATCTAAAAATATTTGAAAATGATCACCCTACTTTGTCCAGTAATCATCCAACCTAATAAGATATTCATATTGCCACTTATTAATTAAAAAGATGAGTCATCTAAACGGCAATTGAAAAGTCATTATTGAATGGGAATTGATTAAATTCTCTATCCACTAGGAAAGGGAAAGTAGAGAGCATGCCTATCAAAATTAATCTACAACATACTTCTAAAGAGGACCCAAACCAAATAAGAATTTGAAACAATTTCTAACAAATCTCCACATTTACTCAGATTCTACAAATAATCTTAATTATTTTTTTTGAAAAATTTGGACTATAAATAATGAAAAAGAAAGACTCCGGACATATGCGTGTAGGCTCCTAGCCCACCACCTCAATTGCAAAATGAAGATTATTTGGTAACACAAGCAGGCTTGAGGATTATTTCCAGGCCCAAGATTTCCTGAGTGAGCCCATTACTCAAATTGTTTTGGACTGGGAGAAGCGTTTCCTTCAGCCCAAAAATGTTAGGACGACATAGTGAAAAATTGTGTGTGTGGTTTTTTTTTGGCTTTAGAATTTAATAGTTCTTTTTATGATTATTCGTTGTTGTCGATGAAAGAAATTTGTACAAGGTATGTCAGGTGTTAGGCATTTAGGAATTAAAAATAATCTCACCAAAAAGGAATAAAAAGATTTGGAGTTTTAACTTTTAAGTAATTCCATCTTTACAAAGCCTAATGTAGTGATATAAAACTGTTTTTAATGTATGAGCGTGCTACATTGTACAAAACACTTTCAAGTGAAACTAAATGTGTTGTTTACTTCTTTGTTTGGGAATCATGGTCAGGTTTTGACATTTCATGTGGACCAACATTATTAGCAGTTTAGCACGTAGGTGGGAATTTAATTGCTTGATTTGGTTGAACTTGTTCAGGGAAGCACTAATCCTTTAATTTAAAGAGGGACATCATTATAAACATTTGATTCACATCTCTAAAATTGAATCATGAGTCAGGGTCTAGGTCCAAATGCATAGAAATTTAAATCTTATTATACAGGCTGCTTACATATACATCAATGCATCTAGCAAAATTTGGGATAATTCTAGTCAAAAGTCATATCACACGATTCGGCCCTCCCTTAATGATAGAGGTCTATTCCTTCGTCAGTGTGTGTGTGAGTTTATATTCAAGAATTTGATATATGTGCTAATTCAATCTAATTCCCGTGTGGATGTAGATACATTGAGATTGTAAGAACTAGTAATAGAATAGAAGTATGGTATGTTTGTACATGTACTATTATTCAAAACCTGTCGCATTTGCTTGAAGATGATGCATCCCCTGCTTGAAGAAGCTTCTAGCAATGAAATTTTGTAATTAAAAAGAAAACTTGTTGAATAGCATGATCCAGTTAATCTCATCGCTAGCCAGAAGCACTCGTTGAAGATTTATCAGATGTGATAAATCCTGTTCCAGTCCCATTTGTTGAAGATTGATCAGACATGATTAGTCTACCTACAGAAAATGGAGGTTCTAATGGCTGAGGAAGGTTTATTGCTTTGCTTGCAAGCATAAGAATGACCATTGACATGGTAGGCCTTTCATTTGGATCTTCTTGAACACATAACAAGGCGATTTGGATCAATCTCAAAGCCTCACTTATAGGACAAGTATGAACTATGGTCAGATCTATCAGCTCCAGTCCTTTACCTTCATTCCATAGTTGCCATGCCTATTTAGTAATTTTTGTATTAGTTCACAATAATAAGTAAAAACTTAATTTGAGACCAAGATACAGATAAGGAAGAGAGACATACATATGACATAAGGCTTTGTGCACGCTCTGGATGATTGGAGCTGCTGTTCTTTTTTCCACTAACAATTTCTAGCATTAGAATTCCGAAGCTATAAACATCAGACTTTATTGAAAATAGTCCCTCCATTGCATACTCTGGTGCCATATATCCACTATTGGAAAAAAAATATTTATTATGATATGGTTTCAATAAGAGAATAAAAGCAGAGTTGTCTTAAATGTAATGTACTATCGTTAAGAGCATAAGTTACATTGACATATCTATGACTTGATTATGTCTTAACAATTTTTCAATAGAAAGCTTCATCCGTGATTTTATGGAATTAGAATGCTATGAAGTGAATACTTACTATGTACCCACAACTCTGTTAGTGTTGGCTTCAATTTGATTGGCCCCAAAAATCCTAGCAGTGCCAAAATCTGATATCTTTGGGATCATCTCATCGTCTAGCAATACATTACTTGCTTTCATATCCCTATGGATGATTTTGAGCCGAGAGTCCTCATGTAGATATTGAAGGCCCTTCGCAATCCCATTAACAATGTTTATTCGTTTAGCCCAGTCTAGTTGTATACACTTTTTGGTATCTGCATTATAATAATGAGGCAGACCATTCTCTCAGATAGGAAATTTTTGCAAAAGAATTGGCCTATAATATATTGTGCTAAGTGCTAAGTGTGAGTTGAAAAAGAGAGAGAGCAAACCAAACAAGAAGGCATCGAGACTAGTGTTGGCCATGTACTCATAGACTAGAAGCTTTTCATCTCCTTCCAAGCAGCATCCCAAGAGCCTCACTAGATTTCTGTGCTGAAGTTTTGCAATTAAAATCACTTCGTTCTTGAACTCTGCAAGACCTTGATTGGATTTCATCGAAAGCCTTTTAACTGCTATTTCCTTTCCATTATTCAACTTTCCCTGCAAGCATTTTAAACTTAATCAGCGAAAATTGATCACATAGTATTTGGTAGACATACTTTGCTACATATTATAACACCAAGGTTCACTGATTGCTCATTTCTCCTGAAATAAAATGACCACAGCAATCTTTTAGGTGTCACATATCCTAACTGTTGCTATATATTAGTTTCAAATGCAAATGATCCAATAATTTCCAAAGATGCATAATGTATAAAAAATAAATAATTTGTTTTCTCAACCTTGTAAACTGGGCCGAAACCACCTTCTCCAAGCTTATTTGCATCAGAGAAACTGTTTGTAGCAGTCAGTATGGTACTTAAATTGAAGTAATGAATTTCTGCTCCGTTGTCATGATCACTCTCAAAGATACTACCGTCCATTAAGTGCAATGAAAGTGAACCAGCTAAATTCCTTCGTAATGGAATTTCTTGGTTCATTTCACCATCTGAGTGACAAATTAGATAAAACAAAAATTAATGGCGGTCTAGAAAAACAAATTTTAATAGAACTTATTAAAAGAAAAAAGACAAATTTGAATCAATATGCTAAACTAAACTTACCTCTTTGTCTTTTCCTCCTGCCAAAGGATGGATAGTACCAGAAACCCAAGAGAGCTGCAACTACAGCAATTGATGCAATTGATGATATAGTAATGATTATTGTCTTGTTTCCTCCATCCCCTGTTGCTCATCACACAATACATCTTAAGTTTGCTTAAAATAACTTCAGACAACAAATCAATGATATCTCAATAAATGCAAGGACATAGGATAGGCTGCCCAAACTGTCACAGGTATAGACAAACCTATTAGGAACCCTTATGATCATTATTATCATTTAGCAGAGACAATAGATTAAATATTTAATGAAGGTTCCTAGTAGCCTAGCTATTGGGATTGCCACTTAATTCGCTAGATGAATGCAAGTACTGAAGTAAACATAAGGAAGAACTCCTGTAGTTGTAGACTAAAACATTCATGTTTGTGAGTTTCAGTGGATGTTTACCTAGTTTCTTTATTACAATTACTCCCCAGCAGTTCTAATACTGCTATTATCCTTAGTCTTCTCACTTCTTTTCAGAAATTTCTTTTTCCTCCAATAATAAGGTCCCTCATAAACGATATTGTGCTCTTTTAAGGTTTTTTTCTAGCATAATTACAATATCTGTTGGACTATACTCTATTTTGTGTTTTGTTTTATAATATCATTACTCAATTTCTTTCATTTAAATAATATTTTGCAAAATGGTTACAATTAGTATATTATTAACTTCATTTACTCTTTCCAAGCATTTTATGCATTTAAGCAAAGTTTTCCTATTAAACTATAATGATATGATGATTCAAACAATCTCCAACTTAAGCCAACATCTCAAACTCCATTTAAAAAAAGACATGTTTAATCTTGAATTGATAAGTCAAAACCTTCCCCTCCACGTACTCCACCTTCAACTTACTGGAACTTATTATAAGGGCAAGGTGTGCTAATTATTGACCCAAAACTGCTATTATACTTTTAAGAATTTTGAATTAGAACTTTAATATTGTGCTATATAAGCTTTTGAGTTCTCAAAATTTTATACCTCATTATTTTAATATATATATTTTAATTGAATTTAAATTTTATTCTATAATTAAACATTCCATTAGAATCTTGACACATCATATTTTTTTTAATAGAAAGAATATATTGTTCCATATAAACACAATATAATAAACTATATATATAATAATAATAATAAATGTCTTTAATAAATATCACGATTATCAATTTTTAGACAAAAAAAAAAAAAAAAAAAAATCATATTATGTTAAACTTTTCCGTGTGTTGCACGGGTTACCGATTAGTTATTCAGTAATTCCGGAACACAATAAATGTATACTCCTTACTTACATAAATGATGAATCTTACTAATTAACTTTATGGTCAAACCCTTCATTCATGTTAAAGCATGGAGTACATATTTATTGTGTTCCGAGATTATTGAAAAAAAATTGGTGAATAGTAAAATATTTTATAAAAATGGTTGTGACTTAAGCGTTATTGATTTTTTATTTTGTATTTGTAACAGACTAATACCCTTGTCCTATACTCAACTTGAACTAGCAAAAAATGTCAATCAATAAAAAAACCAAGAAATATGACAACTTGTAAGACATGAAACATCAGTGCCATGTACCTTGTGTAGTTGGAGGCAATACAGGTGGTAGCTCAGTTGAAAGGCCAAAAAAATTGTATACCTCAAACCTTAAATCACAGCTGGGTGTTGCAAATTTCCCTCCCTGCTTTCCGTAACAACATTGTGGAATAAAGTTCAAAACCTGCGATAGGCAGTGGTTGCAATCCGTCTTGTTCAAATCAGGGGTGCACTTAAGAAGTGCATATATATTTTGGGAGTAGTTTGGGACAGGCTCACTCTGAAAAGCAAACTTGTGAGTAGAATTTCCTGATGAAGTACGGTTTCTTAGGTTATCTAACAAGGGGTATAGCACCTTGTGGAATTCTTCCACGTCTAAGAAGTTACTTGTGTTGTAAAAGAAATGCATTGGGGCAGTGTCCATAATACCAAATATTGATTTGAATGAGTATCGAAGAGAACATTGATCAGGCCAAATGATTGCCTCCTTTTGGTATGGACAAGATTGTAAGAGTTTGTAACTTGACTCTTTGATACAACTTCGGCATTCGTTGGATGAAATGTCTGGACTACAGAGTGCAATCGCGCTTACTTTGTCTGGAGATTCACCTTCAGAGAAATTGTAAAACCCATAATTGATTTTGGTGTCTAACAACATGGAAGTCCACACGGTATCGAGGTTTTCTCTGTAGGTACTGTTAGGAGTGTAGGTTCCAGTATCATAACAGTATTGGGCAGCTGTGGGAAAAACGGCATAAATGAGAGCAAAATAGAAGAATAACAATACTCATGAACAGTACATTTTCATTTAGCAATATAGACTATATAGTCCTATATGATATCATTCCTGTTCTATACGTTCATGTATATATCTACTTTCATTTCATCAAAAAAGTATATAGATACTTTCTATATTGACTAGGCGTTGGACCTTGCTTTAATTTTATGACCAATTCAAAGCTTTGAACATGAAACATACCATACGGTTGACAAAGATGAGAGTGATACGACAAAATGGAAATAAAAAAAAGGTGATTTAAATTCGTGGGCCACGTAGATGTGATCGCTTTTCAAAAATACGGAATTTTCTTTTCCACTTTTTTCTTCTTAATTTAAATTGGTCTTCTTAATTTAAGATAGACTATGACATATTATCACCTCAAAAAATTCAAATATATTACCACGTTTCAAAAACACGGAATTTTCTTTTCCATCGTTTTCTTCTTTTCACTCTTCTTCTTAAATTACGACTATGAGATATTATAACCTCAAAAAATTTCAAATCTATTATAAACACATGTATTAGTAGAACAAACAGATTAAGATTAGTCTGAGAATTTTATAGTACATAAACATTACGTTAGGTTTATTTCTATGTTTCAGTAGCACCATATATAACTTCATGATTATCAAAGGGACAACTACAAGAATTCACTACTTGCTTCATTTTCCAACACTCTATTCTTTCAAAGTGATCGGCCTCCTTGGTTCATTCTCTACATGCTTACCAGAACATAGAATTTTCTTTTCCTCACTCCACCCTCTTCTTCTTGTTTCTTTTGGTTAAATTACGCTTTCTATTATGACCAAAAAAGCATAAACTTATGGGAAAATTACATTTTAAATCTTATAGTTTCAAAAGTAGCAAATTAAACCCTAAAGTTTCAAACAGATTACCTCCTTCTGGTATGGACAAGCCTGTAAGAGTTTGTCCATAAGCTTTTTGACTTTTGGTTGACCTCATAATATTGCACATAAGCTTTTGAGTTCTCAAATTTTACACCTCATTATTTTAATATATATTTTCTAATTGAATTTAAATTTTATTCTATAATTAAACATTCCATTAGAATCTTGACACATCATATTTTCTTTAATATAAAGAATATATTATTCCACATATAAACACAATCATAATAAACGTCTAATACTAGAATATATTCTATATATAAACACAATAATAATAAATGTCTTTTAATAAATATCACGATTATCAATTTTTATTTTTAGACAAAAAATAAAAGAGAAAAAAAAAATCATATTATGTTAAACTTTTCTGTGCGTTCCATGGGTTACCGACTAATTATTCAATAATTCCGGAACACAATAAATGTGTACTCACTACTTATAAATGATGAATCTTACTAATTAACTTCATGGTCAGACCCTTCATTCATGTTAAAGCATGGACTACATATTTATTGTGTTTCGAGATTATTGAAAGAAAAAATGGTGAATAGTAAAATATTTTATAAAAATGGTTGTGACTTAAGCGTTATTGATTTTTTATTTTGTATTTTTAACATTTCTCTAGGACTAATACCCTTGTCCTATTCTCAACTTGAACTAGCAAAAAATGTCAATAAATAAATAAACCAAGAAATATGACAACTTGTAAGACATGAAACATCAGTGCCATGTACCTTGTGTAGTTGTACTTGGAGGCAATACAGGTGGTGGCTCAGCTGAAGGGTCAAAAAAAGGGTATATCTCAAACCTTAAATTACAGCTAGGTGCTACAAAGATCCCTCCCTGCTTTCCGTAACAACATTGTGGAATAAAGTTCTGAACCTGCGATAGACAGTAGTTGCAATCCGTCTTGTTCAAATCAGGGGTGCACTGGAGAAGTGCATATAGGGTTTGGTAGTCTAAGGTAGGCACACTTTGCAGAGCAAACTTGAGAGTAGAATTCCCTGATGAAGCACGGTTTCTTAGGCTCTCTAACAAGGGGAATAGCACCTTGTTGAACTCTACTACGTTTGAGACGTTTCCTATGTTGTAAGAGGCTATTTTTAGGTCAGCTTCCATAATACCAAATATGGATCTGTTTGAGTATCGAACAAAACATAAAGTATCCCAAAATATTGCTTCTTTCTGGTTTGGACAAGCCTTTAAGAGGTCTTGACTTGACGTATTGATACAAGTACGGCAAACGTTGGGTGAAATGTCTGCTCTACAGAGTGCAATTGCGTTTACTTCGTTAGGATATTCACCAGCAGAGAAATTGTAAAACCCATAATTGATCTTGGTGTTGGAAGTCATGGAAGTCAGGAGGCTCTCGAGGTTTGCCCGATATGTACTGTTACTGGTGTAGTTACCAGTTTCATAACAGTATTGAGTGGCAGATGTGGGAATAATAGCATGAATCAGAGCAAAATAGAAGAATAACACTAATCTCGAACAGCCCACTTTCATTATTCTTCCGTAGTACATGTGATTCCTTTTAGCAATTACTCCTCCAGTGCTATATATATGATATCATTCATGTTCTATACGTTCATGTATCTATTTCTATATTGACTAGTCATGGACCCTGCTGTAATTTTATGACCAATTCAAAGCTTTGAACCATAACATCCGATTGATCAAGACGTGAGTGATACGACAAAATGGAAATCAAAAAGGTGATTTCCTTCGTGGGCCAAGTACATGTGATCGCGTTTAATTTCAAAAACACGGAATTTTATGACCAATTCAAAGCTTTGAACCATGATTTACGATTGATCAAGACGTGAGTGATACGATAAAATGGAAATCAAAAAGGTGATTTCCTTCGTGGGCCAAGTACATGTGATCGCGTTTAATTTCAAAAACACGGAATTTTCGTGGGCCTAGTACATGCCATGACCAATATAATAGTTACCCACACAATAATGTTATAAGTCACAACCACAATTACGTTGTCATCACTCATCAAGGGTTGCACCACCATCACATTAGTAGGAATTTGTAGAAGGCTAGTCTCACTCGAAGTAGCCTATTTGGGTAATTTATCATACTAATCCCGATATTGAGATCAGATGAAACAAGGTGATTGTCAAAAGGAATTATAGCATAACTTAGCTCTAGGAGGTCCTGAGTTGGATCCTTGACTCCATTATACTATACCTATCATTTAAAAGATTTAAAGTTCTCATAATTGATTTTCTTGAAGATTCATTTGATTAAAAATAAATAAAAAATCGTCAGAGAGGGAAGGATCCAATTGAGTCCACAATTATTGATAACTTCATGATTTCACAACATGACGTGAATGCATAGGCATGTAGGGGTTGCTAATTAAACACACGGTTTGCAAAATTCTCATTGAAGAAATTTATCCTCCCAAATATAGAAATTTTAAAAAATAAAAAATAAAAAGATCGTGAACCAATACAATTATATTGCAAAAAAAAAAAAAAAAAAGGTTTATAAAAAGGTAAAATCCATCAAACGCTAGCGAGCATCTAGTTCAGTAATTGAATCCTCATATACTGAGGCTTGGACAGGGCTACTTAGAGAATATTGCTTTACCTCTAGAGTCTGGATGGTGTTGACTCAATCACCCTTGGATTATGCTCCACTTGAGACATATCTGATCTAGTGTTGCTATCCATTATAAACGCAGGTCGTGAGGGTACTGATAGAGTCATAGAGTCATTAGTAAGCATGAGATCAACTGAAGCCATGGTTGGTCTCTTAACTACATTTTCTTGAACGCAAAGTAACCCAATGTGGATGCATTTCATTATTTCAATGGTTGAATCACTAGGCAATATGGGATCTACAAGATTAGAAATTGTCCCATCCCTCCATTTTTTCCAGGCCTGCTAAGAGAATATTGCTTTACCTTGTCATATAATATGAATTACTAGTAACACTTTAAGATCAGTTAGAAAGAAAGTATAAACAAAGATAATTAATTGTACTCTCATAATTTAGAAGGCCCTCCTCTATATTGTCTTCACTATGAAAAGTTATAATTTTTTGTCCACTCACTATCTCTAGAACTAATACTCCAAAACTAAAAACATCGGACTTCATTGAAAAGTGTCCGCGTAATGCATACTTTGGAGGTATCCACTACATTTGGATGTGAGTAGTGTCAGTTTTTATTTTTTTGATTGGTAATAGAGCTTTTTATATTGTATTCATATAAAATTCATTTAATTTCATAATATTCTTGGGAGATGGTTAAAAACATTTTCAGGATTGTTGTCTCTATGAATAACTGTTTTTGTTAGTTATAAATAGAATGCAATGGTTTAGTATTAGTAATAACTTGTGTGGATATAATTACTAGGTCCCCACAACTCTTTTCGTATTGCCTTCAATTTGATCTAGTTTAAAATATAACCAAATATAAGATAGATTTTCCTGCGGGTGGAAGATAAGATCATAAGAAACGTTGATAAACATTTAAGTTTAGTCAACGTCTGACAACAAAGAAATAACCAGTCAAGCCGCCTCAGCTTTTTATTTATTTATTTATTATTATTATTCTCTTGTTTATTTATTATTTATTTAGACAAGGAAAAAAAAGGTTGTTTGAAATTTCAACATCCCAAAGCCTACGGCACGTAACCATCTTAAATGACCTTTTCTCATATGATTTTGTCTTGAACAGGCGCATTAAATCTTTGGACAAGCGAGCTTCTGTGGGCCGAAGAGTCTTCTTTCTAGTTGGTCGGAGAGAGTCCGGTATGAAAGTAATAAGATTGTAAATGAAGAGTTAAAAAGCCATTTTTTAACGAGTTGGGTTTGGCTCAGAAAAAGAAATTTGTAATGAACTAAGCTTAATTATAATAATATGTTTATGAATAAGTTCAAGAGTATAAGGGTTTGATTTAAATATATATAATATTATATGTTTATATTTATATATGTATAAAAATATAGATATATATTTTTTATATTGGATCCCAAAACTTGGAGCATACACAAATATCATCAAAATTGAACATTAAAGGAGCTAATACAAATAAAAGAAAAAATTATCTTAAGTTATATAATGGAAGCCAATCATCATGTAAGACCAATTTTCTTATCAAAATCAAATATAATAGTAAATCTGTAAATGATCAAAATAATTTTAAATAAATAGTGAAATTTTCTATTAAATTAATTTGAAATTTTAGTAACATAATTTTAATCGAAATAATAATTTAATTTTTTTTTTTTGGAAATTTGGTAATAGTGTTTTCTTTGAGAATAATATTAATCTAGAGCCTTGTAACTCAGTGACATTAACACTCTATTATGTGGAGAATAAGGGTTCAAATCCTCCTCCCAACTATCGAATAAAAAAAGAAAAAAGAAAAGAAAAGAAAGAGTATTAGCCTAATAACTTTAATGTAGTTAGAGTAAAATTTGTTAATCAAGATTAAAAAAAAAAGAAAAAGAAAAAAAAAAGTGTCTCAAATGCTGTTGGGAATTAACCAAATTCTCAGAAAATGGTAATATGGAACTTAGCATTCAGGTTCCATGACCAAAAAACTAATACTAATTTTTGTCAAGCCCTTGCTGATACTTACACATAGTTACTCTATCGAGGGTATACTTCAGTAATTGAGGCTTCATCAACAGACAATAATATTGACTTTCTTGTAGATTGATCTGACTCCAATTCTGGCATGTATAGCTCTGTTTGAAGGAAAAGTGCTGGTCGTTGGGGTGGTGACAGAGTAACAGAGTTACTATTTAACATGAAAATTATTGAGTCCATTGATGGTCTTTCCACTGAATTTTCTTGAACACAAAGTAAGGCAATATGGATACATTTGTTGACTTCAATTCTTGAATAAGAATCTCTTATAATCGGGCCCAACAACTCCAAGGATGTTCCACCCCTCCAATGCTTCCAAGTCTGAATCAATTGATCAAGTATTCCTTATATTGTGATAACCCTTTATTGAAGATTGAAGAAACAGAGAAAGCTACAAGTAGTTTAGGCATGTCGTTTTGTATATAAGATGATTAGTTAGTTTGGCAGCACGTGATGTAATTATTCAATTAGACAGCACAATTGGCATGCTTAAGAGAGGGAAAATCTATTATAACAGATTTTTGTTTGTTAGGTTTGTTAAGCTTTCCCGCCAATGTAATTGATTGAATTAGTTAGGATATTTTCTCTTTTCTTGGTCATTAGCTTAGTCTATAAATATAGAGAAGGATTGTAATGGTTCATTAAGAAAATCAATACAGTTAACACTCTCAAATCATAGTTCTCAAAAGCTTTTCTTTCACCCTCTGTTTTCTTACTTTCTTTTCATCTTCTTCTTCAGTTTATCATTTCTGTTATGGTATCAGAGCCTACAATGGCCAATGATGCTTCCGCAATCTTTGGTAGTAGTGGCTCGTCCCTTCAAAGAGATGAATCCACAAACCAGCTTTTCCTTCACCATGGTGACAGTCCAGGCACGATACTGGTGTCTCAGCCACTTTCTGGTGAGAATTACAACACTTGGTCAAGATCGATGATCATGGCGCTCACAGCAAAGAACAAGATTGGTTTCATCAATGGAACAATCACTGCACCAAATGATGAAACTCTTCCATCTTTCAATCTTTGGACTCGCTGTAATACAATGGTGATTTCCTAGATATTGAATTCAGTCTCCAAGGACATTGCTTCGAGTGTGATATATGCCAACTCAGCACAAGAAATGTGGGAGGAACTGAATGAACGATTTGCACAGGGGAATGCTCCACGAGTCTTTGAGATCCAGAAAGCTATCTCTTCTCTGATTAAGGATCAGTGCAATGTAAGTACCTACTTTACCAAGCTGAAGAGTCTTTGGGACGAGTTGAACAATTATAGGTTTTTTCCACCTTGTTCTCGTGGAGCATTGAAGATTTTGACTGAGAATAAGCAACAAGAGAATGTGATGCAGTTTTTAATGGGGCTTAATGATAGTTTTGTTAATGTCAGAGCTCAGATTCTAATGATGGAACCTCTGCCAGCTATGAATAAGGTTTTTTCATTAGTTGTGCAAGAAGAGAGGCAAAGAGGCATAGGAGTTCCATCCATGACTGCTACTGGTGACTCTATAGCTCTTTATACCAGATTTGAGACGCCTAGACATAACTATGGAGGCAGAGGTCAATTTGGGAAGAAGCATAGAGGCATATTGTGGATAAATGTTACAAGCTCCATGGCTTTCCACCTGGCTACAAGTCCTGTGGTAATGCACATGATCAAGCTTCTGTGCTGCGTCCATCAACAACCTAAAGCAATTGCTGCAAGGCTTCTATTGATATCTCTACTACACTGCACCAACCCATATCTTTCCTCAGACCCATCACTCACAGTCTTATTATCTGCCCTGAAAAGCACATCTTTTTTTATAGCTTCATCTATTAGTCCATTCATTAAAGAACGTGCTCCAAAATTAGTGTTATCAGGTGAAGTCGAATTCCAGTTCTGGACATTCCACGCGAGCACTCTTGGCCATGTTTGTGCTTCTCCAAAGAAACTAACGTATGAGTAACGTAACATGCACTCATCGTACCATATGATGGCAGTCTCATGAGATGGACATCGAGTTGTGATATTTTGGGTCGCATAGCTCACACACCTTTGGCATGTATTATTAGAAACATCACCTCGGCAGAGGAAGAGACCGTAGATGCCAATATTGGAGCTTTCATTGTAGAAGCTGTAGTTTTGGGAAGCTTTAGGGGATAAAGAATCCAACAGGACCGTGAGGTTGGATTTGTAATTGGTGTTGGCGGTTTTATTTGATTGATCTAAACAAAAGTGGTAATTGTAGGTAATTGGCTGGGAATTAATGGAGCTGCTAAGCCCAAAGACTACAAGTAATAGTAAAAGAAAGGCTCTGGAGTTGTGCAGGGAAAACATTTTTACCTCCTTAGCTTAAAGAGAAAATTCTTTCTTGGGCAACCTGAGCAGAATATTTGTTCATGAACATATGCATTATCCATTAGAAATAATTTTGTAAAGTATTATTATTTAAAAAGAAAATTAATCTTTAAAGAACCTTATCGGAGTTAACCTTTGTGGAAGACCTAAATTTGATAACAATGGAAAATATAAAAGAGATTGAGAGAGGAAGAGAGAATGACGGCTAGGTTTTTTCAAGTGGTTCGGCTATGTGAGCTTACGTCCACAGGATATAGCCAATGAGCCACATCTTTATTATATTCTCTCTGTATGATATTTTGGATGATTAATATGTATTGTGAGATGTCCTATTTATACATAGGATTACTAACACAACTCTCCTATCTAATCTATGTGGGATTCCTTAACATTCTCTCTCAAACTCAAGGTGTAATTTTTATTGTAGCCTTTGAGTTTGGTTACAAAAGAATAGCTCAAATATTTTGGCTCAACTCAGCTTGGCTTGTATCTCTGCTTGATGGCTTGGATCTTGGTTCAGAGGCTCAGTGGCTTGGATTTTGGCTTAGCGACTTCGATCTCGGCTTGGCTTGGTCAGATCATGGCTTGATGGCTCGGATCGCGGCTCAGAGGCTCGAATCTTGAAATGGTCTTGGCTCTGGATCTCAGCTCAGTGGCTCAATGGCTTGGCTGCTTGGCTCGATCTCGGCTCATGAAAATAGAATCAAAATATATCCCACAATTTTTTTTCTTTCAAAATTTTTTTTTTTGAATTTTGAAATTCTAAATTTGATTTTTTTTTTTTTGAATATTTTGCAAACAAAAATAAATAAAATACAAGCAAAACATAAAATAAAATGATTTTTTTTTTCTCACTTTCACTTTTTCTTTTTTCTTTTTTTCACAAGTCACACCCACCATCTTCTTTCTTCTTTAGGCCGTAGTCAACTAAACAATTGAAGCAGCAAAACTATGATAAGATAGAGATCTCAGATCACCTTTGAATGAACAGATTTGGGGATCTGAAATGTTGCCATTGATGGTGGTGCAGTGGTGTGGATCGGTGCCAGTGAAGGCTGCAAATAGTGAGAGAATAGCTCGGCGGCCCTGGGAGTTGGCGTCATGGTGGACCTTGCGGCAGCGGCGGTGGCACACTTGACCCTTGGAATTTTTTTTTTTTTTTTTTGAAAAAGCGGAAAAGGATGATGGTGGCTGTTGGGTTTGCACTGTACAAAGCAGACCTCTGAAGGTTTTGTAAAAGGAATTTTGGTGATGATGAAAAAGATTGATGTGGCGGAAGCGATGTCACAGGATGGAACTGTCATGTGAGTTTTAGGGCTCTGATATCACGTGGAAAACCTAAAACTAATCACAATGGAAAATATAAAAGAGATTGAGAGAGGAAGAGAGAATGACGGTTAGGTTTTTTCAAGTGGTTCGGTTATGTGAGCTTACGTCCACAGGATGTAGCCAATGTGCTACATCTTTATTATATTCTCTCTGTATGATATTTTGGATGATTACAATGTGTTGTGAGGTATCCTATTTATACATAGGACTACTAACACAACTCTCCTATCTAACCTATGTGGGATTCCTTAACAACCTTTGACTACTTCTTTAACTTCTAGAACTAGTATTAATTATTTGGCTTGTTTATATAAGTAGATTAGTTTTTTACTTTCTTTATCTCATTTATAATGCCAATATGGATAAGGGAAGATTTAAAAAGTTTAAGAATACGACGATATTTGTGCCGGCTAAGGTCGGCAAGATTGTCACAGTGTTGGCAAGAGCACACATTATTTATAGGTATTCCTTTTTAAGAAGTTAAATTGTAAAAAATGAAAAAATAAAATAAAATCTGTTGACTAATTTATTGAAAATTTTATTCCGTTGAAAATATTTGGCTCCAAGGAAAAAGAAAAGAAAAATTATCTTTGTTGTGGTCCTTTAACTCAATAAGATATTCACCTATCTAAAAAAATTTGAAAATGATCACCCTAATCATCCAACCTAATAAGATATTCATTTTGCCACTTATTAATTAAAAAGATGAGTCATCAAAACGGCAATTGAAAAGTCATCATTGAATGGGAATTGATTAAATTCTATATCCACTAGGAAAGGGTTTTGACATTTATCCCGAGTGGTAATATTCTAGAGGCATTGATTAAATTCTATATCCACTAGGAATTGATTAAACTCTTTGTTATACAAAGTTTTTAGTGCCAAATTTTTCCCGAGTGGTAATATTCTAGAGGCATCGGAGAAGAATAGAGGGTCCTTTGCATGGCATAGCATTTTAAAAGCCAAGGCACTCATCCTTTCGAGTTGGAATTGGAGGGTTGGAGATGGCTCTCGGATTCCTATCAAGGGCTCCAATTGGCTCCCAGATGAGGAGCATAGACGAGTCTTATCCCCCCTCACCGATCTCCCTAAGGATGCTAGAGTTACAGAGCTTATCCATGGATCCCCACCCACATGGAACATTAACAAGGTTTAGTCCCTGTTTCTCCCATATGATGCTGAGGCAATCCTCAAGATTCCATTCAGTAGAAGACCGCAAGATGATAAAATATTCTGGTTTGGTACTCAGGACGGGAAGTACTCTGTGCGTAGTGGATATAAGCTTCTTCTCAGAGATGCTCAGGGATCCCAACCTGAGAGTTCGAGATAATGGGACCCCGATCCATTCTAGAAGAGAATATAGGGTGCTCGTGTATCGGCAAAGGTGAAATCCTTCCTTTGGAGAGCTTGCCATGATGCTCTTCCAACAAACTCGGGCCTCTTCAAAAGAAAAGTGATTCCCACTCCTCAATGTAGTCTCTGCCGTAATCAGTGTGAGGATAGCATTCATGCTCTGTGGGCATGTCCCGTAGTGTCCCAGGCTTGGACTGTAGCACCTGAGTTCTCTGATCTATGAAAAGCTGGTCCAATGTCCTTCAGCGACCTTGTGAGCCAAGTGGTTTAGATTACCTCTGATGTCTTGCTTGAGAAGTTTGTAGTAATGTGCTGGCTCCTATGGCACAAAAGGAACCATGATCGTCTACATCTCCCCAGTGAACAATATTGCCAAATCTGGACTCGTGCTCAAGCCTTCCTACATGAGTACCTAACAGTTACCACTGAAGAGAAAGCAGAGAGACCTAAACCTCCCCCGGTTCGATGGAAGCTTCCAGTCACCAACTACTATAAGATTAACTTTGATGGAGCTATCTTCAAGGAGTCTAATTCAGAAGGCATATGAGTGGTTATTCGGGACAACACAGGGATGGTTATCGCCACACTAAGTTAGAAGGTCTACAGTACCTACACGGTAGAGATGATTGAAGCTCTTACGGCCAAGAGAGCTGTCATTTTTGCAAAGGAGGTAGGCATTGATGATGTTGAAGTTGAGGGGGATACAGAGACTGTTATGCGTTATCTAAGCAGCAATGTCCCTCTCCATACCCCTTATGGCCTTGTTCTAGAAGATACAAAAGTCCTGATCCAAGAGTTCCAGCGTGTCACCCTGTCTCACACTCGTCGTAGTGGCAACTCGGTTGCCCATGCTTTAGCTCGCAGAGCTTCTGACTGTAATAGTTTCTTAGTATGGATGGAGGAAGTCCCTCCAGACATTACTCATGTTTTGTTGAACGATTTCTTTGCTCTTAGTTGATTAATAAAGTACTTTCCTTCTCAAAAAAAAAAAAAACTCTAATTAGGTTTAACATGGTTAAGAAATCAAACATTAACTTTTTATTTTTTAATTTTTTTTAGCTACCACTGTTACCTCTAACGTTAACTTAGTTTTGGAAAATAAAAACCTCTAACCAAATTGATGCTAACAACTCAGTAAAGAGAGAGGCAAACCGTCGGGGATTGAAATGAGGACTAGAAGAGTTTCTATTTGAATCTAGAGAAGGTACTGGTAGTGAAAGAATCCTTTGTTTCTATGCCTCTATGCCCCAAAGCAGAGCTATCAAATTGTTAGCGCCTGCAGAGTGAAGTATGCTTAATTGCTTATAACTATGAATTCAATGAGGTTCCCAAGTCCCAACCCAACCATGTTTTTATTCCCTCTCCATTATCCTCTGAAAATAATGAAAAGAGCGTACCTTTCCTACCACTTAAATAAAATCAAAATCAAGTCAGTAACTAGATTGTTAACCAGAAATTGCCAAAATATTTATACTAAACTTTGACTGAACTACGTGTTATATTTTTTTCAAATTAAATTATATGAAAAATGACTAATCCCTACATTAAATATTAGTAATGGATAGACACGGATTGAAACATTCAACATTGAAATGGAATCGTTTTGAATACCATTCCAATATTGTTAAGAAAATTTCAAGAAAAGAACAAATAAGTTCAAATAATTTTGAAAAAGATATGTTCAACCCACTCTTCGCCACACCGCCATGCAGCCACCACCGCCGCTGCCCGATCATCACCACAGATTACCAGTCTTACCATTGCCGCCTCCAGCCTCTGCCACTAACCATGGCACCATTCCTTTTCTGAGCACCGGTTAAGATTCTGAAAATTTGGGTTTTTATTTTTTGAAGTAAATCTATTAAATCGTTGGCCTCGTGGGTTTTGGTAGGTGCTGGCAACGTAGATTTGGGGTTTCTTTCGATGGTGACGACGACGTACAGCAGAGGTGAGGGGTGGATTTGAGACTAAGTTGGCAGAGGTTGGGGTTGATTTGAGACTGAGTTAACAATAGATTTTGTTAAAATAAAATAAAATAACTGACGTTAACGTTATGTTGTTTGACTAGAGTTAAATTTGCTATTAGGTTAAGTTATTAAATTTAAATGAGGTGGCATATTCTAAGTCTTAGATCTAATTTAAATCAATCCTGACTATAAAATGGAGACTCTATTTCAAAGGGAAATAGAGAGCATCCGGATCCTCAAGGATTTTCTTAAGTATTATTATTTAAAAAGAAAATTAATCTTTAAACAACCTTATCTGGAGTTAACCTTTGACCACTTCTTTAACTTCTAGAACTAGTATTAATTATTTGGCTTGTTTATATAAGTAGATTAGTTTTTTTTTTTTACTTTCTTTATCTCATATATAAGTCCAATATGGACTAGGGAAGATTTAAAAAGTTTAAGAATACGACGATATTTGTGCCGGCTATGGTCGGCAAGATTGTCAGTGTCAGCAAGAGCACACATTATTTATAGGTATTCCTTTTTAAGAAGTTAAATTGTAAAAAATGAAAAAATAAAATAAAATCTGTTGACTAATTTACTGAAAATTTTATTCCGTTGAAAATATTTGGTTCCAAGGAAAAAAGAAAAGAAAAATTATCTTTGTTGTGGTCATTTAACTCAATAAGATATTCACGTATCTAAAAAAAATTTGAAAATGATCCAACCCAATAAGATATTCATATTTCCACTTATTAATTAAAAAGATGAGTCATCTAAAAGGCAATTGAAAAGTCATCATTGAATGGGAATTGATTAAATTCTCTATCCACTAGGAAAGGGAAAGTAGAGAGCATGCCTATCAAAATTAATCTACAACAAACTTCTAAAGAGGACCCAAACCAAATAAGAATTTGAAACAATTTCTAACAAATCTCCACATTTACTCAGATTCCACAAATAATCTTTAATTATTTTTTTTTGAAAAATTCGGACTGTAAATAATGAAAAAGAAAGACTCCGGACATATGCGTGTAGGCTTCTAGCCCACCACCCCAATTGCAAAATGAAGATGTAGAAAAAGTTCTTGGCTGTTATTAATTTCTTTCTCAAATAAAAGTCATATTTGGTAACACAAGCAGGCTTGAGGATTATTTCCAGGCCCAAGATTTCCTGAGTGAGCCCATTACTGAAATTGTTTTGGACTGGAAGAAGCGTTTCCTTCAGCCCAAAGATGTTAGGACGATATAGTGAAAAATTATGTCTTTATTGTTTTTGTTTTTGTTTTTTTGGCTTTAGCATTTAATAGTTCTTTTTATGATCATTCGTTGTTGTCGATGAAAGAAATTTGTACAAGGTATTTCAGGTCTTAGGCATTTAGGAATTAAAAATAATCTCACCAAAAAGGAATAAAAAGATTTGTACTTTTAACTTTTAAGTAATTCCATCTTTACAAAGCCTAATGTAGAGGTTTAAAACTCTTTTTAATGTATGAGCGTGCTACATTGTACAAATCCTTCTATAGAACACTTTCAAGTGAAACTGATGCGTTGTATTCTTTGTTAGTTTGGGAATCTTAGTGAGATTTTGACATTTCATGTGGACCAACATTATTACCACCTAGTTAGCAATATAATAGCCTTGATCTGGTAGAACTTGTTTAGGGAAGCACTAATCCTTTATTTTCAAGAGGGACCTCATTACAAACATTTGATTCATTATAAGATTCGCATGTCTAAAGTTGAATCATGAGTCAGGGTCTAGGTCCAAATGCATAGAAATCAAATCTCACTATAGAGGCTACTTACATATACAACAATGCATCTAGCAAATTTGGGACAATTCTAGTCAAAAGTCATATAACATGATTCAGCCCTCCCTTCACGACAGAGGTCTATTCCTTCGTCTGTGTGTGTGAGAGTTTGTATTCCACAATTTGGTATAGTTGCTAATTCAATCTAATTCCAGTGTGGATGTAGACACATTTGGATTGTAAGATCTTGTACAAGAATAGAAGTATGGTATGTTTGTACAAGTACTACTATTCAAAACCTGTCGCATTTGCATGAAGATGATGCATCCCCTGCTTAAAGAAGCTTCTAGCAATGGAATTTGTAATAAAAAAGAAACACTTGTTGAATAATTTGCTCCAATTAATCTCTTCACTAGCCAGAAGCACTCGTTGAAGATTGATCAGATGTGGCAAATCCTGTTCCAGTCCCAATTGTTGAAGATTGATCAGATGTGGCAAATCCTGTTCCAGTCCCAATTGTTGAAGATAAATCAGACAGGATAAGTCTACCTACAGAAAATGGAGGTGCTGATGGCTGGGGAAGGTTTATCAATTTGCTTGCAAGCATGAGAATGACCATTGACATAGTAGGCCTTTCATTTGGATCTTCTTGAACACATAACAAGGCGATATGTATCAATCTCAAAGCCTCACTTATAGGACAAGTATGAACTATGGTCTGATCTATCAACTCCAGTCCTTTGCCTTCATTCCATAGTTGCCATGCCTATTTAGTAATTTTTGAATTAGTGCACAATAATAAGTAAAAACTTAATTTGAGACCAAGATACAAATAAGGAAGAGAGACATACATATGACAGAAGGCTTTGTTCATGCTCTGGATGATAGAAGCCACTGTTCTTTTTTCCACATACAATTTCTAGCATTAGAATTCCAAAGCTATAAACATCAGACTTTATTGAAAATAGTCCCTCCATTGCATACTCTGGCGCCATGTATCCACTATTGGAAAAAAGATATATTATGATATACTATGGTTTCAATCACAGTAAAAGAGAATGAAAGCAAAATTTTCCTAAATGTAATTCACTATCATTAAGAGCTTAAGTTACATGGACAAAACTATGACTAAAGGAAAGTTTGGCTTTCTTCCTTTGCAATTCCTCCTTCTTATAGTTCTTACTTTAATTAAACATTGAAATTGTAGAGTTTTCCACTTGATTTTATAGCTAAATTTTTAATGTGTGCTTAAAACATGTTATGTAAAACAAAGAGGTGCAAATGGAATGAACCAGCCCTCTCCCAAAACATGTACACAAGGGGATCAAACTTTAGTTTGATTATGTCTGAAAATTTTTTCTATACAAAGCTGCATGACTGCATCAGTCATTTTATGGAAATAAAATGCCATGAAGAGAATGCTTACTATGTACCCACAACTCTGTTAGTGTTGGCTTCAATTTGATTGCCCCCAAAAATCCTAGCAGTGCCAAAATCTGATATCTTTGGGTTCATCTCATCGTCTAGCAATACATTACTTGCCTTCATATCCCTATGGATGATTTTGAGCCGAGAGTCCTCGTGTAGATATAGAAGGCCCTTTGCAATCCCATTGACAATGTTTGCGCGTTTAGCCCAGTCTAGTTCTATACATTTTTTTGGATCTGCATTGTAATAATGATGCAGATGATTCTCTCAGATAGGAAATTTTTTCCAAAGAATTAGCCTATAATAAATTGTGCTAAGTGTGTTGAGAAAGAGACAGAGAGCAAACCAAACAAGAAGGCATCGAGACTAGTGTTGGGCATGTACTCATAGACTAGAAGCTTTTCATCTCCTTCCAAGCAGCATCCCAAGAGCCTCACTAGATTTCTGTGCTGAAGTTTTGCAATTAAAATCACTTCGTTCTTGAACTCTTCAAGACCTTGTTTGGATTTCATTGAAAGCCTTTTAACTGCTATTTCCTTTCCATTATTCAACTTCCCCTGTAAGCATTTTAAACTTAATCAGTGAAAATTGATCACATTGTATTTGGTAGACATACTTTGCTACATGTTACAAGTTACAACTTACAACACTAAGGTTTACTGATTACTCATTTCTCCTAAAGTAAAATGACCACAACAATCTTTTAGTTGTCACATATCCTTACTGTTGCTATATATTAGTTTCAAATGCAAATGATCCAATAATTTCCACAGATGCCTAATGTATAAGAAAAATTAATTTGTTTTTTCAACCTTGTAAACTGGGCCGAAACCACCTTCTCCAAGCTTATTTGCATCAGAGAAACTGTTTGTAGCAGTCAGTATGGTACTTAAATTGAAGTAATGAATTTCTGCTCCGTTATCATGATCACTTTCAAAGATACTACCGTCCGTTAAGTGCATTGAAAGTGAACCAGCTAAATTCCTTCGTAATGGAATTTCTTGGCTCATTTCACCATCTGAGTGACAAATTAGAAAAAACAAAAATTAATGGCAGTCTAGAAAAACAAATTTTTATAGAACTTATTAAAAAAAAAAAAGACAAATTTGAATCGATATGCTAAACTAAACTTACCTCTTTGTCTTTTCCTCCTGCCAAAGGATGGATAATACCAGAAACCCAAGAGAGCTGCAACTACTGCAACTGATGCAATTGATGATATAGTAATGATTATTGTCTTGTTTCCCGCATCCCCTGTTTCTCATCATACAATACATCTTAAGTTTGCTTAAAATAACTTCAGACAACAAATCAATGATATCTCAATAAACGCAAGGACATAGGATAGGCTGCCCAAACTGTCACAGGTATAGACAATAGATTAAGTATTTAATGAAGGTTCCTAGTAGCCTAGCTATTGGGATTGCCACTTAATTCGCTAGATGAATGCAAGTACTGAAGTAAACATAAGGAAGAACTCCTTCAGTTGTAGACTAAAACATTCATATTTGTGAGTTTCAGTGGATGTTTACCTAGTTTCTTTATTACAATTACTCCCCAGCAGTTCTAAAACTGCAATTATCCTTAGTCTTCTCACTTCTTTTTAGAAATTTCTTTTTCCTCCAATAAGGTCCCTCATAAATGTTTTTCTTAGATTTACTACAGCTTTTATCATTTGATTTTTTATTTTAAACATATTGATATAATACTAATGCTTTACACCCGTTTGGCACAAAGCAGGACTGCTAGATTAGATTAGATTGGATTGAATATCTGTAATCTCAATTGATATGCCTAGATATTAAAATTTTCATTCAAAGTATAATTCCAAATGTGGATCCCGCACATAACAAATTCATGATAGCAATGGTAAACCAATAATTTCTCAGGTTAGTACGTTACCACTCAGAGGCTCTCAAGTCTCACCTACTACCAATCTCCTTCCCAAAAATCAAACATTGCTCAAAACTTTCAAATTTTCCGTCCACAAATCAAACGAAGCCTTCACTTTCAAGTTTCAACTTCCCAGCTGAAACACCCTTCTTCAAAACAGTTCTATTTCATCCACAACGCCCAAGAAGCTCACCTCTTCTTATTTCCATTCTCTTCAGGTTTCTCCTCGCGCGTGTCGCTAGATTCCCCCGCATGGAAATAGTCCGAATAGAGGAAGGAAGAGAGAGTAGTGAGGGACCGGTACTTATCTGGACCCTTTAATACACACAAGACCAAGATAAATGAATCTCAATCCCATGATACTAGGATTAATTTTGTTTGTCAAGTTACGTAATCTTAAGTCCAAAACGCCCAGAAAAATGTTTTCCAATTATTTTTAGTCCTAAATCCAAATCCTGTGCACCAAATTGGGAGGATTGATCTACAAATTGGCCTAAATAAATGCACAGTTTAATTACACAAAATATGCAAATGGGGTGGGGTAGAGGGGGATTTCCATGAAAATACCAAATCTACATTTCTAATTACCTGGTGGTTGGGCCGACGGCGTCAGTGGCGGCACTGCTGGCTGGGGGGGTGGTGTTGGTGGTGGCACTGCTGGTTGTTGAAAGAAAGAGTAGTTCTCATACCTTATATTACAACTTGGGGCTAAGATACGCCACCCTATTTTTGACTCGCAACAGTTTTTGACTTCGTCCATCAGCTTGGTAAAGCAATCGCTGCAAGAGCTCGTATTGATATCTCTACTACACTGCACCAACCCATATCTTTGCTCAGACTCATCACTCACAGTCTCATTATCTGCCCTGAAAAGCACTGCTTTTTTTAATGCTTCATCCATTAGTCGATACATTAGAGAGCGTGCTCCATAATTAGGTTCATCAGGTGAAGTCGAATTCCATTCCCGGTTCACGTTCTGGACATTCCACATGAGCACTCTTGGACTTATTTGTACTTCTCCAAAGAAATTAACATCGGCATACCGTAACATGCACTCATCGTACCATATGATGGCAGTCTTATGAGATGGACATCGAGTTGTGATTTCTTGGGTAGCATTGCTGACACAGCTTCGGCAGGTATTATTAGAAACATCACCTCGGCAGAGGAAGAGGCCGTAGATGCCAAAATTAGAGCTATTGTTATAGAAGCTATAGTTTTGGGAAGCCTTAGAGGATAAAGAATCCATCAGGTCTGTGAAGTTGGATTTGTAATAGGAGTTGGTAGTTTAATTCGTTTGACTGATCTAAACAAACGTGGGCATTGTAGGTTTGCTGAGAATTAATGGAGCTGGTAAGTGCAGAGATTGCAAATATTAGCAAAAGAAAGGCTCTGGTGGAGTTGTGCAGGGAAAACATTATTCCTCCTAAGCTTCAACAGAAAATAATTTTATCAAGTACATAAATAAAAAAGAATTTTCTCAAGTATTACAACTTTAGAGAAAGTAATTAAGTCTTGCAGCCAACTTTGACTACTTCTTAAAATTCTAGATGGCAAAACTTAATTAGATAGTGTAGGAATTTCTTTAAAAATTTGAAACATTGAAAAGTCAAAGAAGGACGCATGTATTTAATTAATTGTCGGGGAGGGGATATTTTTCACCGTGTGGCAAAAAAACCTACCATTTTTTATTTTTATTATACTTGTAGAAGGATTTTATAAAATTTTATGTATTTTTAGTTTTTTTAAGTGATGTTATATTCAAGTTTTGTAATGAACACCATGAAAAAAAATTTCTCAAGCTGCTACTGCATGTGAGAGGGAGACTACATATTTATTTGTAGTCCTAAATTATTAAATAGTCACTCAATCATCTAAGCGATTGCTTTGTAATTAATGATTATCGATTGGATCTTATTATGCCTGTATTTTTATTCAATATTTCAGATTTACATATACTACTTTGTAATGCTTTTTCTTATGAAAGCATTTTTTATTTGTTTTAAAGAAAGGAAAGAAAGAAAGAAAGAAAGAAAATTTACCTGCAACAGTGACTGGGATCTAAGTGATCTCTCTTGGTATTTCTTAAATTTAACAAGAAATTTGTTGTATTTTTAATTGATGATTGTATGGTATCAAGAAATTTACAACTAACAAATTTGATAGAAAAATTTCAATTATAAGAAAGTACATCATGACACGTAAAGTCAAACTTTTCCCCCAAAAAGGCAAAATAAAGTTTTATTCTAGCATATAAATATTTCTAGATGCATATAAATGGAGACAACGACCTTAACCAAATTCTACTTACATAGGTAAACTGAACCAAAAACAAAACAGAATAGGTACTATTACATTTCAACATATAAATAATTAATTGTAGCTTCCATAAAGCACTAGCGAGGATATAGCTCAGTAATTGAAACCTCATTTGCTGAGTGTTGTGTCACCTCTAAATTATGCTCCGAAATTGATGACATTTCTGATTCAATGTTGCTGTGCATAAAGAGTGCAGGTTGTGACGGTACATGAAGAGTGAAAGAATAGCTATTAAGCATGAGAACAATCAAAGCCATGGTTGGTCTTTCAGCTACATTTTCTTGAACGCATAGTAAACCAATGTGGATGCATCTCATTATTTCAGTTGTTGATATATGCCTCAATGTAGGATCTATAATATTTGAAGTATTTCCCTCCTTCCAATTTTTCCATGCCTGTACGATATAATTAAATTGGGAGACATAATATCAGACAAAAAATTATTTTAGGAGCAAATTTTACTTTTCTTCAGTTAAATATGTTACATTTGCAATGACTAGCCCCCTAAACTACAAAACTAAGCTATGGCCCCCATTGACTATTGGTGATAAGCATTTTGTGGCATGTTGTTAGGATTTTCATTAATTTTAACGAAAAATTCAATTCAATTTTCTATTTAATACTTACTTTAAAATAATAAAAAAATTGGCATTTCCATAAAATTTGACCGAAATTCTAATAAGAATAGGTAAAGTGCTAATTACCAAAGTTAAAATTTAGGGACAACATTACAACTACGCCATAGTTAAAATGGGGAAATGCAATTGATCAACCACTATTTTTATTTTGCCAATTTCTCTTGGATTTACCAGTGCTACACTCACAAGAAAAGGGAAATGTACTAAAAATGATTGTACTTACATAGCTTATAAGGTCCTCCACATTCTCTCCACTTTGGAAGCAATTGTTCTTCTGTCCACTCACTATCTCCAACCTTAATATACCGAAGCTAAAAACATCAGATTTTACTGAAAAATGTCTATGCATTGCATATTTTGGAGCCATATATCCACTACATAGCGGGCATTAATAATATTAGTTTGCTTTGAATGGTAACAAAACTCTTGATAATATATATTATCTTTAAAAAAATTAGTGTCTTGAGAAAGGGTTAAAATCAATTAGGACTTTCATGTTATTTGTAAGAAACAAAGTAAACATTAATTAGCTCTTCCTGCTTAGGATACTTACTAGGTCCCAACAATTCTACTTGTATTCCCTTGAGTTTTATCCAATAAAAACAATCTTGCCATACCAAAATCTGAAATCTTGGGATTCATTTCTTCATCTAAAAGGATGTTGCTAGCTTTAAGATCACGATGAATAATACGAAGTCGCAAATCTTCATGAAGATAGAGAAGCCCACGAGCAATACCTTTTATTATTTTGAAACGCTTTTCCCAAGTCAAATGTGCACACTTGATTGGATCTATATATCAAAGCAAGCGTATGATTTAGTTAATTAAAATGTGTGTGGACGCCTTTTCTGAGAAGACAATTAACCCAAAAGAAATTTATGAATACAGGTTGAAAAAAAAAGTGCAAGCATACCAAAAAGGAAGTGATCAAGGCTTGTCTTTGGCACAAACTCATATATCAAAAGCCTTTCATTCCTTTCCAAGGAGAAGCCAAAGAGTCTAACTAAATTACGGTGCTGAAGTTTGGCCACGAATAAGACCTCATTCTTAAATTCTAGATCTCCTTGTCCAGAATCTCTTGATAGTCTTTTAACCGCTATAACTTGTCCATTATAGAACGTACCCTGATGATATATAAAAAGAATAAAATTCATGTAATCATCAGGGCTGGCATTTGAAGTTTAACATTTTTACGGATTACAACTTCTGCATAAGATTATATAAAAGTACCTTGTAGACAGCACCGAATCCACCTTGTCCAAGCTTATTTGTATCAGAAAAGTCATCTGTTGCAGCTCTAATAGTGCTAAAGTCAAATTGCAAGGATTCCACGCTTCCAATTTCATCAACATCTTTACATGAGGAATAATTCAACGCTTAAATGAATCAATCAAGTTCATTATTTAAGAGGAATAACACAAGTTAAAATATGTGCATACAAAAGCAATGAGCTCACATCTTGCAATAGATGGGAGCTCAATACATTACCATTTGATATAGAATTACTTGCCAAATTATGTAACGTCGTTATATGCTAATAAATATTGTGCAGTTGTGGGAAGCTGACCTAATGATATCAATGGAATCTTAATCCCCAACATTAAGATAAATTACAATATGCCAAAGTTTAAGCTATTAGGAAATTGTGAATTCAATTATTTAACTATTATTTTTACACTTCCTCTCATGTGTGGACATTAGACTGAACACATGAGAATTTTAATTTTTTTTTTTGTTAAATGGGAGGTAGAGTGGATACAGGTTCAAAGTCAAGTTCACTTGCTTTTATACTATCATAAATTGTCGATTGTTCCAAAATTTAATTATTTAATCATTATTCTAACACATTGTGTTGAGTATTTATATATAGAAGCACAGGCATCGATCACTAAGGTATGCATCCTCTCATTTGTTAGTTCCTTAGTGATATAGACAAAGCCTAGGCCTCGCTACCTTTTTAAATAACAGATTACAAAACCAATTTTTCTCTTACCTTCTGCTTTATCCCTTGGCTTCCTCACTCTTAAATAGATACAGAAGGAGACGATCAGTACCACAAAGGCAACAGTTGGCACAACTATAATGATGACAGTCCGTGATGTGCTGGTTCCATTTCCTGCAAAAATAAACCATAAATCTATTATCATTAGAACATTATGAGGGATAAGATCCTGAATTAGCATTAATTTACAATGACTAATAGTAATACATAAAATAGTCCAATTGTTCAAGTGCGAGCGACATATCATATGACCACATAATTTGTAGTATATTTTAAGTTTTAAGCATAATGGAATGGGGTACCTTTGGCTTTGGAAGTAGTGGAATAATTGGTTGATAGTGGAGCTGTAAAGTCAAAGAAGGAGTAGACCTCAAACCTAATATTACAGGAGTAATTATACTATACTCTGGGAGTACATTAAATGCGTACTCCTTCCTCTCACAGAAATTATAGATCCCGCTAATTAAAATTATGGTGGGACCCACCACTTCTGTGAGAAGAGGGAGTACGCATTTAATATACTCCTGGAGTATTATATAATTTTCCATATTACAGCTGGGCATAATTACTCTCCCACCTTCCTTCCCAGCACAACATTGTGGAATAGCTTTAATAGCATCATCTAAGCAACCAATGCATTGTTGCTCAGACAAATCCGGTTTGCACTGGACAAGTGCATATAATGTCATGAAGTTTGGTGCGCTTGCATTTCCTGCTGCAAACTTACGAAGAGAAGCACCTGCTGCAGCTTCATGTTTTAGGCTTTCCAAACAATATCTGAAGATCACCATCGAATTCGTTCACATAATTGGCGGATACGTTCTCGGTGTTTAAGAAAGACATTTCAGGACTAAGTTCCACGATGCCTAACATGGAGCTGTTAGAGTAGTGTAGCATACATTGGTCGTACCATCCTATTGCCTCCTTTTCATTGGGACAGAGCCGTGTGAGAAGATCTGAAGAGTTCTTGAGGCAATTACGGCAAACATCTGTCTTAACATCTCCTCTACAAAGCCCAATTGCATATACTTCGTCAGAGTTTTGGCCATAAGAGGAATTATAGAACTCATAATCAATTTCTGTGTTGGAGTAGAGGGAGGAGAGGAGTTGATTGAGGTTTGTCTCAGTTACTGTTATTGGTGTAGTTACCCGTGTCCAAGCAAGAATAGTATAGGAAGCTGGGTGGCTGCGCAAGGGCTTGAACAATGAGTATCAAAATGGCAGGGAGAAAGAAGAGACTGAAGAGTAATCTTGAGGAAACCATTGCCATATATGTTGTCTGAAATGGAAGTTAGGCCTAAAGCTTACCATAGGATTTTATTGAGAAGTGTGAGGGTGGCTTGGTGACTTTTTTGAAGTCTAGGAAGTCCATGATTGTTAATAATCTAATGTTTAATTGAACAATATTCAACCTTTTCTTTTTCTCAATAGTTTGGTTCATAAAATAAGTAGCGGTTTCTAAATAACCTCTATATAATATGAAAGTTGCGTATGGAATCAAAAGATTAAATACAAATTACACCATATGACTCTGATTGTTTTTTTTAATATTATATGGGTTGAAAAATCCGATGAATAGTCACGCTAGCTAATCCTGTTGGCTTTCCAGTCGAGTCCAGAAGCCTAAAAACTAAAAAATCGATTAATTAATCCCTTGGCAATTAAAATAGGAGTATTCTTAATTCTTATACATGCAATTGACGAGGAGATTAAACTAAAGTGAGCACATATAATGTTATCACATGTAATTGTTTAAAAATTTATGATACTCTCCTACGTTGTTCATGCAAGTGTTGTTTGCTTCAATATTAATTGTGCCTTGAGTTGACCTTTATCAAAAAAAAAAAAAAAAATTGTGCCTTGAGTTGACCGAGGGGTTTCACATGCTTTCAATAATCATCTATTTGACTGGTTGACACCATTTTCTTTACATCATTATTTCGCACTTAAATTGTAAATATTAATGTTTTTGTTTTAGACACTGATATCCACGTTTAAATAGTATATAATGGAGTTAGTATGAACAAATAAATTCCCACTAATATACGCACTTGGACAGTTGATTGAGACAGAGTGGTTGAGGATAAGCCACGATACCGGAAGGTAATTTCCTCGCTGCGGTCCATGCACGACAAATACCGCCGTAATTTGGGCCAAACACGTTTATATATTTCAATTTGTATGTGTTATGATTTTGTCATGTAATGTAGTGAGGGAGTATTATCTATAATTTATCTATTATATATAAAACAAGAGTGAATAGCATAAGAGGCCCTGATTTTCTTTTTCTTTTCGTCATTTTTGGAATTGTGTTCGCAAAATACCACTGTCATGTACTCATGGTTCTATTGCGCATGATTATATAAGATATATCCAGATATTCAACTTTAATTTAATGTTGAATTGAAACCTTCAACCTTTCTCGTTTTCTCTATGGTTTGAAATTATAAGCAGTTTCTAAATTTCCTCTGATATGAAAGTTGGTCAATGCAAGACACGAGAAGTTACAATACCCTTGGATACTTTTCTTCCTGTCTCCCATGTTCATGCTCATGTTCCCGTTTAGACAATGAGAGTAGCTACAAAGCAAACCTCAACAATGTCCTCTCCTCCAACAAGGAAAATGGAGACGGTTTTTACAGTTTCTCTAGTGCTTGCATCCTAACTTCTTAAAAAAATAGGAAAAATAATTAAATATATTATATAGATATATCTTTCTTTCTTTCATTTTTTTCTTTTTTTTTCTTTTTTTTGTAATTCATGTGTTACTTACCTTCAAATAAAATATTGAACACTTTTTGACTTGATATCCTAATACATCCAACTTACTTTAGACTTTAGTTTTGTACTACACCACTTGGTCCACCAACTCCGCCCCTCAAATAAAATATTAAATATTTTTTACTTGAGATTATAAAGACCCATACCACTTTTATTTTATTTTATTTTATAATGCAATAATTGGGAGGGAGGGGGGGATTTAAATCCTGTATATATTTGATTTGGAGATTACCAATAGATGCTAACTAGTTGAAAAAGTCTAGGGCCACATCTTTCATGCCACAACTTTTGACACAATTGTGATGTGACGAATTGTAAGTGATAGAGACAAGGTGATGGGTCCATATGAAAATGATGGTTCACTACTCATAATTTGTCATCTCATAATTGTAGCAAAAGTTGTGGCAAAAAAGTTATGGTAAAAAAGTTGTGGTCATAGCAAAGCTTGAAGAATTTTATTAGAGAGAGTAATTGTTGCAGTCAACCTTTGACTACTTTAAATACAAGAAGGCAAAATTTAATTAGATAGTGGAAGCAATAGCTTAGGTTATTATAATATATATATATATATATATGAGAGCAAATTTCACTTCATTCTTTGATATTTCTGCACTATTGGTGTGAAAATATAAGAAATGGGTGTGAAAATAACACCACCCAATTCAATTTTGTGATTGGATTGACCAATTAGTTATGTAGTTGAATTTAATTATTAATAAGGTTAATTAGAAGATAAAATCATTTATGTTTATATTTCGTCAATGAAATTACATGGTTGAATTTAATTAAAAAATCGAAAATATATTATGTCCGTCCCATATTGAGCTCCTTGTAATAAGTAATGAGTAATGACTTCACTTAACTGGAGAGCGATGGTCGTGTGCGTGCATTCTTATTATTGGCAAGCTAATTAATCTGTTGATACCTTAGGTTTTGAAGAGAACTTCCAGGCTTAGTTACTGAAACTGTATTGGGTTCCGTTACTTAGAAAAGGGCCGAGTCTTAGGGTCTTAGACTCTTAGTACAACGGATTGTATTTTCTTTGGGTACAACAAAATCAATCAGTTTGTTGCTGGTTGAACAATTGGTTAATAGAAATACTTATATTTCTTTAATAAAAAAAATAAGTTATGAACCATATTACTACTACATTTCAAAAACATAAAATTTTATTTGTAGCTTCCATAAGGCACTAACGAGGATATAATTCAGTAATTGAAGCCTGATCATTTGCTGAGTATTGAACAGAGTTACCTTTGGATAGATACGAGCCTAATGCCTATCACCTCGAAATTATTCTCCCGTCTTGATGTGTATGATTCAATGTTGCTGTGCATAAAGAATGCAGGTTGTGACGGTACCGAAAGAGTGATAGAATAGCTATTAAGCAAAACAACGATCAAAGCCATAGTTGGTCTCTTAGCTACATTTTCTTGAACACATAGTAAACCAATGTGGATGCATCTCATTATTTCAGTTGTTGAGATATGCCTCAATGTGGGATCTATAATATTTGAAGCAGTTCCCTCCGTCCAATGTTTCCATGCCTGGAATGCAAGATATAATTAAATGGGCAGACACGATATCAGAGAGAAAATTATTTTATGAGTTTTTTTTTTTTTTCCTTGGCTATGGTACAGTTGCAATGTCCCCTAAACTAAAAAACCAAACAATATTCCACCTTAATAATTGGTCTTAGAAGTTTGGCTTTGGTTGGCAAAATGGTTCATCCATTTTTTATTGTTGATAATTTGATAGTTGGGTATGAGGAATTTTGAACCTTAAATCTTCTCATAAAAGAGAACAATTAATGTCAGTTAGGTTACAAAATTCTTGACAAATGATTTACCCGTGTACATGACCTGTTAGCTTATGCGTGTTTAATAGTTAATAACAATGGATGTTACAAAGGGAATTGCAACCATTTATATTAGTTGGCTGACTTCTTTGAACAAGTAGAGTGTAGTGGTGAACGAATAATCTCTCTTGGTCATTCTCTTTGAGGAGGTTTTTTGGTTGTGGAAATAGTGTGCCTTGCTGAGAATGTTTGAAAAACCACCACACTTGTAAAGTGGTGAGTATATTCTATTTATAATCATTTACAGTATACAAATCAATTAACATAAAGACTGATTACAGAATGTATGGAAAGTATGAGTGATTTGATACAATGAAATATTCCTAGAATTAGGGGTCAAATGTCACATATGGTAAGCATACAATAAGCCATAGAGTGAGGCTAAGTATCCTCAACACCCCCCCGCAAGCTGAGCGTCGGATTTGAATGGACGTGAAGCTTGGATCGAAAGAATTCAAAAAGAGAGCGAGAGACACTTTTGGTGAAGATGTCAGATTTAAATTTCAATGGATAAAGCCAAGTGTGAAACGAGAATAATCATCAATGAATGAATACATAGTAGTAGTCAAAATTTGATTCCAAAATTTGATTTTACAGGGGAAGGACCCCAGAGATCACAATGAATAAGGTCTAAAACATTAGACGATCTATGTTCATTGCGAGAATAAGGCAAATGATGACTTTTTGCAAGTTGACATGTTTCACATAATGTAGGAGATGGCAATAAAGAGGTAAGATAAAGCTGTCCTTTTTTATTTAAAAAAGAAATAATAGAATGATTCACATGTCCAAGGTGAGAATGTCATAAATCATACGAAGCATGAAGAGATTTATTTTTAAGGACAGAAATAAAAGCGGGAATTCCGCGCTCTAGCACATATAAGCCTCCATCTCTTTTACCGGTTGCCACCACCCTTCCCGTTCGACAATTCTGAACAGTGAAGAAATTATTAGTAAATGTAACGGATAGTGGAAAATCACGCGTTAATTTACTAATGGACAAAAGATTTTTAGTGAGGTGAGGGACAATCAAAACATCTAATAGATGGAGATCTGGGGAAGGGGAAATTTTACCAATGTGAGTGATGGGTAGGAACGCACCATTCCTACAATTACACAATCCTTACCCGTATAAGTAGTGGATTGATCCAGAGTGGCTTGGGCCGGAGTCATATGGGCCGAAGCCCCAGTGTCTAAATACCAATCAAATGGATCGGTTCCAGAGAGAGAGCAAGAGGCGTTGAATGCCTCGGCAAGGTGAGCAAAGGAATCAGTTCGAGCATACCGTTGGTAGCACCGATCAGCATAATGGCCCTCCGTGCGGCAAATTTGGCAGCGAGGTGGGCGACGTCCCTGTCCAGAGTTGGATTGCCCACGGTTGGAAGAGTGGTTGCCGTGGTTGTTGGAACGACCTTGCTGGTTGCCTCGGTTTGAAGAGGAATGACCATGATTGGTGGCTCGGCCTCGACTGGTGGCGGTGAACGCCGCAGCAGTGGTGGCAGATGGCTCAAGGGACCGCTGGAATATCTCAAAGCTTTCGGCTTTGGAGACTAGATCTACAAAACAGGGGAAAGGAGTGAGAGCCAGCTGCGCGATGGAGAAGCTGGAGAAATCGAAACCGAGACCGCGGAGGAACCAGTGGGTTTTGTCGGTGTCGTCGACGGGTCTTCCGATCGCATGAAGCTGGTCACACAGGGCCTTAAAAGCACGGGCGTAGACAGTGACGGGACAAGTGCCGCGCTTCATTAGTTGGAGGTCATCTTTGAGGCGGATCTCACAGGCTTTGGAGCGGTGGCTGAAGGTGTTTTCGAGGGCGGTCCAGACCTCGCGGGATGTGGAGAGGCCGACTACTTCAGCCATGGCTTCTTCGGTGAGAGAAGAGAGAAGAAGGCTGAGGAGGCACTGATCAGTGGCTTTCCACGCCAGGTGTTTGGGGTCTGGTGTCTGAGAGGTTGGGGGATCAAATGGAGGTGGCGGCACAAGGGTACCGTCCACATGACCCAGCAAATTTTGGCTCTCGAGAAGTGGAAGAAGTTGGCTCTTCCATAATAGATAGTTGGTGGAGGAGAGTTTGATGGTGACCATGTGAATCATGGTGTTGAAGGGAAGGAGGGTGGGAGAAGAATCAGAGGCCATTGGGGATCGTGGGATGTTAATCCAGGTATAGCTCTGACACCATGAGAATGTTTGAAAAACCACCACACTTGTAAAGTGGTGAGTATATTCTATTTATAATCATTTGTAGTATACAAATCAATTAACATAAAGACTGATTACAGAATGTATGGAAAGTATGAGTGATTTGATACAATGAAATATTCCTAGAATTAGGGGTCAAATATGACACATATGGTAAGCATACAATAAGCCGTAGAGTGAGGCTAAGTATCCTCAACACTTGCTCTAGTAGCAAGCACCACCGTCAAGCTTACTCTCAGTATGGAGGCATTAAATAATGTAAAACAACTGCTCAACCTTGGCTCAAACTTCTGCTATTTGGTATATTCTTATTAACGCCATTTCCTTTCAATTGGTAATAAGCATTTTTCCCTTCTGTTAGGATTTTTGTCAATTTTAATGAAAAATTGAAATTTCTATTAAATTTTTATTTTTTTGAAAAAGAAAATTAATTTGACTGAAATTCTAACAAAAATAGATAAAATGAAATGCAATTTAAAGGACAACATTACAACTGCACCATATACATATAGTTACAGGGAAATGCAATTAACCGCTATATTTATTTTTCCAATTTCACGTGTGTATACTAGTACTATACTCACAAGAAAAGGGAAATGTACTAAAATTGATTGTACTTACATAGCTTAGAAGGTACTCCACATTCTCTACATTTCGGAAGCAATTATTCCTCCGTCCACTCACTATCTCCAACACTAAAACACCGAAACTAAAGACATCAGACTTTATTGAAAATTGTCCATGCATTACATATTCTGGAGCCATATATCCACTGCATAATAGACATTAATAATATTAGTTTGCTTTGAATGAACAAAACTCATGATGATTATAAAAAAATTTAGTGTCTTGAGAAAACGTTAAATCAAGTAGGACTTTCATGTAATTTATATGAAACAAAATAAAAATTAGTGTCATCCCCATTCAGGATACTTACTAGGTCCCCACAATTCTACTTGTATTCCTGTGAGTTTGATCCGCTGAAAACAATCTTGCCATACCAAAATCTGAAATTTTGGGATTCATTTCTTCATCTAAAAGGATGTTGCTAGCTTTAAGATCACGGTGAATAATATGAAGCCGCGAATCTTCATGAAGGTAGAGAAGCCCTTGAGCAATTCCTCCTATGATTTGGTAACGCTTCTCCCAATTCAAATCTGTACGCTTGATTGGATCTATGTATCAAAGCAAGAGTACGATTGAGTTATTGAAATATGTGGAGGCATTTTCTAAGAAGACATGTAACCCAAAAGAAAATTTATGAATACAGCTTGAAAAAAAGGAATGCAAGCATACCAAAAAGGAAGTGATCAAGGCTTGTGTTTGGCACAAACTCGTATATTAAAAGCCTTTCATTCCTTTCCAAGCAGAAGCCTAAGAGTCTAACTAAATTGCGGTGTTGAAGTTTGGCCACCAATAAGACCTCATTCTTAAATTCTAGATTTCCTTGTGCAGAATCGTTTGACAACCTTTTCACCGCTATAACTTGTCCATTAAATAACGTACCCTGACGATATATAAAAAGAATAAGGTTCATGTAATGATCAGGGCATTTGAAGTTTAACAATTTTATGTAGTACAACTTCTGCTTATGATTATATAAAGTTACCTTGTAAACAACACCAAATCCACCTTGTCCAAGCTTATTTGCTTCAGAAAAGTCATCAGTCGCAACTCTAATAGTGTCAAAGTCGAATTGCAAGGATTCCACGCCAATTTCATCAACATCTTTACATGAGGAACAAGTCAACTTAATTACATGACTCAATCAAGTTCATTATTTAAGAGGAGTAACACAATATAAAATATGTGCATAACAGCAATGAACTCTCTAATACTAATGATAGAAATAAGCTTTTTTCATGTTTGTTTAAATGGAATCGTCACTTCTTGACAGATAATTTTGATTCAGCCTTACTATGGGAGCTCAAATTATTTGCCTAATTATGTAACGTTACTTAATTATATGCTAATAAATGTTATAAGGTTGTAGGAAGTTGTCTTAATAATAATAATATATATATATATATATATCAATGGAATCGACCCCAACATTATCTATGCCTAGCTAGTGCTTATTTGCACATGCATCAGTCATTAATATACTAATTTTGTTAGCGAAGCCTAACTTTTGAAAAACAGATTAAAAAACCAAATTTTCACTTACTTTCTGCTTTCTCCATTGGCCTCGTCTTTCTTAAATAGATGATGAAGATGGAGACTATTAATACCACAAAGGCAACAGTTGTGACAACAATAATGATGACAGTCCGTGATTTGCTGCTTCCATTCCCTACAAAAATAAATCATAAATCTATTCTCCTTAGAACATTCTGAAAGAGATCGTAAATAACTTTAAAATGTTGTATATAGCATAAACAAGGACATCTTATATATGACCACATAATAAGCATATATATGGGGTTCAGCTCTTGGCTCAATAGTTGTTTGGTGCTAACCACGTGGACAGGGGTTCGAATCCCACCAACCGCCTTCTGGAGAGGTGACTTAATGGAATGAAACCCTCGTGACCCATCACACCTGCGAGTCCGGGAGTTGTGGGTTCGGGTAATGGTACGCCCTATTATTGCCCATATGTGCCCCACGCCATGTCAAAATCGGGTTTAAGTGGGTCGGAACAATGAATGCACCTGCATGGGTATCTTTCGAAGTAGTGGTATTCGTTGGTGGTGGTCTGGGTGAAACTATTCTCCCACCTTCCCTCGCATCACAACAATATGGAATACGATTAATGGCTCCATCAACGCAATCATTGCAATCTTGCTTAGACAAATCTGGTGTGCACTGGACGAGTGCATATAATCTCTTAAAGTCTGGTACGAATGCATTTCCTGTTGCAAACTTAAGAAGAGAATCACCTGCTGCAGCTGTACTTTTTAGGTTTTGAAACAAGGTCCGAAGAGCATCATTGAACCCATTCAAATAAATGGATGGTACGGTAAACTGGTTCGGCTGAACGTGTTGAGGATTAATTTCCATGGTGCTCATAATGGAGGAGCGATTTGAGTAGCGTAACATACATAGGTCGCTAATTCCTATTGCCTCCTTTCGATTCGGACAGATCTGTGTAATAAGTTCCGTAGCGTTCTTGACACAACTACGACAAAGATCTGGCTTAAGATCTCCTCTACAAAGTACAGTTGCATATACTTCGTCAGGGCTTTGGCCATAGGAGGATTTATAGAACCCATCAATTTCTGTGTTGGAAGAGAGGGAGGAAAGGAGTTGATTCAGGTTTGTCTCATAGGTACTGTTATTGGTATTCTTACCGTCGAAACAAGATTCGAGTATGAGCCTTTGCTGCGCAATGACTTGAAAAGTGAGTATCAAAATGGTAGAGAGGAAGAAAAGTAATCTTGAGGAAGCCATTGCCATGTCAATGTGCTCCGTGAAGTTAATGGCAGGATTTATTTCGAACTAGAAGCTTAATTTTATAGGCTTTT